>CM035101.1:46227291-46777105 GCA_020205505.1 Panax japonicus | reverse complement strand
GATATTTACTCCCAGCTTGGTTATGAGCACTATTAGGCCCTCCAACATGAATATCAAATCTCTCTTTCTTGCTCCATGTTGTGAACCCGTTAGTACTGAAAGAATCACCACCCGCTTGTTTTCCAGTGTCCTGCCTAAATAGATAGCAACATAAGCAAAATGCTACATCAATAGCTATGCTATACTCCAACCAATTTCCATATTCTTTAAACCAAGAAGGATTAAATCTACGTAGGTAGCTCCCAATTCGTGTCTGTGGGAAGTTATGTTTGAGCGGCTGACAAGGACCCTTTAGCATGAATGTTCTTCTTACTTTATCTTGAATATTAGGATGATACTTTGATATTTTCTTTCGCAACCCGGGGTCTGCTTCAAGATTTCCCAAACCTACTTTATCATCATCCTTTTTCTGATTTTTGTTAGAACATGATCCTTCAAATGCAGAAGCTTTTTTGAATACAAATTTGTCCATAGTAGTTGCTATCTATTTTCAAGCACTAATCTGATAAAATAATGTGGTCAGATAGGCTGCACAGGATTTTTATTATTACATTTTTTTTAAATTATAAAACTAAAGTAAAAAACAAAATCTTTTTTTCCAATTGTTTATCTTGGCACCCAGATTGGAACCTGTGACACTGACCTGACTTTACCCAATTGTCACCACAAGCCATTAACTTGTAATACTCCATAATATTTTGTGTTATTTGAGAACTTCTAGTAACATTAACTCACGAAGTAAACTAGTAAAGGGTACTTAAAGTAGAACTATCAAGTTTTATAACAAAATCAAGTAATTTAAACAGGTTGTCTTTAGATTTAGCAACTCACACAAAAAATAAGAGTCAAATGCCACAATAGGCTAAAGAAAGGTAATTTGATAAGGACATAAGGAGAACCCCCAATTAGACAAAAATTGGGGAACAGAGCTACTCGGTGGAGATAAGGAGAATAGAGCATAAATTAGACAAAAAATCAAGGAAAACCCCCAATTTGAAATCAAGGAAAATCAAGAAAACTATCAGGAATTCACAAACCATACAATAATTTGATATTTACACATAAAACATATGATTATGAAAAACCCTAAAAGCATAAATTTTACCAGCTGATAGATGGCTTTGGGGTTGAGGTCTTGCTGTTTTGGGGAAGAGCCGAAGAGCCGAAGAGGTGGGAGATGAATTGAGTCAATGAGGTCTTACCAGCTGATTTCTTTTCAGTAAATTCGCCCATGTCTCGCAGCGAAGTGTTCGTGTTATTGTGTATGAGGGCATCTTGATCTGGCATGAATAAAAGAGTAAAGGTAATACTAATACCCAATTTCAGTGGGTGCAATTGACTCTTTTATCCCACAAAAAAAATCTATTTATCATATATTAAAAAAAAATCCAGTGGGTACAATTGACCCCACTGACTAACAAGTAGTTTCGCCACTGATGAGTTGTATATATAATCACTGAATATTATTTTTTTTGAGAAGGGTTGGGGTGGGCAATTGAGGGTGTAAACATAATCAGTAAATATTATTTTTTTTGGGTGAGAGTGGGGGCTAGGGGCTGGACGGGGTGGGTGTATACATAATAAGTAAATATCATTTTTGGGGGTTAGGGGGTGAGCGAGGTGGGGTGGGATTGCATACATAATTAGTAAATATATTTTTTTGGTTTTGGGTTTGGGTTTGGGTTTGGGTTTGGGTGGGGGTGGAGGTATATACATAATCACTGAATATATTTTTTTTAGTGGGGGTGGGGTGGGTGTGGGGTGGGGTGGGGTGGGATGGAGTAGAGGTGGGCGAGACAAGGCGAGGGTGGAGTGGAGTGGGGGTGGGCGTGGGGGTAGGGGTGTGGGGTGTATATATAATCAGTAAATATTATTTATTTTTTATGTATAAATAAGTTTAAAATATGTTATTATTGATAAGGATATAATTATACAAACAATATTTTAAATTAAATACTTTAATTAATCCTGGAAAAAAAATATAATATGAGATTATTTTAAGTTATCCCAAAAAAAAAACAAATACGTGACTAGGACTATTTAATTTTAAGATTAATAATCTTGAGATTATAATCACATGTATTATAATATCGTGATTATAATTTTTGCAAACAAACATAGACTAGGATTATAATTATAATGTCAAGACTATTAAACTATTTTATAATCCCGAGATTAATAGTCTTAAGTCTAAATTTGAAAACAAACAAGACAAGGCTATATTTGTTTATAAGAGTTATACTTGGGATATAATTATTAATCTCAAATATCTTGTTTATTTTTAAATTTAGACTTGAGACTATTAGTCCAGGGATTATAAAATGACTTAATAGTCTTTAGATTATAATCCCGGGATTTAGATTATAATATCGGGATTATAATTATAATCCCGGGATTATAATCCTAGAATTAATAATATTGGGATTATAATCATATGTATTATAATGTCGAGATTATAATGCTCTCAAACAAACATAGCCCTTAATAGTCATATCCCAAGTATAATCCTTACAAACAAACATAACCATCAAACCTATTTACTATATATATACACACACACACACACAAAATGACATTTTTGTACAATAACTCAATTAATTGGTGTCTCTCACCTTTTATTTAGTGTTTTTTATATATATCATAACCATAGTTGATTATGGACAAAACTAAAGAAAATCTCACCGTAGTTGGCACGTTTTACTTATTACACCATTAAACTTTTAAAAATTCAAATTACTCCATTGAGCTAATTAAAATTTTGAATTTCATCATTCTTTAAAATTGGCTCAAATTCTTTTAAACAAAACTAAGGAAAACCACATTATAGTTGGAACGCTTTACTTATTATACCATTAAACTTTTAAAATTTTAAATTACCTCACTGAACTAATTAAAAATTTAAAATTATACCATCTTGTTAATAAGATTGGATGGGCGTCAAATTGACTCAGATTTTTTGAGACGTGACTAGATTTGTGCTTCAAATTTAAAAACCAACTGGAATACCCCATAGATTTCTGCTTTAAATTTATCAAATTGATGAAATTAATTATGTTATTTGGCAAAATTAAATATACTCAAATTTGATTCTTTTTCTTGATATTCAATTTGTTCAAATTACATTATTAATTTGATAGATTTTATACAATTTGAGTGAATAAACACCATTTTTATAGACAAATCAGAAGAGAGATTTAGAACCCTAACTACTATAATAGGTATGTTTTCTTCTCCATTTTACAAATTCTCTCTTCTCGATCCTCCTCCGCCTACCTTTTGTAATCACAGCTTCTACAACCCTAGTTGCCTCTATTAAAGCCCCAATTCTATTTAGCAAAACATAGCCCCAAACACCTCAAATTAGCCTTTATTTGCCTAATTACTAGCACCAATCCCACTGCCATATCAAATCACATAGCCTAGTTAAAAAAACAGTAGAGACAAAGTGAACCAGCTAGCAACGCACTTAGCACCGTCGTTAAAAGTTTCAACACCAAAGCAGCTACCGTAACCATAAGTAGCCTCCAACGTCGCCATAACCACAATGAGTCTCCACCGTCGTCGCCACCACCACCACTATATAGAGCCTCCACCGTTGTCTCACCTTGTGCCACCACCTTCTTCTACACTTGGTATGTTTTCTCCTTCTGCATATTTTATTTAGGCTTTGGAGACGTACTTGGGAGATGAGTTAATTTTATTGCCTAATCCACGTATGAATGACACGTGTCATTTTCTTTTCTTTTTTCACTAGCCACGTCTAAAAAAATCTTAATCAATTTGACGGACGTCTAATTTTATTAACGGAATGGTGTAATTTCAAAATATTAATTAGTTCAATGGGGTAATTTCAATTTTTAAAAGTTTAATTGTGTAATATGTAAGACCCAAACTTTTATGAATAAAGATGAATTTTCTATAAATATCATTTTTGAATATTATGGAATGAATTTGATATAATGTTATAGTTGTGGGTAATATTTATAAATTTTGCAAAGTACGCAAATTGTTATATAATATTCGATTGGTCGGGAAATATTCGTTTTAACAGGGAATATTCGTACAATGGCGTAATCATTGGTGGACCCCACAACGGAATTATTGTCAGATTGAGAAAACAACAAAAATACTTTATGAAAATAACGGCGGAAGTTTTACCGTTAACTGTTGAAACA
This sequence comes from Panax japonicus, assembly GCA_020205505.1. Classification (NCBI taxonomy): domain Eukaryota; kingdom Viridiplantae; phylum Streptophyta; class Magnoliopsida; order Apiales; family Araliaceae; genus Panax; species Panax japonicus. Next base: position 46,772,930 of record CM035101.1, on the reverse strand, counting down.
CCCGGTGTTAAAAGTACAGTAATACGCGTAGTTGCACAGTAGCACATGATTTTGATTATTGATGCTTACGTGAGAAGTCACTCAGTTTTATTCAATTATTGCTATAGTATTTTTTGTGAATTTTGGCGTATTTTATGGACCCCCTATTTATCCATTTTTTAAAATAATCGGTAGAAAATTATTCATTATATATATAAGTCTTGTATATATATATATATATATATATATATATATATATATATATATATATATATATATATATATATATATATATATATATATATATATATATATATATATATACGGTTGGCATGAATTATTGGGGGGGGGGGTAATCTGATATGTAGGAGGGATTGATTATTATTATTATTATTATTATTATTATATATATAAGGTACTGAAGTAATGGTTTATATATATATATGATGACGTTGCTTAAAGTAAAAGCAAAGGAAAGTCACGGGAGTGTATCTCGTGAATTAATTAGAAATATGTGATATATATATAATATATTATATTTTATTTAAAAGATTTTGCTTTAATTATTGACCGTCCGATTAAAAGTAAATCAATCTGGACCGTTCATGAATTAGTTACTATGCAGTCCATTCTTCTATAAATAGAAGCTCATTCCTTCATTATTTCTTACGAATTCACTGAAACTCTAGAGAGAGAAATAAGAAAAATATTTTGCTACTTCCCTACTCTTATATTCAGTATCTTTTACGGTAAGGGGTATTATTTCTTTTGTATTCATGAAGAGAACTTCTATTATTCCATTCTTTATTATTCTACTGGAATAACCAGTATACGCGGACTACCCTATACTTGGTGACATTCTTCTAATATTTCGTCTTTATTATTATTCTGTTGGGATATCCTGTCTGTGCGTTTTACGCCGGACCTGATTCCGTATTTATTATTTTGTTGGAATATCCTGTCTGTGCATTTACGTCGGACCTGATTCCGTCTTTATTATTCTGTTGGAACTTCCTGTCGGTGCAAATTTTGCCTGACCTGGTTCCGTTACTTATTATTCTGTTGGAATAACCTGTCTATGCGAAGTACCGCATGCATGGTGATTTCTTTTGTTATTCCATTAATTATTATACTCAGTTGGTTAAAGTTTTGACTTTTATACTCCATGAAATTAGTGGAATATCCTTGATATTTGCACTTCATCCAATATCTTTTAATGGAAATATTCTTCAGAGCATTCTTGAATTTTACTCTACAAAGCAGTATCATGTTGAAAATTTGGACATTATTAGTTCCTGGATAAATTAATTCTTGAACTTGTTTTATTGAATTCTTATATCATTGTCATCATCCTCGTGTTTATATTATGTTGAAAGTCATCTGTGGCCTGTAGTGCATAGATGGATTTGGTATGATTATGACCAGGGATTAATCTGTGTAATCATGACCATAATGTTACAAAGGATGTGGAAAAAGTCCTCATTGACCCGTGGTTCATTGATGGACAGTTGTTGGCATGATCATGACCATTAATGAATACACAAATATCCTTGGCCCGTAGTGCATGGATAATTTGTGGTCGTGATACTAAAGAATATCCTTGGCCGTAGTGCAGGGGTGATTCGATGATGTGGATTATTTATTAAGATGAGTCCCAGCGATAAAAGTGATGAAAAACCTTTTAAATCATAGAAGATAGTAGATTTTATTTTCCACTTGACTCTTCTAATGGATTGCTTGTTCCGCTGCAGTTAAACTTGATGTTTGTTATATTTTATCAGTTTAACACTGTTGAAGGCTAATGATAATTTATTCTGTATTATTTTAGTCATAATATTTCTTACTGGGCTAGTTGAGCTCATCCTTTTGCTTTCATTGTTCTCTTCAGGAAATGAGAACGTAGCAGGGACTAGTCGGGGAACGGAGTGACGGTCCAGATGATAGCATTAGTAGTCCTCACTATTCTATAAAATAATGTAATAATAAATGTAATGAGGACCCCATTGAGTTTGTATATTGTCTAGATAACAATATTTGTATTAAAACTCACTGTATATGTTTAGTCATATTTTACACGACTGTTGTATAATTAAGTTGTATTTGAATTTTGTACCATGTATTTGGCGACTCAAGATGGGTGATGCATACCTATATTGGGGGCGCCACAGTTGGTATCAAAGCTTATGGATATGATCCCTGGCTAAGATGTGAGAATAGAACTAGAAGGGGAGAGACGGGGAATTCCTTCGCTAGTATGAGCTACCTAATTTTTTTTTTTGGTATTTAATTGGTCGGTTAGAATATAGGGATAAAATGTTACATGTCAATTAACCTTTTATTTTGTGGTAGTATCTGAAAATGACATCCGAGAATGTTTAGAATAGCAATGGAGCACAGGCGACCGTTGATTCATCACATATCAATAATCAGGATAATGTGCATCAGAAAGGCGACAATCCTCATACAAACAACAACACTGACCAAATGATGAATGCTGGAATGTTTAGAGGCTTTATGCAATTCATGCAACAGCAGACGAGAGCGGCTCCTGTCCAAAATATAGGTGGAGCCACTAGAAACTCTCGTATGGTCACCGCTAAATAGTTCAAGGAGCTGGGACCACCGGAGTTTATTGGAGAGCCAAAACCACTTAAGACGGAAGCATGGATAAAGCAGATCATCAAGATATTTGATGTCTTGGGATACTCTGAGGAACAAAAGGTTCCCTTTGCCGCCTTTATGTTGCGAGGAGAGGCGGATTACTGGTGAGAGTCAGTAAAGCGTACTCAACCTACCGCACTAAAAATGTCTTGGGAGAAGTTCCAAGAACTATTCAACGACAAGTACTTTCCCGAAAGTATTCATCACATGAAGGAGGTGGAGTTCATCAAGTTGGAACAGAATAATATGACCGTGGCGCAGTACAAAGCAAAGTTTGCCGAGTTGTCCCGGTTTGCGTCCCACTTGGTGGATAATGAAGAAGAGAATGACACGGATATTTTTAAGAGGTTTGAAGCCGGAGATACGTCAACATCTTATTTCTCATAAACTGTGTTTGTATTCTGATATTGTAAATAGGGCTCAGTTAGTGGAGTGCGATAACGAGTCAACGCAACCAAAAGAGAGCAGCCGACAAAATGATAATACCAGCGAAAGCAGTCATCGAAGCGGTAACAACAAGCGTGGAGGGAATCAACAGGCCAGAAATGGTAACCACTTCGGTGGTAATCAGGGCCAAAACAATAAGAATGGACATTTCAAGAAGAGGAGATTCAACAATGATGGAAAGACGTCAGCACCAGCACCCGTTGTTAAGGAAGGAGAAAGACCACCTATCATATGCTTCAAATGCGGAGGGGAGGGACACATCAATCCAAACTGTGCGATGCCATCCAAAACATGTTATAATTGTGGAAGAGAAGGTTACTTAACCCGATTTTGTTGTTCACCGAAGACAAGTTCAGTTAGGATGGAGGCACCAAAGGCCGTCCCAAAAAAGTCAAAGCCGGTAGTGCAAGGGAGAGCACTTGTTGTGAGCTCCCAGAAAGCAAGGAACCCGAATGAGGTCATCACGGGTAAGCTTATCATAAACTCTAGCGAAGTCTATACTTTATTTGATACCATTTCTACCCATTCTTTTATTTCTCCTACTTGCGCTCAAAGATTAAATTTGACTCCGAAGAAATTAGACTTTGACTTATCTGTGGAAACTCCATTGGGAGAAACCTTCATTACATCCACTGTTTATAAGTCTTGTTTGGTTTATATCGGTACCCTCACATTACCTGTCGATCTTATTTCATTAAAAATACTTGCATTTGACGTGATTCTAGGGATTGATTGGTTAACTACTTATCATGCAAAAATTAATTATTTTCGTAAAGTTGTTAGCTTTCATATTCCTAATCAACCTATTATGCGAATTAAAGTGACCAAACCATTAAAATCAATCACGATCATCTCAAGCCATAAAGCTATTCGTTTATTGAAAAACGAATGTCAAGCTTTCTTAGCTCATGTCACGGATCTAAACAATAATACGTCAGTTTTGAATGATATTTCTATTGTTAATAAATTCCCTGACGTATTCCCTGAAGAACTTTCTGGCCTACCCTCAGAGCGTGAAATTGAATTTTGTATCAACCTTGAACCCGGTACAAAACCCATTTCCAAAGCCCCATATCGAATAGCTCCTATTGAACTTCAGGAGTTAAAGACCCAACTGCAGGAATTGTTAGACATTGGCTTTATTCGTCCTAGTACTTCTCCTTGGGGTGCTCCTGTTCTATTCGTGAAGAAGAAAGATGGGAGTATGAGACTTTGTATTGATTATCGGGAGTTGAATCATGTCACCATCAAAAATAGGTACCCATTGCCACGTATTGATGACCTGTTTGACCAGTTGCAAGGAGCCAAATTCTTTTCAAAGATTGATCTTCATTCCGGATATCACCAATTGAAGATTAGAACAGATGACATTTCAAAGACGACTTTTAGAACTCGGTACGGGCATTATGAATTCCTAGTCATGTCCTTTGGATTGACTAATGCTCATGCTGCCTTCATGGATATGATGAAACGAGTATTAAAGGAATATTTAGATCACTTTATGGTCGTCTTTATTGATGACATCCTTATTTATTCCAAAATTCGTGAAGATATTGAGCAACATTTGAGGCTGACACTCCAAAAGCTTCCTAAATATAAGCTTTATAACAAGTTGAAGAAATGCGAGTTCTGGCTTGAGGAAGTAGCATTCCTTGGGCACGTGGTATCAAGTCATGGAATATCTGTTAACCCGGCAAAGATTGAAGCAATTCAAAGCTGGGAATAACCTAAATCAGTGACCAAAGTACGTAGCTTTCTCGGCTTAGCTGGTTATTATCGGAGATTCGTGGAGGGATTTTCTCGAATAGCTATTCCATTAACTCAGCTGACTCAGAAAGATACAAAGTTTGGTTGGAGCGAGGAATGTGAGAAAAATTTTCAAGAACTCAAGAGGAGACTCATTTCAGCACCTGTTTTGTGACGCCCCCAAAATTAGGCATACATCACCCATCTTGAGTCGCCAGATACATGGTACAGAATTCAAATACAACTTAATAATACAATTGTTGTGTACAATACGACAAAACATAAACTGTGAGTTTGAATACAAATATTGCCTACTAGAGATTATACAAACTCAAAAGGAGTCCTCATTACAATTATTATCACACTATTTCACAGAATAGTGAGGACTACTAATGCACCATCTAGGACCATCATTCTGTTCCCCGACTAGTCCTAGCTACGTTCTCATTTCCTGAAGAGAACAGTGAAAGAAAGGGTTAGCTCAACTAGCCCAATAAGAAATATTATGACTAAGATAATGCAGAATAATGTATCGTTAACCTTCAACAGTGTTAAAACAGATAAAATATAATAACTATCAAGTTGAACTGCAGCGGAACAAGAAATCCATTAGAAGAGTCAAGTAGGGAATAAAATCTACTATCTTCTATGATTTAAAAGGTTTTTCATCACTTTTATCGCTGAGACTCAGCTTAATAAATAATCCACATCATCGAATCACCCCTGCACTACGGCCAAGGATATTCTTTAGTATCACGACCACAAATTATCCATGCACTACAGGCCAAGGACATTCGTGTATTCATTAATGGTCATGATCATGCTAAAAACTGTCCATCAATACACTAACGAGCCAATGAGGACTTTTATCACATCATTTGTAACATTACGGTCATGATTACACCGAATAATCCCTGGTCATAATCATACCAAGTGCATCTATGCACTACATGCCACAGATGACTTTCAACAAAATATAAACATGAAGATGATAACAATGATATAAGAATTCAATAAAACAAGTTCAAGAATTAATTTATCTAGGAACTGATAACGTCCAAATTGTCAACATAATATTGCTTTGTAGAGTAAAATTCAAGAATGCTTAGAAGAATATTTCCATTAAAAGATACTGGATGAAGCGCAAATATCAAAGATATTCCACTAATTTCATGGGTATAGAAGTCAAAGTTTTAACCAACTGAGTATAATAAAGAATGAAATAACAAAAGAAATCACCATGCATGCGATAGACCGCACATGCAGGTTATTCCAATAGAATAATAAAGGATGGAACCAAGGTCCGGCGTAAACGCACAGACAGGATATTCCGACAGAATAATAAATAATGGAACCAGGTCCGGCGTAAACGCACAGACAGGATATTCCGACAGAATAATAAAGAACGGAATATTAGAAGAATGTCACCATGTATAGGGTAGCCCTCGTATACAGGTTATTCCAACAGAATAATAAATAATGAAATAACAGAATTTCTCTTCATGAGTACAACAAATAACATCCCTTACCGTAAAAGAAACTGAATATAAGAGTAGGGAAGTAGCAAAATTCTTTTCTATAGGTTCTCTTATAATTCTCTCTCTAGAGTTTCAGTGAATTCGTAAGAAATAATGAAGGAATGAGCTTCTATTTATAGAAGAATGGACTGCATAGTAACTAACTTATGAACGGTCCAGATTGATTTACTATAAACGGGCGATCCAGATTGGTTTACTATTAAAACTTAAAATAATGGTCCATACTGATTTACTATTAAAACTTTAAACCAGCGATCCATATTGATTTACTATTTTATCTTCCACCAACGGTCCATATTGATTTATTATTATATCTTCAACCAACGGTCTGAAAAATTAGCACATCTCCTCATGGAATAATATTGTACCCAAAAATGATTTGGACCGAAAATAAATATATCTAACGGGTGAATAGTATATTGTGAATAGTAACTCATGAATAGTAACTCGTGAATAGTAACTCAACACGAAAAGTGTCCCGAATACCCAATTGAACAATATATCTTCTAGACATCAATTATACTAACACAAATGAGTCCAACACATTGGAAATATAAAATTTATCTTTAATCAACACGAACTTATTCATCATTAATATTATAATTCACAATATTTAACAACCAGGTCGTTCACAGGAAAGAGGGGGCTTTTCGATAAGGATTTCTCTTTATTGGCACGCAAATAGGTGACCAAACCTCTCCTTGACCGAACTTCTAGAAATTGTCAATATTGCAAATAATAATATGAATAACTTTATCGTCTCAATTATTGATTTAATAATATATCATATAATGCAGATGATATTGTAACCATAATTGAATCAATAATATGAGAAATATGATGCAGCAATTACTGTAGCAATAATTGAGTATAGCTGAGTGACTTCTCACGTAAGCATCAATAATCAATACCGTGTGCTACTGTGCAACTACACGTATTACTGTACTTTACTATCGGGTAGTTCAACAGTTTTAACGGTAACATTTTTTCCGTTATTTTCATAAAGTATTTTTGTCATTTTATCAATCCGACAATAATTATATTGTGGGGTCCACCAATGATTGTGCCGTTGTACGAATATTCTCTGTTAAAACGAATATTCCCTTACCAATCAAATATTATATAACAACTTGCGTACTTTGCAAAATTTATAAATATTACCCATAACTATAACATTATATCAAATCAATACCATAATATTCAAAAATATAATTCGAAAAAATTATTCTTTATTCATAAAAGTTGGGGTCTTAAATGTTCTGAGAATACCATCTGGTTCGGAGAGATTTGTCATTTACAATGATGCTTCAGGCAAAGGGTTAGGATGTGTTCTCATGTAACATGGGAAAGTCATAGCCTATGCCTCACGATAACTTAAAGAATATGAGAGGAATTATCCTACTCATGATCTAGAGTTGGCAGTTGTTGTCTTCGCACTAAAGATTTGGAGGCATTACTTGTATGGGGAGAAAGTGGAGATCTTTACGGATCATAAAAAAATCAAATATTTCTTCACTCAAAAGGAACTCAACATGTGACAAAGACGTTGTCTTGAACTGTTGAAAGATTATGATCATACCATCCAATACCATCCTAGAAAAGCGAACGTGGTAGCTGACGCATTGAGTAGAAGATCATATGCAAGTACGTGTGCGATATTGTCAACGTAAAGGCCCATTTTGTATGACTTGCAAAGGATGGAGATAGAGTTAAAGACTCCAGGGACCCATGTGATGATGGCAAATATACGAGTAGAACCAACTTTAATTGATAAAGTTAAAACTGCTCAAGCTACAGACCTAGAGCTGATGCGTATGAGGAAGAAAGTGCAAGAAGGTGTTATGCCGAAAGCAAGAATCGATGAAGAGGGAATACTTCGAGTCAACTCCAGACTTTGTGTTCTTAACGACCCTGATTTAAAGTATAAAATCATGATGGAGGCGCACAACACACCGTTTGCAATCCATCCTGGGAGTACCAAAATGTATCATGATATTCGTCATACATTTTGGTGGAGCAATATGAAGAGAGAGATAGCGCTATTTATCTCAAAGTGTCTAACTTTTCAACGAGTTAAAATGGAGCATCAAGTGCCAAAAGGTCCATTGCAACCACTTGAAATTCCAGAATGGAAGTGGAACCACATTACCATGGATTTCGTTACTGGTCTTCCTAAGGTTTCTCAAGGTATAGATGCGATTTGGGTCATTGTTGATAGATTGACCAAGTCTGCTCATTTCTTACCGATACGAGAAACTTATACACTTGAACGTCTTGCTCGTATGTACATAAACGAGATTGTAAGACTGCATGGTATGCCAGTATCCATAGTTTCTGATCGAGACCCAAGATTCACTTCACGATTTTAGGTTAGTTTGTAAAAAGCTATGGGCACGGATTTACGATTTAGTTCGGCATATCATCCTCAGACGGACGGACAATCAGAGAGGACTATTCAAACTCTAGAAGATTTATTAAGACTTTGTGTCCTTGACTTCAAGGGAAGTTGGGATAAGTTCTTACCATTGGTGGAGTTTTCCTACAACAACAGTTATCAAGCAAGTATTGGCATGGCTCCATTCGAGGCGTTGTATGGAAGAAAGTCTTGTTCTCCAGTATGCTGGGATGAGGTGGGTGAAGCAACGTTGTTGGGACCGGAGTTGGTACGTATAACTACGGAAAAGATTCAAACGATCCGACAACGTATAAAAACCTCACAAGATCGACACAAGAGTTATGTTGATCTTCATCGTAAGGACGTGAAATTCGATATAGGAGATCATGTGTTGTTACGTGTTGCTCCATGGAAAGGAGTTACGAGATTTGGAAAGAGAGGAAAGCTCAATCCTCGATTTATCGGCCCATTTTTAATCCTCGGTCGAGTAGGAACTGTGGCCTATAGACTCACTTTACCGCCAAGTATGTCTCGTGTTCATAACGTTTTTCACATATCCATGTTACGTAAATATGTGAAAGACCCGAACCACATTATTGAGTTAGAACCGAACGAAATAGTGGAAGATTTGACGTATGAAGAGGTTCCTGTTCAAATCTTGGATAAGAAGGAACATATTCTACTCTCCAAGGTTATACCTCAAGTCAAAGTTTTGTGGAGAAACCACGATGTTGAGGAAATGACTTGGGAGTTAGAATCTGAAATGAAATCAAGGTATCCTTACCTCTTCGACATACCAGGTACGTACCCTAATTTTGAGGGTAAAATTTCATAAGAAAGGGAGGTTGTAAGACCCCAACTTTTATGAATAAAGATGAATTTTCTATAAATATCATTTTTGAATATTATGGAATGAATTTGATATAATGTTATAGTTGTGGGTAATATTTATAAATTTTACAAAGTACGCAAGTTGTTATATAATATTCGATTGGTCGGAGAATATTCGTTTTAACAGGGAATATTCGTACAACGACACAATCATTGGTGGACCCTACAACGGAATTATTGTCGGATTGAGAAAACGACAAAAATACTTTATGAAAATGACGGGAGGAAGTTTTACCGTTAACTGTTGAAACACCCGGTGTTAAAAGTACAGTAATATGCGTAGTTGCACAGTAGCACACGGTTTTGATTATTGATGCTTACATGAGAAGTCACTCAATTTTGTTCAATTATTGCTATAGTAATTGTTGTGAAATTTGGCGTATTTTTTGGACCCCCTATTTATCCATTTTTCAAAATAACTGGTAGAAAATTATTCATTATATATATATACACGGTTGGCATGAATTATTGGGGTGGGGGGGTAATATGATATGTGGGAGGGAGTGATTATTAGTATTATTATATATATATAAGGTACTGAAGTAATGGTTTATATATATATATATATATATATATGATGATGATGTTGATTAAAGTAAAAACAAAGGAAAGTTACGGGAGTGTATCTCGTGAATTAATTAGACACATATGATATATATATATATATATATAATATATTATATATTATATTTTATTTAAAAGATTTTGTTTTAATTATGGACCGTCCGATTAAAAGTAAATCAATCTGGACCGTTCATGAATTAGTTATTATGCAGTCCATTCTTCTATAAATAGAAGCTCATTCCTTCATTATTTCTTACGAATTCACTGAAACTCTAGAGAGAGAAATTATAGAGAGAAATAAGAAAAGTATTCTGCTATTTCCCTACTCTTATATTCAGTTTCTTTTACAGTAAGGGGTATTATTCCTTTTGTGTGACGCCCCCAAAATTAGGTATACGTCACCCATCTTGGGTCGCCACTTACATGGTACATAAATTCAAATACAACTTAATAATACAACTATCGTGTTCAATACGACAAAACATAAACTGTGACTTTGAATACAAATATTGTCTACTAGAGATTATACAAACTCAAAAGGAGTCCTTATTACAATTATTATTACACTATTTCACAGAATAGTGAGGACTACTAATGCTATCATCTGGCCCGTCACTTCGTTCCCCGACTAGTCCCTGCTACGTTTTCATTTCCTGAAAAGAACAATAAAAATAAAAGGGTGAGCTCAACTAGCCCAGTAGGAAATATTATGACTAAGATAATGCAGAATATATTATCGTTAGTCTTCAACAGTGTTAAACTGATACAATATAACAACCATCAAGTTTAACTACAGCGGAACAAGCAATCCATTAAAAGAGTCAAGTAGAGAATAAAATCTACTATCTTTTATGATTTAGAAGGTTTTTTATCACTTTTATCGATGGGACTCAGCTTAATAAATAATCCACATCATCGAATCACCCCTGCACTACGGCCAAGGATATTCTTTAGTATCACAACCACAATTATCCATGCATTACAAGCCAAAAATATTTGTGTATTAATTAATGGTCATGATCATGCCAACAACTGTCCATCAATGCACTATGGGCCAATGAGGACTTTTACCACATCATTTGTAACATTACGGTCATGATTACACCGAATAATCCCTGGTCATAATCATACCATGTCCATCTATGCACTACAGGCCACAGATGACTTTCAATAAAATATAAACATGAGGATGATGACAATGATATAAGAATTCAATAAAACAAGTTCAAGAATTATTTTATCCAGGATCTAATAACGTCCAAATTGTCAACATGATACTGCTTTGTAGAGTAAAATTCAAGAATGCTCAGAAGAATATTTTCATGAAAAGATACTGGATGAAGCACAAATATCAAGGATATTCCACTAATTTCATGGAGTATAGAAGTCAAAACTTTAACCAATTGAGTATAATAAGGAATGGAATAATAAAAGAAATCACCAGGCATGCGATAGATCGCACAGGCAGGTTATTCCAACAGAATAATAAATAACGGAATCAGGTCCGGCGTAAAACGCACAGACTGGATATTCCAACAGAATAATAAAGACGGAATCAGGTCCGGCATAAAACGCACAGACAGGATATTCCAACAGAATAATAAAGACGGAATCAGGTCCGGCGTAGAACGCACAGACAGGATATTCCAACAAAATAATAAAGACGGAATCAGGTCCGGCGTAAAACGCACAGATAGGATGTTCCAACATAATGATAAAGAATGGAACAACGGAAGAATTTTACCAAGTATAGGGTAGCCCGCGTATACAGGTTATTACAACAGAATAATAAAGAATGGAATAGCAGAAGTTCTCTTCATGGATAAGAAAGAAATAATAATCCCTACCTTGGAAAAATTGGATACTGGAATAGTGAGGTAGCACATTTCTCTTCTTCTTTCTCTCTATAATAATCGCTCTAAAAATTTTGTGAATTGGTGATAAACGAAGGAAGAATGAGCTTCCATTTATAGAAAAATATAGTTTTGATAATTGCAAGTTTTGGGGCTCGAAAATTACAGTACAATACCTCTAACTTTTCTTTCATTTATAATCTAGTCCTGCAAGTATTATTAATCTTGCACCAACTCCCCTAATAGTAAATAATGTGAATCAATAGTTCAATTATGTGAATCAATAGTATAATCATGTGAAAAATATGAATTACAGTATAGTACCTCCATCTATACCTTTATTTTTAACTTAGTCATGCAAGTATTATCAATCTTGCACCAACTCCCCTAATAGTAAATAATGTGATTCAATAGTACACATATGTGAACAAATAGTTATATAAGCATGTGAATTTGTAGCAATTAATTGCTCATTTATCCAATAAATTACCCGATTTATCGATATAACCCCTAGACATCAATTATCATCGGAATAAATGTCGATTTTCACTAACACAAACAATTCCAACATAATGAAACTATTTTTATCACAAATATAAAATTTGAAATTTCGAAGTTTGACTTTTCCCGAAAAATTCAACTGTTGCCTTTTTGACCAAATAGTGAATCCCAGAAAATTTTGTGTTTATAGACTATTTTTACTAATTTCGTCGTTCCGGACTCAAATATTACGTCCGCGCCTCCAAATTCAACTCCGAAAAACATTCATCATTAATATTATAACTCACAATATTTATCAATCATGTCGTTCCTAGGAAAGAGGGGGCTTTCCAATAAGGATTTTTCCCTATTGGCGCGCAATTAGGTGACCAAACCTCTCCTTGACAGAACTTCTAGACATTGTAAATATTGAAATTTATAATATGAATAACTTTGTCATCTCAAGTATTGATTTAATAAAAAAATATTTTATGCAGATGATATTGTGACAATAATTGAATCAATAATATGATAGATATGATGCAGCAATTACTGTAGCAATAATTGAGTATAACTGAGTGACTTCTCACGTAAGCATCAATAATCAATACCGTGTGCTACTATGCAACCACGCGTATTACTGTACTTTTACTACCGGGTAGTTCAACAGTTAACGGTAAAACTTCCGCCGTTATTTTCATAAAGTATTTTTGTCTTTTTCTCAATCCGACAATAATTCCGTTATGGGGGTCCACCAATGATTGTGTCGTTGTACGAATATTCCCTGTTAAAACGAATATTCCCCGACCAATCGAATATTATATAACAACTTGCGTACTTTGCAAAATTCATAAATATTACCCACAACTATAACATTATATCAAATCCACACCATAATATTCAAAAATATATTTCGAGAAAATTTAATCTTTATTCAAAATGTTAGGGTCTTACATTTTGTATTCATGAAGAGAACTTCTGTTATTCCATTCTTTATTATTCTACTGGAATAACCAGTATACGCGGACTACCCTATACTTGGTGACATTCTTCTAATATTCCGTCTTTATTATTATTTTGTTGGAATATCCTGTCTGTGAGTTTTACGCCAGACCTGATTCCGTCTTTATTATTATTCTGTTGGAATATCCTGTCTGTGCGTTTACGCCGGACCTGGTTCCGTCTTTATTATTCTGTTGAAACATCCTGTTGGTGCGAATTTTGCCTGACCTGGTTCCGTTACTTATTATTCTGTTGGAATAACCTGTCTATGCGAAGTACCGCATGCATGGTGATTTCTTTTGTTATTCCATTCGTTATTATACTCAGTTGGTTAAAGTTTTTACTTCTATACTCCATGAAATTAGTGAAATATCTTTGATATTTGCGCTTTATCCAGTATCTTTTCATGAAAATATTCTTCTGAGTATTCTTAAATTTTACTCTATAAAGCAATATCATGTTGACAATTTGGACATTATTAGTTCCTGGATAAATTAATTCTTGAACTTGTTTTATTGAATTCTTATATCATTGTCATCATCCTCATGTTTATATTATGTTGAAAGTCATCTGTGGCCTGTAGTGCATAGATAGTCTTGGTATGATTATGACCAGGGATTAATCGGTGTAATCATGACCGTAATGTTACAAAGGATGTGGAAAAATTCTTCATTGACCCGTGGTGCATTGATGAATAGTTGTTGGCATGATCATGACCATTAATGAATACACAAATATCCTTGGCCCGTAGTGCATGGATAATTTGTGGTCGTGATACTAAAGAATATCATTGGCCGTAGTGCAGGGGTGATTCGATGATGTGAATTATTTATTAAGCTGAGTCCCAACGATAAAAGTGATGAAAAACCTTTTAAATCATAGAAGATAGTAGATTTTATTCTCTACTTGACTCTTCTAATGGATTGCTTGTTCCGCTGCAGTTAAACTTGATGTTTGTTATATTTTATCAGTTTAACAATGTTGAAGGCCAATGATAATTTATTCTGCATTATTTTAGTCATAATATTTTTAATGGGCTAGTTGAGCTCACCCTTTTGCTTTCATTGTTCTCTTCAGGAAATGAGAACGTAGCAGGGATTAGTCGGGGAACAGAGTGACGGTTCAGATGATAGCATTAGTAGTCCTCACTATTCTATAAAATAGTGTTATAATAAATATAATGAGGACCCCACTGAGTTTGTATATTGTCTAGATGACAATATTTGTATTAAAACTCACTGTATATGTTTAGTCGTATTTTACACGACTGTTGTATAATTAAGTTGTATTTGAATTTTGTACCATGTTTTTGGCGACTCAAGATGGATGATGTATACCTATTTTGGGGGCTTCACATAATAAGTAAAACGTGCCAACTATAATGGGGTTAACTTTATTTTGACTAAAAGAATTTAAGCCAATTTGACGGATGTCCAATCTTATTA
The DNA here is from genome assembly GCA_020205505.1 of Panax japonicus. Taxonomy (NCBI): domain Eukaryota; kingdom Viridiplantae; phylum Streptophyta; class Magnoliopsida; order Apiales; family Araliaceae; genus Panax; species Panax japonicus. Next base: position 46,757,929 of record CM035101.1, on the reverse strand, counting down.
ACGGAATGGTGTAATTTCAAAATTTTAATTAATTCAATTGGGTAATTTGAAAATTTTAAAGTTTAATGGTGTAATAAGTAAAACGTGTCAACTACAGTAGAGTTTTCTTTAGTTTTGTCGTTGATTATGTATAAAGTATTACAAATTAGGATAAATTTTATTTAACTACCCGAGGTATATATGGTTGTTTCACATTATCACTTGAGTGTTGGGAAACTTCTCGAATCCTATTCAAATATGAAGTTAAACTATTTGGATATTCGAGTTTAGGGAGAATTGTTGGGTTACTCCTCGAATCCTATTAAAAAAAGAATTGTTATTATGGAAATGATGGTGTCCTATTTTTAAGAGGATTTTTATTATATGTTTGAGTCCTATTATGAGAAGAAATCTATTTGTAGTATGAGTTTTATTTTAGAATTGTCATATTTTGAATAGAAAGAGGAAAATTGCGAGTACTCTATAAATAGAGTATTATGTTGAGTTGTTGTAGTATAGCATAATTAAAAATCATGTAGCATCCTAAGAGTTGAGAGAGGGTGTGAATGAGTTTTGTGTTTTGTTTGTTGTGTGAGCGAGAGAATTTTTGTCGCTTTTATATTTCGTGCAAAAAAGTTGTATTGCGGGTGTGAAGGTTTTGCAGCTTTTTGTCCGTGTAAAAAGTTGTCGCGGTGTTGTGAAACATTAAGTTTTAGGGCGTGAAACTTGAGAGGATTATTGTAAGCCCATTATTCTGATATAGTTAAGATTCAGAGTTTGGCTTGTGGTTTTTCCCTTTAAGGGGCTTTCACATTAAATTTTATGTTGTTTTATCTTATTTTATTTTATTATGTGGTTTGTGTTAACTTAATTCCCAACAAGTGGTATCAAAGCTAGGTGGGTTAAATGCTTTCTAAGTCTTTGTAATTTACGTCAACTTACAAATGGGTCACTGAACTTTTTTTTCTTACAGTCAACTCATTGTACTCGATTTTTCTAACAAACCGTTAGAAAATCCGTTAAGTGAGGTTGACTTTTAATGGTTTGCCACGTAAGCAACTGACTTGTGAAAAAAAAAATTATGTGTCGAGAATTATCATGTGACCTTGATTATGTGGATTTAGAGGGAAAAAATTATGGAGAAAATAAAAGAATTAATTTTAAAGTATAATATAAATTAGAAAAGTTGGCCTAAAAAATAAGAAAATAAAAAAATATATATATTTAATTAATTTTGTAATTAATATCACATGAGTTTTTATTTAATTCTTTACAAATATAATAATATAAATTAGAAAAGTTAGCCAAAAAAACAAGAAAATAAATGAAAAATATCTTTAATTAATCGATTTTTATCCTTTAAAAAAATCAAACTTACAAACAAACAAAAGATTGTCATCTTCCTCCTCAATGTTTTTTCATTGTAATATACGAAAAAAATTATAATTTTATGTGTAAAAAATTAACATTTGTGTAAGACCCTCTTTATAAAAATAATAAACTTTCTTTTGTCAACAAAAAAAGAATATTCCATATATAAATTTTCTTTATTCGGATAAAAGATGGTGTTATATTTGAGTCATTTTATTTAAACCACAAAACATATCAATTTATATCATGAGAAAATTTAGTATATATTATAAACAGAAAGGATCAAGAGTAGAATTCTTAAGTAGTAGAATGCCTTAAATAATAGAATTTTATCAAAACGACGTAGTTTTGATAAGACGCGGTGAAATTTTTTTAAATACGCGGTGGCATGGTATTTACAAAAATGTCACCGCGTCTTATCAAAACTATGTCGTTTTGATAAAGTTCTATTATTTAAAAGAGTTCTACTACTTAAGAGGTCTACTATTGATCATGTCTGATAATATAAAAATTAACAAAAATAAGTAATTAATATGTTTATTTATAACAAAAATTAAAATATAAATTGATAAGCCTCGCAGAAATATGATTTTGATTCAATAAATGGTCTGTACTTAATAAGGTCTCCCCAGAAACAACCTTCGTGGGGGAGTATTGTTTACTGTAATAATTGAAATCCCAATTCCGTCGCCGAAGATTCAGCAACATTCATTCGTTTCCCAATCCAAAACAAAGGAAATTAGAAAAGAAAAGGAACAATTAGAAGGACCCGATCATTTCGATTTCTCGAAAATTATGTAATCAAACACTTTTCGAGGATTAATATCTCCCAATTTTTCCAAATCAAATCCGACCCAGCTCATTAATGGAGTCTATTTTGTCCACTTCCTCTCTCCTATAGGCTCAATTATAATAATATAAATTAGAAAATATTTAATTAAATTAGAAAATAATTGAAAAACTGAAACTCAACTTTTGTGGAATTTAATTATTTTAATTTTATTTAAAATAATTTATTTTATATTATTATATTTGTAAATAATTAAAAAAAATTAATTTGATATTAATTACAAAAATAATTAAAGATATTTTTCATTTATTTTCTTATTTTTTGGCTAACTTTTCTAATTTATATTATTATATTTGTAAAGAATTAAATAAAAATTCATTTGATATTAATTACAAAATTAATTAAATATATTTTTCATTTATTTTCTTGTTTTTTGGCTAACTTTTCTAATTTATATTATTATATTTGTAAAGAATTAAATACAAATTTGTTTAATATTAATTACAAAATTAATTAAATATATGTTTTATTTATTTTCTTTTTTTGGCCAACTTTTCTAATTTATATTATACTTTAAAATAATTTTTTTATTTTCTCCATAATTTTTTCCCTCTAAATCCACATAATCAAGACCACATAGGATAATTATCGACACGTGAGCTTTTTTTCACAAGTCAGATGCTTACGTGACAAATCGTTAAAAGTCAACCAAACTTAACGGATTTTCTAACGGTTTGTTAGAAAAGTCGAGTACAATGAGTTGACTGTAATAAAAAAAAAGTTCAGTAACTCATTTGTAAGTTGACGTAAAGTACAGTGACTAGGGTTGTGCATTATTTTTATGGGGATGTTATTAGTATATTATTAATTGGACCAACGAAAGATCGATAATTATGCACCAACATCTTATTAAAATCTATTTTGGGTGTTGTAAATAGATTTTATGTAACTAACTACTTGCCCTACAGTTGGTTTTTATTATGATTAATTATTAATTATTGTTGTACATTATGGATTTCTTCTAGTTTTTTGTAAGCATGTTTATGAGCTTGATTATGTTTCGACATGGACTCAAACTAGTATTTCTGGGTATCTCTCTGTAATTGAAACCTTGAATGAAACTAATTTTACTGCTTGAAAAGTACAAGTGAAAATTGTTCTCGGCACTATGGTTTTGGACTATGCACTACGAGTGGATCATCCTGCTCCACTTACAACTACTAGCTCAATTGAGCAATAGGATATTTATGAAAGTGGGAGCGATCCAATTGCATGTCTCTTATGATTATGAAAAACTTTATCACGACAGCTATTCGAGGAGTCATTCTTGACTTTGAGAATGTTAAAGAGTACTTAACTTCAGTCGAGTAACAATTTAAGGGTTCTTCTAAAACTCATGCAAGTACCCTTATTTTGAAAATGCTTATTAGCAGGTATGATGGGGTTAGTGGGGTGCTCGAGCACATTATGATGATGAACGACATTACTTTTAAATTAAAGATGAAGAAAGGCTTAAGGTTGAAAAACCTAATGTTGCTCATTTGACTACCATTGGATCCTAAAAGAAGAAGGCTTATAAAAATGGCAAATGTTTTAAGAATAAGGATAAACCAATTTCTACCAAAATGAATCAGGCAAATTATTCAGGTAACAACTCTGAGACATGTCCTAAATGTCACTTCTGTAAGAAACAATGACATATTTAGAAAGAATGCCCTAAATTAAAAGAATGACTTGAAAAAAAAGGTATATCGTACTTCAATTATGTAACTTATGAATCATTTCTAATCGATGTTCCTTTTAATACATGGTGGCTTGACATTGATGCTATGGTTCACATTACTAATTCATTGCATGGATTCCTTTCAAAGAAGACACTCCAAAAAGGGGAAAGAACCATTAAAGTTGGCAATGGAGAGTCTATACAAGTTGAAGCTGTAGGAACTCTTCCTTTAATTTTGAAAAGTGGTTTCATCTTGTATTTATATGATACACTTTATGTTCCCAGTATGAATGAATTTAATTTCTGTATCTAAACTTGACGTTGATGGATTTTCGTTTAAGTTTAGGAATAATAAAATAAATATTTATCATGACTCTCATGTTATTGGTTTTGGCTCTTTAGAGGGAAACCTCTATAAGATAAATTTGGATAATGTCTTTGCTGAATCCTTGTTAACAATGAATGTGACAGAAAATATCTTTAAAAGTGGAAATAAGAGAAACTAGATAATGAGAATTCTTCAAAATTGTGGCATCGCTTAGGCCATATTTCAAAAGACAGAAGGCAATGTCTTATAAAGGATGGAATTCTTCATTCACTAGATTTTTCTGATCTTGACCATTGTATTGAATGTATAAAAGGAAAATTTGTAAAAGGTAATAAGAAAGGAGTAACTAAAAGTAGTGCACTTCTTGAGGTGATTCACACTGATATATGTGGACAATTTTCTCCAGAAATTAGTGGACATAAATCTTTCATTACATTCATTGATGACTATTCTCGTTATACTTATGTGTACCCTTATGGATATGGTACGTTGTATGTTATGCAATTCTAGCTTACATGTATTTTTGTGGACTGAGGCGTTAAAGACAGTTGTTTATATTTTAAACCGGGTTCCTAGCAAATCTGTCTCTAACACTCCTTATGAAATTTGGATAGGTAGGAAACTTAGTTTAAAATACTTACGGGTGTGGGGCTGTCCAGCCGAGGCTAAGATTTTTAATCCACAAATAAAGAAACTTGACTCTAAAACCATTAGTTGTCATTTCATTAGATATCCTGAGAGATCTAAGGGTTTTCGATTTTAAGGTCCATCGCATACCACTAGAATTGTTGAGGCCAGCATACAGAGTTTTTAGAGAATGGTGATTTAAGTGGGAGTGGTGAGCCTAGAAAAATTGAACTTGAAGAAAACAGGTTTTATGTTTCTAATCCTGTAATTCAAAAGGGTGAGGCACAACAACCTAATAATGAGGCGAATGATGCCCCCGAGATAGTTGAGCCACCATGTGACGCCCCCAAAATAGGTCCAATCCAACCAACCTATTCTGAGTCGCCAAATACATGGTACAGAAACAACTACAACTTCATTAATACAATTGTCGTGCAAAATACGACAACACATAAACTGTGAGTTTAAATACAAATATTGTCTTCTAGACAATATCCACACTCAAATAAGTCCTCATTACAATTATTGATACACTATTTTACAAAATAGTGAGGACTACTAAAACAACTGTCTTGAACCATTACTCCACACCTCAACTAGTTCCCGCTATATTCTCGTCTCCTGAAAAGAAAAATGGAACAAAAAGGAAAAGGGTGAGCTCAATTAGCCCAGTAAAGAATATTATGACTAAGATAATATACAACAAATTATCCTTAATCTTCAATAGGGAAAAATCTGATAGAATACAATAGACAACAAGTTTTAGATCAACAACTGCAGCGGAAACAACAATTCATTAGAAGAGTTAAGTAGAGAATGAAATCTACTATCATCTATGAATTTAAAAGTCTATCATCGATATTTTATCCCTGTAACATCAATCAATATACATCATAAATCAAATATTCATCTTTGCACTACAGGCCAAAGATATTCACCAGTTGGTCATGTTCATCTAAACACCTGTTCATCTTTGCACTACGGGGCAAAGATATTCATCATAAAATCATTCATTATAAAATCATTCATCTTTGCACTACAGGCCAAAGATATTCAGTTATATCATCATTTGGGACTAAGGATGATGAAAAATATTTTAAAGAAAACGAATCTTGTGAAACAAAAGAACAAATATTAAGGATTCGTACTTTAAACAATCCAAGTTCAAAAATACTTCATAAATAACCAGAGTTGAGTAAAATTCAAGAATGAAGACCAAAACATAGATCCAATCCAAGATAGGAATCATAACAGACAATCTTGGACACATAAAAGAAAATTTAATTTTTCTGTGAATAGTGTCGTATCCGTGAATAGTGCCATATACGTGAATAGTGTCGTATACGTGAATAGTAACTCCGACACTAAGAGATAGAAATTTTACAAAAAATATCATCATGCTTCGTGAATAGTAACTTGTGAATAGTAACTCGTGAATAGTAACTCGTGAATAGTAACTCGTGAATAGTAACTCATGAATAGTAACTCCGACATGAAAAAGTTTCAAATTTGATAAAAAATTCCAACCAATATTTCGGCATAATGATATTGAAGAAATAATATCATTTTCGAATAAAATAACATCCCTTACCTTAGAAAGAATAATACTTCTGACTGGAATACTGGATATAGTGCTGAAAGAACTTGCACCGTATAGCAATACTCAAAGTACTAAAATACTCACAAAATACGTTCGATATTATAGAGAGCGAAAGAGAGAGAAATCTTTAGTTTCTGGTGTGATTTTTAATTCTAACCTAAGCACCCTATTTATAGGAAATTGCTTAGAACACCAAAGTAAAAAATTGAATATAATAATAATATATATTTACAAATTTCTTACGCCCACTTTTACCAACTGAATTCAGCATCCAACACATTTATATCACATGTGGGACACTCACCGAAAACGTTTTTCTTAAAAAAATTTTAATAAAACTTCCAAAAATTAATTATTTCGGAACTTCGGAACTTCAATAATTCATGATAAATAGCCCTTTTATCAGAAAATTCGATTCTCGTCACTTTTTATAGGAAATTCAATTCTCTACAACTTTGCAGAAGAAAGGTTTTCCAAATTCCAAACATAAATTGACCGAAATCCATAAACGAGCGATTTTTCAAGCTATAATCAAATTTCAGTCAAAAAATAGGGTCTACCGACACACAAAATATGTGTTAATCATTTAATGCAACAAAAATACTCTTTCTCCTCATATACTCATATATCCCATATTCATTGTAAAAATATCATCATTATTATATTATAATAATATAATAAAATATTATTTTATCAAAAAAGATAAAATATCAATTTTTAACAATTGTCACTTTAAAAATGTTATCCATCTATATCCACATAAAATCAATATTTTCCTCATCATATAAATTAATAATTAATTATTCACAAATAATATTATAGAATCACCGTACTGGCAACCAGGCCGTTCCCAGGAAAGAGGGGGCTTTCCAATAAGAATTTCTCCTTATTGGCGCGCAATTAGGTGACCAAACCTCTCCTTATACAGAACTTTCTAGACATTGTCAATAATATTTTCTAATAATATTATTCAGATAATTTGAATTATTTCTTCAATAATGGAAAATAATGTGTAGTGATAATTATTGAAATAATAGTAATATAAAAAATTAACGCAGCAATTATTGAATCAATAAAATAAAATACTAAACAGTAATTACTGTAACAATTATTGAGTAGTGCCTTCTTACTTAATAATCAATAATTGGTGCAATACCGTGTGCTACTGTGCAATAACGCGTATTACTGTGTGTTTAACCACCGGGTATTCCAACAGTATTAACGGTAACAACTACGCCGTTATTTATAAACAACTTATACTTGTCGTTTTCTTCATCCAATCGCTTTCCATTATGGGGCTCACACAAGGCTGCGCCGTCGTACGAATATTCCCCGACAGCAAGAATATTCCACGACCAAACGAATATTCCCCGACAACAATGAATATTTTATAACCACTTGCTTATTTAAAATATTTGCGCATTTTACCCATAACTAACCACATTAATCAAATCAACCCTTACTATTTCAAAATGATAAATAGAGGAAATTAAATCTTCATTTATAAAAAGTTGGGGCCTTACACACCACCTAATGTTGAACCCCACATTATTGAAAATCATATTCCTAAAATTGTGCAGCCTTTACGTAGGTCCAAAAGACCTAGAAAGCCTATTAATTTTGATGATTTTATAACCTATCTTAATGAGATTGACTATGATTCAAGTAAGATTAACGATTCTATCTCTTATAAAGATGTCATTACGAGTGCTCAATCAACTCAATGGCTTGAAGCCATGAATGATGAGTTGAAATCAATGGAGCTTAATAACGTTTGAGATCTTGAATGATTACCAAAAGGTTTTAAACTTGTTGGTTGCAAGTGGGTCTATAAGACCAAATTAGATCCTAAAGGGAATGTTGAAAGGTATAAAGCTCGATTGGTTGCTAAGGGTTTCACTCAAAAGGAAGGTGTGGATTATAATGAAACTTTCTCTAGGAAAGATTCATTTAGAATTGTCATGACTTTAGTAGCTCATTATGATTTAGAGTTACATCAGATGGATGTTAAAACTGCATTCCTTAATGGTAACTTACATGAGAATGTCTATATGGCACAACCAGAAGGTTTTTGGTTAAAGACAAGGAACATATGGTATGTAGACTTAAGAAGTCCATATATGGGTTAAAACATGCTTCTCGACAATGGTATCTTAAGTTTTATGAGGTAATGTATAATTTTGATTTTAAGAAAAAATATAGTGGATCAATGCATATACTTGAAGGTCAGTGGGAGTAAATTTGTTATTCTTGTTTTGTATGTTGATGATATACTACTTGCAAGTAATAACTTAGACATGTTACATGAGACCAAACGTTTTCCTTTTGAAAATTTTGATATGAAGGATTTCGGTGAAACCTCTTATGTTATAGGTATTGAAATTCATCGAGATAAGTCTCGTGGGATATTAGAATTGTCCCAAAGAGCTTATATTGACAAAGTTCTTAACAAATACAACATGCAAAATTGCTCCCCTACTGTCGCCCCTGTTGTTAAGGGTGACAAATTTGGCTCATATCAATGTCCTAAGAATCAACCTGAACGTGATAAAATGAATCTTATTCCCTATGCTTCTATGGTTGGGAGTCTTATGTATGCTCAAATTCGTACACGTACAGATATAGCGTATGTAACTGTTATGCTTGACGTTACTTGTCAAATTCAGGCTTGGAACATTGGAAAGCAGCCAAAAAGGTTTTACGTTATTTACAGGGTACTAAGGATATTATGCTTACATTTAGAAAAATAAATAACCTTGAAATTGTTGGTTATTCTGATTCTGATTTTGCTAAGTGTAAAGACGAAAATAAATCTACATTAGGGTACATCTTTATGCTTTCAGGAGGCCCTATTTCGTGGAAAACTCATAAGTAGGAGTTAACTACCACTTCCACAATGATAGCAGATTATGTAGCTTGTTATCATGTTACCTGTCACGCCTTATTATGAAGGAATCTTATTTCAGGACTTAAGGTTGTAGATTCTATTTCAAGGCCATTAAAAGTATTTTATGATAATGATTCTGCTATTAGTTTTTCCAACATCACCATTTCGAGTGGTGCTGAACTATACCTCGACACTAAGTACTTATTTGTCAGGGAAAGAGTTGAAGATCAAAACGTTGTCATTAAATATATTAGTACGCATGATATGTTAGCGGATCCACTTACGAAAGGCTTACCACCCAAGCTCCTTTTAGAGCATGTTATCGGCATGGGTTTAACTGGTAGTCTTAATTATTAAGTTATTTTGATGTAAGAGAACAATTTTGAGCTCGTTGTTTTGAACTTCACATTATGTTTATGGTTTGCTATTCTCTTTATTGTGCACACTTGAGAACTTGTGAGCAAACGGTACGGTTATGTTTTGGACCATATGAATGAGTTTAATCTATTACCACTTATGTAAACTCTATTCATACTTGTTATGCTTAATGTTAATCTTTGTTTTAATAAAAGTACTAATTGTGTAACTAATGGGGATCTTGTGTTAATAGTGACACAAAGATTGTATTAATTCGTATTGGTAATTTTATTTGAACAAGATGTAGATATTAAATTAATACTTGGCCAAATTAATGATTGTAAGTGTTATGTTTTGTATATAAATAGTATTTTGGCCAAGTGGGAGAATGTTGGAATATTTTATTCCTTATGTGACCTCTACTATTTATGTAATTATTGGGCTTACATATTGTATTAATTTAATCACTTTATTTATGGGTTTGGTAATTAATTATGTGGCATATAAATAATAATCCTAATAGTATTTGGCATAATGGGCCCTAGGGTTTCATAATCTTGATGGACGATTTTGACCCTTAGCTATTCTATAAATAAAACAGTTAGGGTTTGATCACAATTGTCGTCTCAAGAATTTTATTTACACACCTATACATCCATCTAAAGATTGAGTAAGATAATTGAAGACCTTCACCCTTAAGCGTAGCGGAAGCGTGATACAAACAAGAAGACTTCTCTCAATTCATGTAAGTACTTAATATTATGATTAATTGATGTTATTTATTCTATGCAATAACACGTTCCTGTATGATTTATTCAACAAATGCAGATTGTGACGCCCCCAAAATTAGGTATACATCACCCATCTTGAGTCGCCAGATACATGGTACAGAATTCAAATACAACTTACTAATACCACTGTCGTGTACAATACGACAAAACATAAACTGTGAGTTTGAATACAAATAATGTCTACTAGAGATTATACAAACTCAAAAGGAGTCCTCATTACAATTATTGTCACACTATTTCACAGAATAGTGAGGACTACTAATGCTATCCTCTGGACCATTACTCCGTTCCCCGACTCGTCCCAGCTATATTCTCATTTCCTGAAGAGAACAGTGAAAGAAAGGGTGAGCTCAACTAGCCCAGTAAGAAATATTATGACTAAGATAACGCAGAATAAATTATCATTAGCCTTCAACAGTGTTAAACTGATAAAATATAATAAACATCAAGTTTAACTGCAGCGGAACCAGCAATCCATTAAAAGAGTCAAGTAGAAAATAAAATCTACTATCTTTTATGATTTAAAAGGTTTTTCATCACTGTTATAGCTGAGACTCAGCTTAACAAATATTCCACATCATCGAATCACCCCTGCACTAAGGCCAATGATATTTTTTAGTATCACGACCACAATTATTCATGCACTACAGCCAAGAATATTTGTGTATTCATTAATGGTCATGATCATGCCAACAACTGTCCATCATTGCACTACAGGCAAATGAGACTTTTACCACATCATTTGTAACATTACGGTCATGATTACACCGAATAATCCCTGGTCATAATCATACCAAGTCCATCCATGCTTTACAGGCCACAGATGACTTTCAAAAAAATATAAACATGAGGATGATGACAATGATATAAGAATTCAATAAAAAAAAGTTCAAGAATTATTTTATCCAAGAATTATTAACGTCCAAATTGTCAACACGATACTGTTTTGTGGTGTAAAATTCAAGAATGTTCAGAAGAATATTTCCATGAAAAGATACTGGATAAAGCGCAAATATCAAGGATATTCCACTAATTTTATGGAGTATAGAAGTCAAAGTTTTATCCAACTGAGTAATAACGAATGGAATAACAAAAGATATCACCATGCATGCGATAGAGACCGCACAAACAGGTTATTCCCACAGAATAATAATAACAGAACCAGGTCAGGTGAAATTCACACCGATAGTATGCTCCAACAGAATAATAAATGCGGAATAGTAAATGATGGAACCAGGTCCGGCGTATAGCACAGATAGGATATTCCGACAGAATAATAAAGACGGAATAATAAAAATGGAACCAGATCCGGCGTATAGCACAGACAGGATATTCCGACAGAATAATAAAGACAGAATAATAGAAGAATGTCACCAAGTATAGGGTAGACCGCGTATACAGGTTATTCCAACAGAGTAATAAAAAATGGAATAACAACAGTTCTCTTCATGAATAAGAAAGAATAACACCCCTTACGGGTACAACAAATAATATTCCCTACCTTAGAAGAACTGAATATTGGAAAAGTGAAGTAGCAGAATACTTTTCTTCTTTCTCTCTATAGTTTCTCTCTCTAGAGCTTCAGTGAATTCGTAAGAAATAATGAAGGAATGAGCTTTCTATTTATAGAAAAACTGAGGGTGACTCTTGGTCTTAACGAAGGGTCAAAATGACTCTTGGTAATACTGAAGAGACAACTACTATTTGTGAAGGGGTAATTAACCCTTGGAACATCGAAGAGGCAGTTAACTCTTGGTAATATTGAAGGGACAACTACTATTGACGAAGGTAATTACTATTTATGAAGGTAATTACTATTTACGAAAGTAATTACTATTTACAAAAGTAATTACTATTTACGAAGGTAAATACTATTTACGAAAGTAATTACTATTTATGAAAGAGACTCTTAGATGATGACATATGGCCCCCATAAATAATTAAACTTATCACAAACGTCTAATAATAGACTCTTTATATACATCAAGGATTGAATAAAAATTACCAGAAATCATTTTATTTTTTAATCAACACATAATTAATCTTTCAACAATTATTAATCATTATAACTTGTCGTCTCAATTATTGTTTAAATAATATAACATTTTATACAGATGATACTGTGACAATAATTGAATCAATAATATAAGAGATATGATGCAGCAATTACTGTAGCAATAATTGAGTATAGCTGAGTGACTTCTCACATAAGCATCAATAATCAATACCGTGTGCTACTATGCAACCACGCGTATTACTGTACTTTTGCTACCGAGTTGTTCAACAGTTTTAACGGTAACACCTCCGCCGTTATTTTCATAAAATATTTTTGTCGTTTTCTCAATCCGACAATAATTCCGTTGTGGGGTCCACCAATGATTGTGCCGTCGTACGAATATTCCCCGACAAAAAGAATATTCCCCGACCAAACGAATATTTTATAACAATTTGCGTACTTTGCAACATTTATAAATATTACCCACAACTATAACATTATATCAAATCCACACCATAATTTTCAAAAATATAATTCGAGAAAATTAAATATTTATTCATAAAATCTGGGGTCTCACAATCTCCCCTCCTTATGAAATTTCGCCCTCGAAATTTACTTACGTACCTGGTATGACGAACATGTGAGGATACCTTGACTTCACTTCAAATTCTAACTCTTGAGGTATAATCTTTGAGTGTTGAATACGATTCTTCTTATCCAAGATTGTAACACGTATCTCTTCAAATGTTAAATCATCCGTTATCTCGTCCGGTTCTAAATTAATAATGTGGTTCGGGTCGTCCACATATTTACGTTACATCGATACAAAAAAAACGTTATGAACATGCAATATATTTGGCGGTAAAACGAGTCTATAAGCCATAGTTCCTACTCAATCGAGGATTTCAAATGGGCCAATTAAATCGAGCGTTTAGACTTCCTCTATTCGTCAATTCTTGCTTCTATAATAACGCCCTCTTGAACTTTCTTAATTCTTCACATTCATCAACTCTGAGTGTGTAGCTTGAGCGGCTTTAACTTTATCGATTAAAGTCGATTCTACTTATATATTCGTTATCTTCACGTGAGTTTGTATATTCGCATTTGTAAACACATACGATCTTCTACTCACACGTCAGCTACCATGTTCGCTTTCCCACGATAATATTCCATGGTACGATCGTAATCTTTAACAGCTCGAGCCAACATCTTTGGCACGTTATACGTTCGTTTTAGGTGAAGAAAATATTTGAGGATTTAAGAAATGGGTTTTGTACTGGGGTCAATAAAAAAGTCGATTTCACGCTCTAAGGGTAAGCTAAGAAGTCTTCAAGAATACGTCAGAAAATTTATTAACACTAGAAATATCATTCAAAATTGTGACCCTCATCCAAGACTTGAATAACACTTCACATTGATACCTATCAACTTGTCATCGTCATTCACGACGTCTCCTACGGAAAGTCTGTCTTCGGTGCATTCCACATAAGGAAGTCAACAATGAAAGGACTGGGGCTCTTTATTTATGGCTTGAAATGACAATGATTGACTTTAGTGGTTTGGTTGCTTGAATTCGCATAACAGGTTTGTTAGGAATATGAAAGCTAACAACCTTACGAAAAGTATGATGATTAGTTAACCAATCTTTTCCAAAAATCACATCAAAGGCAAGTATTTTCAAAGAGATAAGATCGACAAGTAACGTGAAAGTGTCGATTTGAATCAAACAAGATTTATAAATAGTGGAGGTAACGAAAGTTTCTTGGAGTTAACTTCAAATATTGAACACAATTAGATGAAATAAAAGAGTGAGTAGAACCGGTATCTAACATGGTATAGACTTCGCAAGAGTTTATGACTAACATACCCGTGATAATTTTATTCAGGTTCCTCGTCACGGGAAAAAATGCTCTCTCTTAAACTACCGGCTTTGGCTTACCTGGGACATCCTTTGGTGCCTCCATCCTAGCTGAACTTGTCTTCGGTGAACGACAAAATGGGGCTAGGTGACCTTCTCTTCCACAATTATAGCATGTTTTGGATGGCATCGCACAATTTGGACTGATGTGTCCCTCCCCTCCGTATTTGAAACATATGATAGGTGGTCGTTTTCCTTCCTTAACGACAGGTGCTGGTGCTGACGTCTTTCCATCATTGTTGAATCTTCTCTTCTTGAAATGTCCATTCTTATTGTTTTGGCCCTGATTACCACCGAAGTGGTTACCATTTTTGGCCTGTTGATTCCCTTCACGCTTGTTGTCACTGCTTCGATGACTGCTCTCGCTGGTATTATCATTTTGTCGGTTGCTCTCTTTTAGTTGCGTTGACTCGTTATCGCGCTCCACTAACTGAGCCCTATTTACAACATCTGAATATAAACACAATTTATAAGAAATAAGATGTTGACGTATCTCCGGCTTTAAACCTCTTAAAAACATTTGCGTCATTCTCTCTTCATTATCCACCAAGTGGGACGCAAACCGGGATAACTCCACAAATTTTGCCTCGTATTGCGACACGGTCATATTATTTTGTTCCAACTTGATAAATTCCACCTCCTTCATGTGGCGAATACTTTCGGGAAAGTATTTGTCATTGAATTGCTCCTGGAACTTCTCCCAAGATATCTTCAGTACAGCAGGTTGAGTACGTTTTACCGATTCCCATCAGTAATCTGCCTCTCCGCGCAACATAAAGGCGGCAAAGGGAACCTTTTGCTCCTCGGATCATTCCAAGACATCAAATATCTTGGTGATCTGCTTTATCCATGTTTCCGCCATAAGTGGTTTTGGCTCTCCCTTAAACTCTGGTGGTCCCAGCTCCTTGAACTGTTTAGCGGTGACCGCCCGAGAGTTTCCCGTGTTTCTATCTACGTTTTAGACAGGAGTCGCTCTCGCCTGCTGTTGCATGAATTGCATAAAATCTCTGAACATTTGATCATTCATCATTTGGTCAGTGTTGTTGTTTGCATAAGGATTGTCGCCTTCCTGATGCACATTATCCTGATTATTGATATGTGGTGAATCAACGATCGCCTGTGCTCCATTACTATTCTCAACATTCTCAGATGTCATTTTTTGATACTGCAAAAAACAAAAGGTTAATTGACATGTAACATATTATCCTTATATTCTGACTGACCAATAAAATAGCACATAAACTTAGGTAGGTCATACTAGCGAAGGAATTCCCCGTCTCTCCCCTCCTAGTACTATTCTCACATCTTAGCCAGGGATCATATCCCTAAGCTCTGATACCAACTGTGACGCCCCCAAAATTAGGTATACATCACCCATCTTGAGTCTCCAGATACATGGTACATAATTCAAATACAACTTACTAATACCACTGTCGTGTATAATACGACAAAACATAAACTGTGAGTTTGAATACAAATAATGTCTACTAGAGATTATACAAACTCAAAAGGAGTCCTCATTACAATTATTATCACACTATTTCACAGAATAGTGAGGACTACTAATGCTATCCTCTGGACCATTACTCCGTTCCCCGACTCGTCCCAGCTATATTCTCATTTCCTGAAGAGAACAGTGAAAGAAAGGGTGAGCTCAACTAGCCTAGTAAGAAATATTATGACTAAGATAACGCAGAATAAATTATCATTAGCCTTCAACAGTGTTAAACTGATAAAATATAATAAACATCAAGTTTAACTGCAGCGGAACCAGCAATCCATTAAAAGAGTCAAGTAGAAAATAAAATCTACTATCTTTTATGATTTAAAAGATTTTTCATCACTGTTATAGCTGAGACTCAGCTTAACAAATATTCCACATCATCGAATCACCCCTGCACTACGGCCAAGGATATTCTTTAGTATCACGACCACAATTATTCATGCACTACGGCCAAGAATATTTGTGTATTCATTAATGGTCATGATCATGCCAACAACTGTCCATCATTGCACTACAGGCAAATGAGACTTTTACCACATCATTTGTAACATTACGGTCATGATTACACCGAATAATCCCTGGTCATAATCATACCAAGTCCATCCATGCTTTACAGGCCACATATGACTTTCAAAAAAATATAAACATGAGGATGATGACAATGATATAAGAATTCAATAAAACAAGTTCAAGAATTATTTTATCCAGGAATTATTAACGTCCAAATTGTCAACACGATACTGTTTTGTGGTGTAAAATTCAAGAATGCTCAGAAGAATATTTTCATGAAAAGATACTGGATGAAGCGCAAATATCAAGGATATTCCACTAATTTCATGGAGTATAGAAGTCAAAGTTTTATCCAACTAACTAATACCGAATACAATAACAAATGATATCACCATGCATGCGATAGAGACCGCACAAACAGGTTATTCCCACAGAATAATAATAACGGAACCAGGTCAGGTGAAATTCACACCGACAGGATATTCCAACAGAATAATAAATGCGGAATAGTAAATGATGGAACCAGGTCCGGCGTATAGCACAGACAGGATATTCCGACAGAATAATAAAGACGGAATAATAAAAATGGAACCAGGTCCGGCGTATAGCACAGACAGGATATTCCGACAGAATAATAAAGACAGAATAATAGAAGAATGTCACCAAGTATAGGGTAGACCGCGTATACAGGTTATTCCAACAGAGTAATAAGAAATGGAATAACAACAGTTCTCTTCATGAATAAGAAAGAATAACACCCCTTACGGGTACAACAAATAATATTCCCTACCTTAGAAGAACTGAATATTGGAAAAGTGAAGTAGCAGAATACTTTTCTTCTTTCTCTCTATAGTTTCTCTATCTAGAGCTTCAGTGAATTCGTAAGAAATAATGAAGGAATGAGCTTTCTATTTATAGAAAAACTGAGGGTGACTCTTGGTCTTAACGAAGGGTCAAAATGACTCTTGGTAATACTGAAGAGACAACTACTATTTGTGAAGGGGTAATTAACCCTTGTAACATCGAAGAGGCAGTTAACTCTTGGTAATATTGAAGGGACAACTACTATTGACGAATGTAATTACTATTTACGAAGGTAATTACTATTTACGAAGGTAATTACTATTTACGAAAGTAATTACTATTTACAAAAGTAATTACTATTTACGAAGGTAAATACTATTTACGAAGGTAATTACTATTTATGAAAGAGACTCTTAGATGATGACATATGGCCCCCATAAATAATTAAACTTACCACAAACGTCTAATAATAGACTCTTTATATACATAAAGGATTGAATAAAAATTACCAAAAATCATTTTATTTTTTAATCAACACATAATTAATCTTTCAACAATTATTAATCATTATAACTTGTCGTCTCAATTATTGTTTAAATAATATAACATATTATACAGATGATACTGTGACAATAATTGAATCAATAATATAAGAGATATGATGTAGCAATTACTGTAGCAATAATTGAGTATAGCTGAGTGACTTCTCACGTAAGTATCAATAATCAATACCGTGTGCTACTATGCAACCACGCGTATTACTGTACTTTTACTACCGAGTTGTTCAACAGTTTTAACGGTAACACCTCCGCCGTTATTTTCATAAAATATTTTTGTCGTTTTCTCAATCCGACAATAATTCCGTTGTGGGGTCCACCAATGATTGTGCCATCGTACGAATATTCCCCGACAAAAAGAATATTCTCCGACCAAACGAATATTTTATAACAACTTGCGTACTTTGCAACATTTATAAATATTACCCACAACTATAACATTATATCAAATCCACACCATAATTTTCAAAAATATAATTCGAGAAAATTAAATATTTGTTCATAAAATCTGGGGTCTCACACAGATAGTGCGGATAATGCGAATTAATGATCCGAATGATACAGATGATGTAGAGGATGCAAATTAATGATGTAGAGAATACAAATAATGTAAATGATGGTGACGACTACGACAACGGTGACAATGATGAAGTTGAAGTGTTTGCAGATTCGAATTGAGGGAGGAGTTGTTGGGAAATTCCTCGAATTCTATTCAAATATGAAGTTGAAGTATTCGAGGATTCTAGTCGAGGGAGGAATTGTTGGGTTACTCCTCGAATTCTATTATGAAATGAATTGTTATTATGGAAATGACGGTGTCTTATTTTTAAGAGGATATTTTTATATGTTAGTCCTATTATGAGAAGAAATCTATTTGTAGTATGAGTTTTATTTTGGAAATGTCTTATTTTGAATAGGAATGGGAGAATTGTAAATACTCTATAAATAGAGTATTATGTTGAGTTGTTTTAGTATAGCACAATCAAAAATCATGTAACATCCTAATAGTTGAGAGAGGCTATAGGTGAGTTTTGTGTTTGTGTGAGGGAGAGGGTTTTTGCAGCTTTTATATTCCGTGCAAAAAAGTTGTATTGTGGGTGTGATGGTTTTGTAGTTTTAGTTTGTAAAAAAAGTTGTGTCGCGGTATTGTGAAACCTCAAGTTTTAGTAAGGCCATTATTTTGATATAGTGGATATTTGAAGTTTGACCTTTGGTTTTTCCCTTTAAAGGTTTTTCACATTAAATCTTGTATTATTTTATCTCACTTTATTTTATTATGTGATTTGTGTTGACTTATTTCCCAATATTGAGTTTCAAAAATCAGTACATAAGCACTTATCATTTCGAGTTTAAATGAATAATGACTTTCCGTCTTAACTTCGTCAAAATTAATATGTAAAATAAAAAAGAACAATAATAAGAAGGGCATTAATTTTGACAGAGTTAAGATGAAAAGTCCTTTTCACTTGACCTCAAAAGTGTAAGCATTTATGTGTTGACTTTGAAATTTAGATAGTCATATAATTTTTTTTATAAACTTCCAGTTATTTAATAAAATTTACCCTACAAATTTTAAGATTTATTAGTTTTTAAATTCAAATGAATCTCATGAATTTGAAAGTGTCACTATTGATTTGAACAATTCAAAATTAATTATATATTTTAGAATATAGGGAGTACTGATACATTATTATGCACCATAAATATTTAGAAACTGATATTTTTACATGTTAAAATGATATTTTTACATGAGTATCTCTCACATAGAGATTGGATCCACTCACTATTCACGTG
Organism: Panax japonicus; assembly: GCA_020205505.1. Taxonomy (NCBI): domain Eukaryota; kingdom Viridiplantae; phylum Streptophyta; class Magnoliopsida; order Apiales; family Araliaceae; genus Panax; species Panax japonicus. Next base: position 46,738,393 of record CM035101.1, on the reverse strand, counting down.
AGAGAGATCATGTGGAAATATCAATTTATAATAATAATAATAATAATAATAATAGTAATAATAATAATAAGACTCCACTTATTAATTTATATTTAATATTTCCAAAATATTAAATAATAAATAATGAGTTATTTAGTTTATTTTATTATTATAGATTAAATTAAATACACTTAACTTATTATTACGATTATGTCATTTGCTTCTTAAATAAATATTTTTTCTTTTGCGGTGTGACCCTTTAGGTTCTGCATATTAAACCGGTTGTGAATAAATCAATTAGAACAATTCTAATCTTATTTAAATAAATAAATTAATATAATAATTTATTTAAATAAATAACATTTATTCTACTATAAGGATAAGCCTCCTTAGCGATCAACAACTTTCTACATAATATAAATTTTAACATTAATTATAAAAAAACTTTTGAGTAAATAGTTACAGTACAATTCAATCCTTCCACCATATAATGTCCCAATTAAATATAAGACATGAATTTACTGTCAAGTCTTATTTTATTTAATTATATGTAGTTCGAATCTTAAATGCACAACTCCTTTCTAATTTCATTATGCACAACTATTGGGTTGTCACTTATCGAATCACATCGGACGCGGTATATTCTTTATTGACCATTCATTATCTCCATATACAACTTATTATATACAAACACACCCTTTGATATATAATAAGGGTCATAAGGAATAAGTCAAAATATAATTCATTATACACAAGATATTATGATGATCTCAAGTCTAAAGATCACTTGTACTAATATCACTTCAGGAATTCCTATTGACATGCAAGTAAAACTCTATTAGGTATTATTTAGAGAGCCACGTTCAGTGAACTTATTCTCAAATAAGCATCTACATATTTGCTTTAGTGTCTCCACACAAATGATCATGAGATCAATCATCATCATCATCATCCAATGAGCAAACAACGTATGTACCAATCTATCCGGATTCACTAATCTTCTTTTTAGTAACCTATCGATTGGGAATTGTTCGGGAGCGTTTTACTGACCTTCATTTGGGCCGAAAGCTTTCTGTCGGAAGGGTTTGAAAGACCGATGGGTTGAAGCCCATAAAGATGTTGGAGGTGTTCGGGTCGGCGTCTGAGTCCTTCTGGGGCAGGGCCGAACCCAGTCTTGTAATGATTTGGGGTCGGGTCTTCGAGTCCTTGGGGCCGAAGCCCAGACCAGATTATAGGACCGATTGGGCCTGCACAGTGGGCTCTCCTGCGTGCAGAGTCCGGGTACCTATTCATACGCATATACGGTAACTCCAAGGGTAGTGGTAAGATTGGATTCTACTTGCACCTTTTAAGGAGATTGTGTTGGACCCAAGTTATGGTAACTACCATGCACTAGGAGTTCTAATCCGACTGGGAGAAGGATTCTAAGGTGGTGAGCTCTATAAATACAAGGCCTAGGTTAACATTATGAGGTAATACTTAATTTTGAGCACTAATCACTTAGCCTCCATTGTTTACCCTTGTAACGGCCTGTACTCATTCTCACACCGGAGCTATCCCCCGGCGGCACAAGCCGTCAAGCTTCTGTGTGATCTGTTACTGTGCAGGTTCTAGCACGTGGATTCTGTGATTGGACGCGCTGGCGAAACTTGGCGTTAACATTGGCGCTAGAAGGAGGGCAGTGCTTAAACAATCACAAATAGATCTTTTTCCGGCGAGAGACGATGGCGAGTGTGGAATATGCAGTTTTCGACCGGGAAAAGACCAAGTCGCACTAGACCACTCAGGTGAGAGGGTCGGTGAAGGACAGGTTGGGTTCCAGAATCCAGGACGATCAGAGGGAGCCGGCTGGCTCCCCTCGAAGGCGGCTCTTTCATGAAAGCCAGCGTACACCCAACCAAGCTAGTCGGATGGACGAAGCCAACCCACAGGCGTTGGAGTTGCATGAGAAGAGTCATACACTAGGTAGTCGGGATCAAAGAGAATTCATCCTGCAAAAAAAGATGCAGCAAAACAAAGATGCCATGACGGCCCTACGTCTCTGACAGAAGGAACTCGAACTACAGATGGCTAACATGGCCGGGGAACAGGAGGCATCCTCCAAGAGGCGTAGGCACCATAGCCGGTCTCGGTCACCCCGAAGGCGAGAGGCGGACAGGGAGAGGAGCAGATACCGAAGTCATTCGAAGGACGGCCGGAGCCGGAGGAGGAGTCATTCAGCAGGCCGCCGATCAGAACACCCAGGCAATTCTGGAAGGAGGGGGGACGAGATACCCGAGCGTGAGAGGGACAGACCCCGATCGTCCCCTCATGAAGGAGAGTCCGACCCCCTCGCCCGAAGGGTAGCTGAGCTGGAAAAGCTTCTATTGGCCAAAAGCTCAACGGGGGAACCCTCGGCCTGTATAGGGTCGCCCTTTTCTCAGAAATTAATCGGGAGATAGCCGACCCCAAAAGGAAGATGCCTTCAATGGAGACTTATGACGGACTGGGAGATCCTTATGACCATTCTGATGGGTATGATAGGTTAATGACGTACTACGGCCATTCTGACGCGGCCAAGTGTCACATGTTCGCCACCACCCTGAAGAAGAGTGCCCGAGAATGGATGGGAACCCTGGCATCAGGGTCAATAAGCTCGTGGAGGGACCTTCAGGAAAAGTTTCATGCTCGGTTCGGGAGTAACAAGAGACGGGGAAAGATCACAGCATCCCTCATGCAGGTCAGGCAGAGATCAGATGAGAGCCTGGGGCAGTATGTTAAAAGGTTCCGAGAGGCTGTGGGGTCGGTGGCAGAGTTGAACTCCCCACAGGCCTTGGGATTCTTCACCACCGTGCTAGACATCGGGAAATCCAAAAAGCTGATGAAGGACCTGGTGATCAATCCTCCGAAAGATTTAACATAAGCGTTCCACAGGGCCGAGGGTCACATAACAATTGAGGAAGCAATGGGACATTTCAAACCATAGTCCCAGTCGCACGACAAGCCCAGAGATCGGGACAAACAGAGTTATCAAAAGTCCGACACCCAGGGTAGATCGGACAGTTACAGTAAGAGAAATTATAATGGAGGAGGGTCGGGCAGTGGAAGGCCACCCTTCCCAAACAAAAATGTCAACAAAGTGTACACTGCACTCACCACGGATCGGGCCAAGATACTGGAGGAGATACGGAGAAAGCCCTTTTTCGAACCATGCCAAACGATCACCAAATCGGGGAAAAGAGGTCGGAACAAGTACTGTGCGTACCACCAGAGTCGAGGCCACACGACAGAAGAGTGCACCAACTTGAAAGACCTGATAGAAAAGAATGTGCAGAATGGGCAGTTGGTACGATACGTAGTCGGCAGAGAAGGGTCGGAGGCTCCCCAAGAGGACATCAGAGAACCTCCACGGGAAGCACAGCCGCAACCGAACTCCCAAGCCCGAGGAGTTATTGATGTGATATCAGGCGGGTCGGTAGGGCGTGTAACCGGTCAAAAAAGGAGTGGGCATCTCGAAGCCGTACTGTCACTAGCCGGCTCCTCGCCCAGGAAGGACAGGCCATACTCAGGCACGACTATCTCCTTCTCAGACGAGGACTACCCTAACGATCACATTGAACCGCATGACGGGGCCCTTTTCATAACAGCTCAGGTTGGGCCGGTTGACATGAAGCGAATGATGATTGATAACGGGTCCTCAGTCGATATACTCTATACACATGCCTACCAGAGGATGGATTTGGGAGGAAAGAAGATGGAATTGGGAGGCGAAGGCCCACTATACGGCTTCAGCGGGGACCCGGTTCATGTATCGGGCACGATAGAACTGCCAGTCCGATTTGGCACGGCCCCTCAGCAGACAGAAATTATGGTAAAGTTTTTTGTGGTACAAGTGGATTCGGCTTACAACGCCATCTTGGGGAGGCCTACTCTAGCAGCACTACAGGCAGTAACATCTATACCCCACTTCAAACTAAAGTTTCCGACACCGAACGGGATAGGGGAGGCAAAAGGAGATCTTGATATCGCCCGAAGGTGTTACCGGAACACTTTAATATCTTCAGGAGTCGGGGTCAGTAAACATAAACAGGCGATGACCATCGAGTTGGAACCGTTCACAGAGGGAAGTACCGAACCCATGGCCTTGTCGGCCGAAGAAACGGAGGATGTGCATCGACTACACGGACCTGAACAAGGCATGCCCTAAAGACTTCTATCCTTTACCCAACATAGACCAGCTGATCGATGCCACTTCAGGGTATGGAATGCTAAGTTTCATGGACGCTTTCTCGGGGTACCACCAAATCTCCATGCACAAGGAGGATATCCCGAAGACTAGCTTCATCACTCATCGGGCAATATACGCGTATCAAAAAATGACCTTCGGACTACTGAACGCAGGGGCAACCTACCAACGTATGATAAACTTCGTATTCAGAAAACAGCTGGGACGAAGTATGGAAGTGTACGTGGATGACATGATCGTCAAAAGCATGTCAGCCCGGGATCATCTGGAGGATTTGGCAGACTGCTTCGAGACGGTAAGGCAACATAATCTGAGGCTGAACCCGATCAAGTGTACTTTCGGATTGGGTTCAGGGAAATTTCTGGGATATCTAGTTAGTAAAAGGGGAATCGAAGCCAATCCAGAAAAAATCTCAGCGATCTTGGATATGAAATCTCCGAAGACATACAAAGACGTCCAGAGGCTGACGGGCCAAATCGCGGCCCTTCGAAGATTCATGTCAAGGTCAGCTGAAAGGTGCCTCCCCTTTTTCGACACCCTCAAGGGTCCGAAGAATGACAAAAGCTTCCAGTGGACTTCGGAATGCGAAGACGCGTTCCAAGAAATCAAAAGGTATTTGGGTTCGGCACCATTGCTGATGAAACCGGTTGCCTCTAAACCTTTATACTTATACTTAGCTGCCAGCCCGATGGCAGTAGGGGCGGCACTGGTGAGGGATAAGGGAGGCAAGCAGTTCCCGGTGTATTACGTCAGCCATGTTCTCAGGGACGCAGAGATGAGATACCCGAACCCGGAAAAGTTTGCCTACGCCCTCATAATTGCTAGCAGGAAACTCAGGCACTATTTCCAGGGTCGGGTGATAGTGGTCTACACGAATCAGCCTTTGAAAAAAATTCTGCATAAACCCGAGGTGTCAGGTCGGTTGGCCGCGTGGGCGATGGAATTAACACAGTTTGCTATAGAGTATAATCCCCGAACGGCAATCAAAGGGCAGACGCTGGCAGATTTTGTGGTAGAATGCTCTTTCATGGAGCCAAAGATGAATATAGTGGCCGATGCACAACCAGGACAGACCTCGTGGACTTTATACTTGGATGGGTCGTCAACTCCAGATGTCAGCGGAGCAGGGGTCATCCTGACAAGCCCAGAAGGGTTCAAGGTCCAGCAAGCTATTCGGTTCGGCTTCAAAGCTACGAACAACGAAGCAGAGTATGAGGCCATCTTAGCAGGGATACGATTGGCCCGAAGCCTAGAGGTACAGAGGTTGACCATCTACAGTGATTCACAGCTGGTGGTCAAGCAGTTATCGGGTGAGTACGAAGCTCGGGGGGCAAAGATGACCAGATATCTGACCGAGGTAAAGGATAAGTTCACATATTTCACTTCATATAGTTGTCTAGGGGTGGATCGATCAAACAACATCATAGCAGATGCCCTGGCGAGATTGGCAACTACTGAAGCGAGCTCTTTCGATGGAGCAGTATACTTAGAGGTTCTGGAAAAACCCAGTGTCCCGAAGACAGAAATCCTAACTTTGGACCGACTCAATTGCTGGCTCACTCCTTATATCTCATATTTGGCCGACGGGACCCTACATTCGGACCGAATTCTAGCCAGGAAAATCAAACATCGAAGCTCGAGCTTCGTACTCGTAGATGGAGATCTTTACCGAAGAGCCTTTAGCTCTCCACTGCTGAAATGCTTGACCCCTTCAGAGGCAGACTACGCACTTCGGGAGGTGCACGAGGGGATCTGTGGGGATCACATGGGAGCAAAATCACTGGCATATAAAATTCTGAGGCAGGGGTATTACTGGCCGACTATCCACACAGAAGCAAAGGAATTTGTCAGGAGGTGCCACAAGTGTCAGATGAACAACAACATTCCACATCAACCTCCGGAAGAGTTGTACTCGGTCCTATCCCCAATTCCCTTTGCTGTATGGGGAATTGACATCCTAGGCCCTCTACCAAAAGCTAAAGGACAGGTCAGCTTTGTAATCGTGGCTATTGATTACATGACGAAGTGGGTCGAGGCCAAGCCATTGCAAAAGATAACCGAGCAGGAGTGTTTAAAGTTTGTTAAAGAAGGAATAGTCTACCGGTTCGGCATCCCGATGGCAATAGTCTCAGACAATGGCAGACAGTTCGTCGGGTCAAAATTCGAGGGGTTTCTGAAGGAGCTAGGGATCCAACACCGAAAGACTTCGGTTGTCCACCCTCAGTCGAACGGTCAAGTGGAAGTAATCAATCGAACCCTACTCAATGGGATAAAGTGTAGGCTGGATGAATTAAAGGGTCGGTGGCCCGAAGAGTTGTTATCTGTTTTATGGTCGTATCGAACTACACCAAGAACTACAACGGGGGACTCCCCTTTCAGACTGGCATTTGGGACCGATGCTCTAATTCCTGTTGAGATCGGGTCTCCCACCCTTCGGGTCAGCCAATACAAAGAATTATACAATGATGAGGGCTTGAGAACAAATCTGGATCTGCTGGACGAAGTTCGGGATTCGGCTGTGATGAGGTTGACAATCTATCAGCAACGGACAACCAAACATTATAATCAGAAGGTGAAGTCTAGGAGGTTTGCCGTGGGTGATTTAGTCCTTCGGGAGGCAGAGGCTTCGACCCCCCAGAACACCGACAAGTTAATGCCTAACTGGGAGGGGCCTTACGAAGTGATAGGAGTGCCGAAGCCAGGAACATACCGGCTTCGAGCAATGAACGGTTCGGAGGTAAAGAATACATGGCATGCTGGAAGACTTAGAAAATTTTACCAGTAATAGTTGTGTTATTCTTACTTTCATCTATGTAACCGATTCAAGTTAAATGATATAAATGAAAGTTCTTATTTCTGTCAATGTTTAACTTCATCTATATTCATATGTCTCGTTACTACTCGAACAGACACGCTTCGGGCACTATCCGATCAAGAGGTTCGGGAAGACACCACTGATCGATATAAGTCCCGAGCATAACTGACTGAGAGTTCAATACATTCTTAAAGAATAGATCTCGGGTACTATCCGATCAAGAGGTTCGAAAAGATACCACTGATCGAGATAAGTCCCAGGTATAACTGTCGGACCCTTCAATATCAGATAAACTCTAAGGGCAATCCGATTAGAAGGTTCGGAGGAACATAACTGATCGAGATTAGTTCTAAGTAAAACTGACAACAAACATTCATGGGCCAAAAAGTGTATCTCATTTATACTTATAAAATTTTTACAACCCGATCGCTTACGATTCGGGCAAGAGTACATAAAAAAAAAATCTATTCGGCAGGGGGATCGTCTTCAGACTCGTCGTCCGAAGAGTCAAGGATCGAGGAATCAAGCCCAGCAGCCATCAGCTTGACCTTAGCCTTTTCCCGATAAGTCTCATACCCTTCCCCAAATTGGGCTAGGACTTTATCGTTCAAAGCTTCAGACTCTTCATATTCGGCGATGGCCTGCTGTCGGGCCTCAGCAACTTTTTCAGGGAATGCATCGACTGTAGCAGTCAAAGCGTTATTATCCTTAATCAGGTATATCAATTTGTCGTGCATCCCGGAGAATTTGAGCGTAATACTGTCAATAGTATTCTCCCGATCCTTGACCTCCTGAAGCAGACGATCCCTCTCTGCCAGAAGTGAGTCGCGCTCCCGATCCAGCTCCTCGACCCGTTCCTCGGCTAGGACCGCCCGGACTTGTGTTTCCACAAGGGAATCTTGTTCCTTCTTCAGCTCCGACCGCAGACCCTGAACGTCAGCCTCGAGCAATTCTATTTCCGTCCCCAGCTGAATTTCTTTCTTTGTGGATCGAGCTAGGGGAGGGATGGCTCGGACGAGTATAGCGTTGGCCTGCAACAAACATATACATCAGTACGAGAAGTAAGAGTTATACTTATAATCATCAATCAGATCGACAAAGAAAAGAATTACCTGAGTCTGAGCTCGAATGTAGGCCACCAAGAACTGATCCGATGAGTACCCTTTAAACCGCTCATCGTCACCAGGGAGTTTGAAGTGATCGAAGAGGGTGAAAGGGAAGACATCTGACGGGCTCTTGAGCCAACAAGTGGTCGGCGATCCTTGGGAGGAGCTGGGCCCGGAAGGCGGAGTGGTAGCATGATCCGGGCCAGGGGCCACCATCTGACCGGCCGGACGATCGAGATCCTCTGACAATCGAGGCCTTTTCGATCGGGGTTCGGGAGGAACATCTTCAGCTTCCCCCGAATCCTCGATGACCTCGGTCGGAGGAGGAGGTGGTGGTAGAGACGGCTTCGGCGCGGGGGGTGGAGGAACTTTTACAGGCGCCTTGATGACCGGTTTGGAGGGCTTCTTGGATTTCTTCATTAAAGTCGTCTTCTCCGCGTGGCTCATATTCAGCGCCCCTTTTTGTGTCTTCGGGGGCTCGGGCCCCGACGTGGACCCCAGTGACAGCTCATTGATCGGGACTGTATCCTCCTCAACAGCCTCGTCCGTCACGGGGAGTCGGATGAACCCCGAAGTGATGGTAGCTGGGACGAAGGAATCGGCGACGCCCTCGGGCTTGAAAATGGTCACTGCACGAAGAAAAAAGGGGTTAGGGCATGTGGTACTTAGCAAAAAAGGAGATAAAATATAGAAAAACAGAAGATACTCACAGCCGTGTTTGTACAACCAGGATTCGTCCATTAGAATCCCCACGTTCCATTAGGCTTTCTTCCATCGGGCGTAGAATGTCTTGAAAGCCTCAGCTCGACCGGTCGGGAACTTGGAAATTTTGGCCGCTTGGTCGGCTGGATGGGCCCAGGATGGAAGGAGTTGGAGGTCGGACCCTTTGGCGTAGAACCACTGTTCATGCCATCCCTTGTTGCTGGAAGGGGTCTTGATTGGGACTGTACGGTTGGGACGTTTAGTGAGTTGACGAAGCCCGAGCTCTTTCGACCCGCCGAGGGTGAACAGAGCAAAGAAAAGGTCGAGCCCGGGAGTGAGGCCCACCTCTTGACAGACGGCAATAAAAGAGATCAGCTGGATGTACGAGTTCGGCACGAGCTGTGCGAACTCGATTCCTACAAAGGTCAGGAAGGAAGAAATGAAGTCATGCAGTGGGAACCGAACCCCGTACCTCAAGACGTATAGGGGAACGGGCACCCATTCACTTTCGGGCCTCCAGAACATCTTCTTTTCGGGTTGAGGGATCCTGAGTTGGTATTCTTTGGGTATCTTGAAGAGAGTTCGGATATCGGAGATTTGGGATGGCGTGAGGGTGGAGCGAGTATGGAGGTGAGAGAACTCCTCGAAAGAGCGGTAGGCGTCTCGAATCCTAGACTCAGAATTTATCGAACCAGGAAGGTTCAAAGGGGTAATGTCAGTGGGAGTATCCAGCAGTATGACCTCTAGGAGGTCGCCGACGGTAACGGTGGTAGGCTCAGTGGCGTTAACAATGTTGAAATCTGCCATTTTTTGTCTAGAAAGATGAAAATGAGAAGCCTAGAGGGAGTAAACGAACAACAATGACACTTAAACGAGGAGTGAGTAGGGGAAAATGGTGGATACGGAAGAGCAATATATCGCCGAAAATCGCCTTGCCGGAAAATTTGAAATCAGAGGGTTGAGAAAGAAGAGTCAGTAAAGGTGATAAGGAAGGGAACTTGGGGTTTTTATAAGGTATATGACACGAAACCCCAGGGCGGCTAATAAATGCTCAAGGTGGGTCCAGGCGTTAAAAGGCGTGCAACGTTTTAAATATTTATAACAGACCGTTGGACTTCCCTAGACATCTCATCATTAGCTGTCGTGACCTTCCAAGTCTCTAATCATAAATATGTTATAACCAGAGACTGGGGGCAATGTTCGGGAGCGTTTTACCGACCTTCATTTGGGCCGAAGGCTTTCTGTCGGAAGGGTTTGAAAGACCGATGGGTTGAAGCCCATAAAGATGTTGGAGGTGTTCGGGTCGGCGTCTGAGTCCTTCTGGGGCAGGGCCGAACCCAGTCTTGTAATGATTTGGGGTCGGGTCTTCGAGTCCTTGGGGTCGAAGCCCAGACCAGATTATAGGACTGATTGGGCCTGCACAGTGGACTCTCCTGCGTGCAGAGTCCGGGTACCTATTCATACGCATATACGGTAACTCCAAGGGTAGTGGTAAGATTGGATTCTACTTGCACCTTTTAAGGAGATTGTGTTGGACCCAAATGGTAACTACCATGCACTAGGAGTTCTAATCCGACTGGGAGAAGGATTCTAAGGTGGTGAGCTCTATAAATACAAGGCCTAGGTTAACATTATGAGGTAATACTTAATTTTGAGCACTAATCACTTAGCCTCCATTGTTTACCCTTGTAACGGCATGTACTCATTCTCACACCGGAGCTATCCCCCGGCGGCACAAGCCGTCAAGCTTCTGTGTGATCTGTTACTGTGCAAGTTCTAGCGCGTGGATTCTGTGATTGGACGCGCCTGCGAAACTTGGCGTTAACAGGAATATTTTAGTTTTTAAGCTCTCTAAGAATTTAGATCTCATTAGCATGATCTCATCATGATTCTAAAAGTATTACTTAAAACTATGAGTTTATCACATATTATTAGAACAACATCATGTAGATAAATTAAAGCCTTAAGTAAATAAATACTTTTATTAATAAACGAATAAGATTGTTACACAGTATATACTTTATCATCAACATGATTGATTTGTGTGCATAATACTTTCAATATGTTGTCATTGTATATTGAGAGACAAGTACTATCAACTCTGAGTAATGTAAGGAGGGCATAATTGTATTAATGACATAGTACCAAGTATTAACCTTGACAAATTCACTTTTACAATTTTTGAGATAAGATATATATATATATATATATATATATATATATATATATATATGTACATTCAATATCTTAATTTTCCTAACAAAATTCAAATAATCTCTCCTAAAACATTTCTATTTTCAATTTCTTTTAGAGCATAAAAGATAATGGGAACTGATATTTTTATAAGAAAATTTGATATTTCATGAATAATAAGTGGACTCCACATCTATGTGAGAGAGAGTCGTGAAATATCATTTTTATGTAGAAATATTAGTTTTCAAGATAGTTTCATCAGTAAAACATGGCAAAGGTCCAAAAATGTCCCTGTCGTTTACCCCGAAATCTCACTTACACCATAAACTCTATTTTCCCCAAAAGTACACTTAATGTTACAAATTTTAGATCAACTATGCCCTTACCTAATGGACATGCCACCTAGACTAACTTCACTTACACTTAGACAAATTTTGTTGACTAAGCATAATTAACAATTCATACGTGGAAAATATCTAACAATTCAAATCAAATATATTTGTCTCAATACATGTACCCATTTATTATTTACTATTATTATTGTTGTTGTTATTATTATTATTATTATTTATTAATTATTATTATTATTATTGTTGTTGTTGGAGTTTTAAAGTCAATTTAAATATTTTTTTTAACAAAATATATTGTAATTAATGATACCGTTTACATAATTTATAATTATTATAATTTACTATATAAAATTAATCAAAATTTATTTTTAAAATACCTCAGATAATAATAATAATAAAAAAAAGAAAAAAAAAACCACCATCAAAACCACCGCCTCACCATTGCACTACCACCGTGTCAAAGTCTACACCTTGTCGCCAATTCCTCTCCGAAATTCACCGTAACTGGATGCTAAATAGGAGTTCGGTCAGGGGTTGAAGGAAGTGGCGGTTGAGAGAGAGAAAGACGAGAGAGAAAGGGAGCAAAATTAAGAGAACCAGCCGCCATTCCAGATCTAAAACCCTTTTCGTAATCTGCATAAATAATTTACGAGGGCTTTTCAAATTCATCATCATCGCTTTCTTAATTTCAATTCATCCATCAAACATTTAACAGAGCATAGATCAAGAACAACAAAAAGACGAGAGAAAAAATTTCCAACACTAAAAGAAGGGTTTTGAATTTTCAATCCTCAAGTGAATAACAAATGGTAGCCAGTCATTATCGTAAAGTAATTTTTTTCAGCTAAAAACAATATTCAGAAAGATCGGACTAAATTACTGATTTCATGCCTCGTCAGCAAAATATGTACACGTGTGAGCGACGTTAGTCTAGGTGGCATGTTCTAACCGTTAGAGACAGAGGCACAATTGACCTAAAAATTGTAATGCAAGTGTATTTTTGAAAAAAAAAATTAAAGGTAAACGTCAAGAGCATTTTTAGACCTTTGTCTGTAAAACATTGGCCATGCTGCCAACTGTCTTTGAAGGTTTAGCCTATCAATGGAAAATATATGGTACCAACTTGAATAATATACAATCAAAGTATTCCAAGTACCCCAAAAAACTTAATCTTCTCTTTTCCATTTCATAAAATGAAAATTGCCATGAATGGCATACATTATTATCTTAACAATAAATCAACACAATACTGCACAATGACAACAAAATCAAATTTAAACTCAAGCCTATGGCGCAACAAAGACTTGTACAAAGAATATTGAAGAACAAAAAAGGAAGCATAAAAATACAGTTAAAGTGTATATTTTGATGTGCATATCCATCATGTTCCCTTTCATACACAGAAACTGCAGTTTAAATTTAACCAGTTGTGCGATTTGGACTCCTTTGTCTTCTATACAAACCCAAGAATGACGAATGATGGAGCTTACCTCATCAAGAAATCAACAATCAATGCCACACTGTTGACCTCTTGTAGCAGCTTTTGTGGCGTCCGAGGTGAAAGGATCAATCCGAACCCATAGCAGGGAGAATATGGAAGCAAGGAGGATAGACCAGACTATGACAATGGTAGGGGTGCGATTTTGCCGACCCAACAAACCCTTTAGGAAAGGATACAAGTGGACAATGACCCAAATTGCAAAGAACAATTTGCCGAAAAGAGGGCCCCATGACTGATATCCACTGTTTATGGCATATGAAACACCAGCAACTATTCCTACTAAGTTCACAATAAGAACTGTGGTTGGAGGGATAAGAAGAGATGTCCATTTGAACACGTAGAGCTCTGTGAAATCCCCATCCTCGTCGGATGCCTTTGAAGTAACAGTAAAGTTGGTATCAATCCCTGCAAGCACTTTCAAGAGCCCTTGGAAGACGGCAAAAAAATGAGCCGAAGTACCACCAATGACCCAGAACTGTTCGTTTCTCCACCAGTCTTCAATACTTACACCACTCCACCTTAGTTCCAGTATTCCAGTCGCGAAAATGGATATGAAAAGAAGAATAAACCACATGCTAGCAAAGTTGCTTATCTGCAGAAAAGTTGATTTACAGATTCAAACAGGGACATTGATTGCAAGGGACTACTTTTTTGAAGAATAAATAAATGAGTACAAATAATCGTATCCCACCCTTCACTTTTTGCAAACAAATAAAAGTTAATTCTGTATTCATTTCGGGTTTTTATATACTACCACAACAGGCCCACCAGTACTACACAGAAAGAAATGAATAACTTGATTGCCGATAGCTTTGAGCTTTATTACAAGCAGATGGATGACCAACTGAAATGAAATTTTTTGCATACCTCAGGAATGATGAATTTTCCGGTGAGAAGACAGACAGCTGGAAGTATACAATAAGCAAGTAGCGGGATAGAGGTGAGAGGATAGACAATGGTATTTATGTATGCCAGTCTCTCCAAGAGCTTTAGTTTACCATTGTAGCCATACCATATGGGGCAATGCCTGCTCAGTAGAATTTCAATGGAACCCAATGCCCACCTAAGAACCTGGTTCAGACGATCTGAAAGATTGATGGGAGCAGAACCCTTGAATGCTGGGCGAGGAGGCATGCAATAGATCGAAATCCATCCGCGTGCATGCATCTTAAACCCAGTTAAAATATCTTCTGTCACAGAACCATATATCCATCCAATCTGTATTTAAGAAAATACATATATAGCTATATCATTTTGTATTCCAAAATGCACGTCAAAACTTAAAAGAATCAGAAGTTTTACATAGATTGGTTACTTTCATAATTAGATTTACCTCTTTGCCCCATTCAGTCTTGTCCTCGTATCCACAGCTAATAACATGGATTGCTTCTTTCAACAGAGTTGCAGGATTGGTTGTGGGAGGAATGCCCCCTTGTTCCATAAAGGTAGCAGCAATTAAAACTGGAGATTGCCCGAATCGCTTTTCTAAGCTCTTTTGAGACATGAGAAGTGACTTCTCATCATCATAACCTGTTGGATATAAAATTTCAGTTATAGAATATTGTTTTGTCAAATTAGTGAGTCTAAAGGCCTTGATAGGTAAAACTTGAGCATAGATTTCCAATTAGATTTCAACTTTTAAGAAAGATGACTGAGCCACAAGATAACTTTTTTCTTTGGATGGCAAAAGAATTGAACTATCAAATCCCCTTCTTCCCCCACCCCCCCCCCCCAAACAGAGGCAGGGGATAACGGATCCCCATCGTCCTACCCCACTTTTACAGTTAGTCTGTGCCCGTGTGTGAATGAGTGCAATTTCATGAGCCTCCAAGCGACAATTGAATTAATTATTAATACAAACCTTCAACGCCCTCTTCAATATCTTCCATATTGAAAATGGGAATAGTGGATTCAGTTCTTTTTACTGCTCTCTTCTTATCAATGTACTTCTTGTTTGCATGCCTTCCCTTCTTCCTTGAGCCACAGCAACTCTTTATAATAATATTTGGTTCCAAATCTGCCTCTGTCAAGACCGGATCATACCCATACAAAGCTTGCCTATTGAAACAACATCCAGTTCCCACATAGACTGGGCCTTGGATGCCATCCAGCCCTTTCAAGTTGATCTGCATACACGAGAAGAATAAATATGATTTTAGTTATAACCATAGAAAAATTCTAGTACTAGAGTATATTATTACTAGGCATGGAGTCCTTCATAGTTGTTTTCGAGTTTTTTATTTTGTTATGTAACAACTTGTAAGTCGTGATATAGGACTTTCAACTTGAGGGGGAGTATTAGAGTATATCATTATTATTACTTGGTAACACCAAGTAATAATAATAATATACTCTAATAACAAGTATTAGAGTGGTAAACATTCTAAGAGAAGCTTACATCAAAGAACACAATATTGCGATTGGCATATCGATCGTGCAAGTCAATCCCATCAAACCGCTGAGGGAACTGTACATAGCAGGTTTTCTTTCCATAAGCCGGATCCATCATGAAACACATGGCTTCTTTAAGAGCTTTGCTGTTATTGAAGTAATGATCACAATCGACATTCAATAGATATGCACCGTTTGTAAGGACCGCCGAAACTCGAATCTGTAAATCACAACAAAAGGATTTTTAAAATATAAACAGAAAAGTAGATTAAATTTTTATTTGCAGAAACTGACTTCATCTAGTGTGAAGGAACGACCATTACTAGCTTATGTCTCTTTTATTCTCTAAAAATTAAACCATCCACGGTAATATGATTACTAGCAATGCCATGGATCCCAACAATACAAGAGTCCATACCAGATAGGAAATTTACTTATTAATATTATAGTTGAAAACCAATATGGGACCACTAGTTTGGTGACTCAAACACTCCCCCGCTACCAATGATGGCCAGTTCCAGTCATAAAAAAAGAGAGCCATTTTACAAAGAGAATGTTATTTTTTCTTAAGAAAAAAAAAGGAGGGATACATATGTAACTATACACACATATAAACTGATCATTCTTCGTCATAAGGACTTCTGCCCATAATCACTACACCAACTAGATCAGCAGACTCTTGCAACAATTGTTTTACTATGGCTTGATTGAATAATATTAGTAAAAAGAAAATGAAAAGAACTATAAGGATCACGAACCAAAGCATTCATTGCTCCTGCTTTCTTGTGATGTTGGAATCCTGGACGCTTCTCACGAGAAACATAAACCAACCGTGGCAGCTCGTTACCATCTGTATCGAGCCCCCCACTGTGGCCTAAGAAAACCTACACAACAATTTAATAAAGTTAAAAGGACAGGAAAGGAAACATAAAAGAAATCAGAAGCAGAAAAATCAGAAAGAAGTGTAATCTTAAATGCATTCAAGAAAGGTGAAAATACCTGGATCATTCCTGGATGATCCCTAGAGTTATTTCCAGGCCAAGGAGTTCCATCTTGCATTGTCCAACCTTCTTCCGGCATCTTTTGTGCTTTGGCAACAAGCACGTTGACTCGTACTTTAAATTCTTCATATTCTCTCTGTTAAAGAAAATGTTATTATTATTGTTATGGTAATAATAAAAGTTTTCTACCAAACAATGATCATGTTATAATGCCTAGTAACTAGCCCCCATTGACCACCACAATTTTAGGTTCCCCTTTCAGAGAACCAATAATGTTATGGTTTTTTCACTTTCAAACAATAAAAGGACAACCCTGAAGCAGTTGAAAACAATGTTTCCTAGATCTACCCAGAAAAGGGAAAAAAAAGTGGTGGGGAGAAGATAGAAGGGCGAATAGAGCATTATGTCAGTATAAAGTATAAGAGCACTTTTGAGAAATACATTTACTAAACAAGCCGCTGCACATACTTGATACTCACGACTTTACCTTCATCGCCCTGCGCTCTTTCACAAATGAAGGCTGTATTTTGTCCTTCAAGTAATCTATCTTTTGAGAAAAATAGAATTCTGGGGCCCTAGGTTCAATATGGTGCTTCTTGCAGAAGGGCACCCACTTCCTTGCAAACTCTGCTGTCTCAGAAAGGGATTCAAAGGTTAACATTGCTGAACCGTCATCTGACACATAACATGAAACTTTGTCTACCGGGTAATCAACCGAAAGAATAGACAACACAGTGTTGGCAGTAACAAGAGGAGGCTCTTTCAGAGGATCCACTGTACTGACAAATACATCTACAGGTGCCAGCTGTGAAGGCTCCCCTTCCCTGTCAAATCTGTGAAAGAACAAACAATACTAAATGTCAAAGAGATCCCAGTAGATTGGAAACCATCTAAAATTTCAATATGAGAGATGTATTAAAAATCGAGTTAAAGCCAGAGACCTTATTGCAAGCCTGTCCAGGTATGTCTCGCGATTAATGGGAGCCCATTTTGGAAATTGATCAAGAAGCCAGGATAAGGCAAACCAAATCTCACAGATAACCGAAACAAGCCACAAAGGATAAGCATCCTTCACTGGATGAGTAACACGATATTGCAAGAAGAAGCCCAAGATAATTAACCGCAGTATGATTACAATACGATAAGGTGTAAGGTGGGAAGAAGAAATAGGCACCACACGGCTCATTGGTTGGCGAGCATCATCAGCCCTGTAATACAAACAAATCGTCAACATTTTCTGGAAGAGGTATAGACCAAAGTCTACATTGACAATTTGATGGTTTCATTTTATCTTTAAAACATTTCATGAAATAATTCCATTAGACATTGTTACCAGCTAAATCTCAAGGATTATTAGATTAAATTCAGTCACAAACAGATAGAAATAATAAATAAAACCATTGAAACTTCAAAGAATATAAAACTAACAATTGAAGGAACAACTTAATTACTTAAAGAAATTATTAAAGTCATTAATGCTTGGAAAGATATTCAAGGAGAGATAGCCTAGATGCTTTGAAATTACACCCTTCCTTAATTGAAAGAGCAAAAGAGAATTTTTTTACTCTCATGTGGTGATTCAGTTATTTATGAGAAATTTACAGTTAAAAGAATTAGAATCCATTTAAACTCAATATGTGAGATGCTCACATTTGCAATTCCTCTCCATTTGACCCTGTGCCTTCAATATCTCCTCCTTTGCCTTCAGAGTATCTGTTAGTCATCTGCATCATATTTTTCTCCTGTTTCATTTTCCAACCTTCTACCCTTTCCTTCCAGTCAACATTTCCAAGACCATAAGAATTCAGGTCCTTTGAAGGGTCCACAATTCTTACGGGAACTGCAGATACGTACACATGATTAAATGATTATAGATTTCAACCAAACAAATAGAGATGACGGTCATAAAAGAATCTATGACTAACAAATTCAAATTGTAGATATATGACGAACAATTAATTGTCAACTGAATATATATATAAAAAAAGACAGAAAGAAAGACAATGATTGGAATTATTTAGTAAATAGATCAAGCTAGTAGGGCACCTGGCAGCCTTGGATCAATGTATGGAAGTGAGTGAACGTGTTTGTCACCAGGGCCCGATGTACTTCGTACTGATTGGGTGTCTGGCGTAGCACTGGGAATTTCACCAGATAACTGGAAATTTTGAAGAATAAGTACAACACAGAACCCTAAAAATAATATACAATAGTGACTACTCTGATATTTGGCTTGAAAATCAAATGAAAAATCCAATTTTGGACACAGGGTTTATGCACATACTACACTGAACTTTCCATAATCTCTCTCCTTGCAAATATATATTTTCCAATGATTAGGGACTAAAAATTGTACTTTCAATGCAGATACATCACTTATTTGGTTACAAAGCACTTGTAAGCCAATAATAGTGAACCATATCCTAATTTCAAGTTACAAAGAGACTATAACAATCAATGCACCTGAGAATTAACAAGCAATGAGCAGAAATAAACTGTTATCTTCACTGCTCTAAATGCAAATCAATGGTGAACTCGACATACAACCGTTTAGCACATTTGACATGAGTAGAAACATGTGCAAGATGCAAACTACAAAGGCACATCAGGAAAAACCGAAGTTTTAAGGCATAAGTTCAAAATCATTAAAAAATGATATGATAATCTGAAGTGTAATTTATATTAGATGCGGCATCCTAAATAATCAAAGCTAAAACTTTGAAGTCAAGAAAAAACACAAAGGCGTACACAAACGACTAGTTTATAGCATCAGATCACTATTATCACTCACTGTTTGTCCATTGGTGAGACGGGGAATGGGTTGTTGAGATTCATGTCTAGATGATGAGGAGAGGTCAACATCTTCTCCTTGCCACTGGCGTCTCCCTTGGCTGTTTCCTTGGGCGTAATTGAATTCATTCTCCAAGTCATCAACATCATCCTCTTCGTCTTCGCCAGCAACACGCGCACTCCCTGATTACATATAAATTGTTCATTTTCAGACATTTATATACCAACAAAATAATGAGACCAATATGAAAACTGTTCTACAAGCAAGCTAACCTTTGAGTCTCTTATATCTAGTTTTGCACTGGGGGCAAGATTGACTTCCTTCTTCTCTCCTCTCATATTCATAACAAGGCCTGCAAACCGGAAAGGCACACTCATCGCAGGCAACAAATGCATCACCTGTGGCTGTGAGTCCAACAGGACCGGTACATATCTGACACTGCTTGGTATTCCAATTACTCGGGCGCTTGGGCTGCGTAATCCACACACACAAAAAAACACTAATTAAATATATCAGATATCCAATATAGTCAACTATAATTAAGACAATGTATGCTCAAAGTTACTACCATGCCAAATTAAATGAGTAACCATAACCAAAACACCATTCAGATCAAATGTGTCAGCGGATCTTAGGAATGCAAAATTCACGTCGTATAAGTAGAAGCAGATTTAGCTAAAAGCTCTCAAATGTATTGTTAAAACTCACTGCTAGAAAGATCGCAACTTTCAAACCTAATCTACCTGTTTAAGCAAATAAATCAGTATGAAGATAAACTTAGTAGAATCAATCAAAATCCCAGCTTTAGCATATTGACATATTATATAGAATATTATAGTTAAAAATGGTTCTCAATAGCTCAAAGCTCCAACCAAACAAAATCTGAACCCAGACATCAAATTTTCAATTTTGATTTAACTCGCTAACTGATCCATGACAAGAAAATGTCACAGAAAATTCCCGAACTTTGAGCTTATCTTATTGTAATATAACCACAAATACTCACATCAAAACACAGGAATCAACCAAAAATGAAAATCAATATAATAATTAAAAACAGCACATTTAGAATCCAAATCAAAAATTAAGCAGTGTTCATTTCCTAGTTCCATGAAAAGAGCCTACAATCGAGCTAAAAACTCAATCTACTAAACAACACTCGGATCTACACACAACAATACTGGGAAACTAATAAAAAAAAGCTTGCCAAAACAGCAATATTTCAAACTAAATCAGTAACCATCTCATAATTCCATTAATAGAACCAAATCTCAGCTCAAAACCCAATTGAACACTTAGATCAAAACACAATACTGAGAGACAAAATCCAATTGGTGTCTCAAAAATACGTACCCCACCATCAGAATCATGCCGAATCCGCACCAATTCGTTCCTATTGTGCGATCCAGCCACCAATCCAGCATTAGCCTCCATTTCTTTAGAACAAGAAACAGAGAATTACAGTGTAATATGCACCAAATGAACAGAAAATTATGCTAATTTATTGGTTTGGTTTTTGATACAGATCTTAAAATGAAGAAAATCCTGTATGGGTTTTTGCTCAAATGGGTGTGCAGTTTGAGCAAATTGCGAAGATTGGCATTCTATGATTCTTCGCCCAATCAATCAAGCCATCTCTCACTCTGTCACTCTCTCTACTTGAACTTCTCCTTCCACTTGATATACAGCCCTTTGTCTTTTTAACATTTCTTGAAAACTTATTTTATTAACATTTATTAATAACGTAACCATTTTACCGGCTTAGCCGGTAGCCAGGACTCAGCCTAGCTCGGCTTGACTTGTGGAAAGATTTATAGTTGTAGTTTAGTTGTGTGGCTAAGGCAACTTGACGTGGCTCACTGTGCTTGTTTGTCTATAAGTAGTTGTTTTAAATATGATAAATATAAGTAATATTATTGATACCAACAATACATAAAAAAAAAATTATATACAGTGTAAAAAAAGAAAAAAATAAGAAGCAGAACCTATAATTAAATATTTTAGGAATTTTTATCAGTAAGTAGTACATAGGTCATATTATTGTTGCACAATTTTTTATGTATATTTTTTTGCATATATTATATATAAGATTTCAACTTTTATGAATAAAGATTAATTTTATTTAAATATATTTTTGAATAATAAGGTATGGATTTGATATAATATTATAGTTGTGGGTAATATTTATAAATTTTGCAAAGTATGCAAGTTGTCATAAAATATTCGTTTTGTCAGGGAATATTCGTTTTATTAGAAAATATTCGTACGACGACATAATTATTGGTGGGCCCCACAACGAAATTACTATCGGAGTTAGAAAACAAACAGAAATAACTTTTTATAAAAATAACGACAAATTTTTTACTGTTAACTGTTGAAATACTCGGTGATAAAAGTACAGTAATACGCGTTGTTGCATAGTAACACACAATATTGTACAATATTTTTTATTATTGATGCTTACGTGAAAAGTCACTCAGTTTTATTTAATTATTGTCACAGTAGTTGATACATATTATCTCACATTATTGATTCAATTATTATCACATCATCATCTGCACAATATTTTATATTATTAAATCAATAATTGAGACGACAAAGTTATTCATATTATTATTTGTATTATTGACGATGTCTAGAAAATTCTGTCGAGTAAAAGGTTTGGTCACCTAATTGTGCGTCAATAAGAAAAGTCCTTATTGAAAAGCCCCCTATTTCCTAGGGAACGATCTAGCTGTTAATATTGTGAGTTATAATATTAATGATGAATATGTAAGATCCCCAACTTCTATGAATAAAGATTAATTTTTCTCGAAATATATTTTTGAATTTTATGGTGTGGATTTGATATAATGTTATAGTTGTGGGTAATATTTATAAATTTTGCAAAGTAAGCAAGTGGTTATATAATATTCGATTGGTCGGGGAATATTCGTTTTAACAAGAAATATTCGTACGACGTCACAATTATTGGTGGACCCCACAACGAAAGTATTGTCGTAGTTATAAAATGATAGAATTATCTTTTTATAAAAATAACAGCGAAAGTTTTACCGTTAAACTGTTGAACTACCCGGTGGTAAAAGTACAGTAATATTCGTGGTTGCATATTAGCACACGGTATTGATTAATGATGTTTACGTGAGAAGTCACTCAGTTATACTCAATTATTGTTATAGTAATTGCTGCATAATATCTTTCATATTATTGATTTAATTATTGTCATAGTATCATATGCATAATATTTTATTTTATTAAATCAATAATTGAGACGACAAAGTTATTCATATTATTATTTACAATATTGACAATGTCTAGAAAGTTCTGTCAAGGAGAGATTTTGTAATGCCCCCAAAATAGGTATATGTAATACCCGAGAATTTTCACGTATTATTAAATGAATATATTAATGAAAATACTATTTATATGAAAATAAGTGTTATTGTTTTATGAGTTGGATAATACAATTGATTTGTATTAAATCAATGCGTATTAAGAAGTGTGAAGTGACAAAGAGATTTGTGAAATGCCTTGTGTGATCTAATGCGAAACGAGAAAATTCACTAAGTGAATTAAAATGAAAATTAGAAAGATTAATCGTGTCGATCATGTGATTTCGTATAAGTAATTAATACGTTCGTGGACTTGTAGTAACACTTTTGTGGAGATCAATTCACGTCATGTTTAACGAGTTAGCGTCGAAAACTGGCATGGGCAGAAACTGCACCAGTCTTGGCACTGTCTGGGCACGGCGCAGCTGCACCGTCCCAGCAGCAGCTGCATCTTGGCTTGGCCAGAGGACGACACAGCAACGCCAGTCCTAGGCTTAGCCATGGCGCAACTGCGCCAGTCTGGAATCACAGTTAGTGAATTCTGACTTTTGGACAGCAACTTGCATGATGCCTATGATGCTAAATGTGATCTAAAACCTAATGATGTACATATATATATGTGTAATACTTAGTTGTTAAGTTGGAGTCGTATTGAAATGAAAAGTCCATGAGTAGAAGAGGTCTTAACCTTGAGCATTTTTGATTGTTTATAAAATAACTAAGTATTGGATTCATGATGACTTAAAAACTGATTTTGTACCATATGTACGCACTTGTATCGTGTCAAGCTTGATTAAGGACTGTGTTAGCTAATGAACCTTGTATATATATAATACGCTATAAATAGGATTCGAAAGGTTGAGTTATTAACGTGGAAAAACTACGCTTAAGGTAAGTTTTACATTGAGCAAGTATCTCTAACCTTACTCAAATTTAGGTTGTGCAAGTATCTAAACCCTACTATTATTGTTGTGCAATATCATTGTATTATTTTATTTGACAAATACCGTAAGCTTATCCTTTGAATACAAGTTATATTACTTTCTCGTTCAAAAGAGCTAGTATGTTAAACCCTTGTGAAAAGCTATTATTTATATTGAAATTGGGTTTGTCCTTGAATATTGTGAAAGAGTCGATGCCATTAGATTCGGCTAGACTATATACATGTTTATAAAAGCTGTCCAAACCAATTGATTGGTGCAGAAATCTTGATAACTGAGTTAAACAACCCTTTTAATAAGGGGAGGGTATGTTGTTGGAAACCCCAACACATGAATGAATATTATTGTGGTGTTATGCATAACGTATGGTATTGTAGATTGATCATCTATAATACTTAATATTTTTGGTTATTAGTTTAATATTGGTAACTCTAGTGAAAGTTCAATAGTCCTTAATGACTGCTCAGTATAAATTGCTTATCCAGTTGGATATATTGTTAGCCGTTGAATTCATATATATCTGTTGATTTATATTGAATTGTCATATTCCTTATTCATGATTTTATTCTGACACTTTGAACTATCCTAGAAATAAACCTTTGATATTTCAAACCTTGTGATATATATCTCCTATACCCTTGCTGTATATTACTTGTTTGGAAATTTGTGCTCATCCTTGCTTATTTAAAACCTTTCAGTTAAGGCAGAACAGGGAGGTGTATCTGGGAAGGACAAGGGCAAGGGCAAGGCTACCGACTAGCTTGTCCCTTTATGTTTAAATTAATCATGTTGTATTAAGACTATCTGCAGACTATGTTTAAACTTAAGTAGGATTATGTAATAAGTCTTTATTCGATATTATTATGTAATCTATTAAGTACTGTAGGTTGCGAGACTTGGGGGAGTAATTATAATAAATCGTTGTATATTATTCTAAACTAGATCTTTCGTTGCAAATGTATGATTTTATCTATTATGGTAATACTTTGAGAAAGTGACAAACCGAATTCGGGTGACCACGTGGAGGTCAGAATTTGGGGGCTTCACAGGTTGGTATCAAAGCTATAGTTATAAACCTTAGGAACGAGAATCCTTAGACTATAACTTAAGAAAACTTAGAAAAGGGATACAACTCATGTAGAGTTTTCCCTGAGAGACTTAGTGTGTTATGAAATATAAATTCATTGATCTATACAATGAACTTATGTTTATTTAACATTCTGATGGAGTTGTTGTTTGTCTTGTCTTATGTTGGTGACTGTAGGATGACTGACATGGGAGGACCTAGCCGAGTAGTTGAGGAGGAGCCGCTTGATATCCACGTAGTCTATTAGGCACCCTTGATAGCGGAGCCTATATCGGTAGTTACCCCTATTTATGACGATGATGAGGAGGAAGAGATGGTGCCTCTACCTGAGGAATCTGATCCGGAGGAGGAGCCTATGGAGGAGGATCCCGCGGAGGAGGAACCCAAGCCCATGGAGGACTCCGACGAGACTACTTTTGAGGATCGGATGCTAGGAGAGTATGAGGAGCAGATTTTGGAGTTAGGGAATAGAGTCGAAGAGCTAGAGATCGAGACTCTTGAGAGGCAGCTAGTGATGCAGGAGATGGAGGTGGAAATTGTTCACTGTAAGGAGGCAGGGATCCAGATGGGTGCCTTGTTTCACCGATCGGTGGCAAGGAATGTTGAGTTGGCAGGAAAGCTAGAAGAATTGGAATAGAGGGTGTTGAGTGATAAGACGGAGAAGGAGGCCCTCCGAACTCAGTTAGAAATGGAGGTGATGGATAGGATCCACTTCGAGGAGAAGTGGGCGGATTCTAATGACAGAGTGTGTGATCTAGAAGATGAGGTGCAGTGCAAGAGGAGGAAGATGAACAAGATGGGCTATGCTCTACGCACGGCCATGGGGGGTAAATCACTACCCCGCCGAGCAAGGACAGGCCCGGCACACCATAAGTCGGGATATGGTGGCACACATCACACAGAAGGAGTATCAGAGCACCGTGGAGCGTGGAATATTAGATTGAGTCTGGAGGGAAAAGTTTAGTAGTGTAGTATTCTTAATTATGTGTTGTTAATATATTATTGTAATCTCAGTCTTTTGTGTAAGATGTGAGATAGTGGTATCACCCCAAACTTTTGGAAAATGTTAGAGGGGTAGTAAACTAGTGTTGCCCCCGTCTTTTGTGATATTAGGGGATATGTATTTCATTTATAGTAGTATGCTAGAAAAGAACGTGTATTGTAACCATTTGACATATGAATATAAATGATCTTATTTTAGAAACGTGTTATAAACTTTTAGTTCTTTTCATTTGAAAAACGTCTAAATATGATAGTTAGATAATAAGATGAAAATTTTGTGATGCAGAAAATGCCGCCCAGGCGTAGATTACCTGTCCCAGAAGAGTCAGTTAACGAGGAAAGAGGTCCAGTAGATCTGATACAGCTGTAATACCTGAGAATTTCCACATATTAATAAATGAATGTATTAATGGAAATACTATTTATGTTGAAATAAGTGTTATTATTTTATGAGTTGGATAATATAATTGATTAGTATTAAATTAATGCGTATTAAGAAGTGTGAAGTGACAAAGAGATTTGTGAAATACCTTGTGTGGCTTAATGCGAAACGAGAAAATTCACTAAGTGAATTAAAACGGAAATTAGAAAGATTAATCGTGTCGGTCATGTGATTTTGTATAAGTAATTAATACGCTCGTGGACTTGTAGTAACACTTTTGTGGAGATCAATTCACGTCATGTTTAACGAGTTAGCGTCAAAAACTGGCACGGGCAGAAACTGCACCAGTCTTGGCTCTATCAGGGCACGGCGCAGCTGCGCCGTCCCAGCAGTACAAACTGGCGCAGCTGCGTTAGGAGTCAGGTTGAGAAAAATAAAATTTTCCACTTTGGAAATTAAATGGAACAATTATGTGAGATGTGTAACATGGATGAAACCATATGATATGAGTATATTACAATATGTTATGTCCAACAACATAATTATTAATCTATTAATTAATGTTAATTAATTGCGGTGGAATATGGATTTCTTGATAATTAATTCGTAATATACGATTGTTATTAATTGCAATACACCTATAAATGTAATGAGAATATTATCAATGATTAGTTAATATTGATGTTAATTAATTAAGGAAGAACGTGGTTAATTATTTAACATAATTAAGTGGGTTATCAGTATAATGATATTATATTGATAGTTATGTGTATGTGAACGATAATACAAATATAATTATATAGTATGGTGTGACATTGTGTGACTATATATTAAACTATAGTATTTTAAGTAGTAATTAATCAAGGAAGGAATAATTTCTTTATTTAACATAAATAAATAAGTTATTATTATAATAAAGTAATAATATGGATATATGAGTAGTAGGGTTAATTATGGAACTACCCGAACAATAATACCGGGCTGCATTATTTTATTACTTATATTTAATGTACATAGACTATGTGATGTGAGTGTATAATTAATCCCTAAATTCCTAAATATGGTAACAATTGTACATTAAGATTTCATTGTGGGGATTAAGTAGACCAAAACAAGCCTAGATAACAAGGTTGCTGAGTTTTTCATTTTATCCCAAAATGAGTGACACAAATACATGAACAGTAGCTGAGATTGAAGCATGTATCCTCCACAAGGCTAAGTCCTAGATGATCATTGCTAGCTAGGTAGTTTGTGAGACCCCAGATTTTATGAATAAAGATTTAATTTTCTCGAAATAATTTTTTTTAATATTATGGCGTTGATTTGATGTAATGTTATAGTTGTGTGTAATATTTACAAATTTTGCAAAGTAAGCAAGTGGTTATATAATATTCGATTGGTCGGGGAATATTCTTTTTGTCAGAGAATGTTCGTACGACGGTACAATCATTGGTGGACCCCGCAAGAGAATTATTGTGTCTATTTGATTGGTAGAGGAACATTGTGACGCCCCCAAATCCGGGTATCTTCCAACTCGACAGATGGTGCTCCACGATACTACAATCCATACAATCATTCCATTGAAATAGCAACAAAATGAGTGTAATTACTATCTTTGTATTATATTTGTAATAAATCATTTCCCAGGTTCATAAACCGAACACATTCATTGTTCTTCATAAGTATATTACAACCAAATACACTAATCAATTACATGACGATTAATTGTCCATGTTAGCCTTGCCCTTATCTCTCTTAGAACTCTCAGTTCGTTCAGCTTTAGCTGCAAACATATGGTTCAAGCAAAAATGAGCATAACTAGCTCAACAAGTCTTAACAAAGAATCATATGAATATCACATTAAAAATTACATGCTTTATTTCCATATCTGAACAATTATCTACGAAGCATTATAAAACATTTGACTAGTACTTCCCATGTCATAACAATAATTTCAAAGTATATATAATAGCTTAGGAATGATGAACCGGTCAATAGACCATGAACATACTCTTTTCGTTTTCATACTTGAAAAGGATATCCGGCACTAAGGCCATCCACCCGTTTTTACTTACGAGCACTTCTAGGTGATCAACCTATTGTACTCTATGTTGATCAACACTCTTACGTTAAACGTATTTACGTTCAACATTTGGCAACCTCACGTGCCCATCGAATAATAGATGAAAAATACTTTTGTTTGTACATAGACAAACTTACCTTCTCATCCGTACCAAATACTTGGCATATGATAGCGTTAACAGTTCTATATCGAAAGACTTGTAAACAAATCAATCAATTCTTCAATACTTGTCTAGCCAAGTTAAAACATGCATCGACTCTTTCTTTAAAACCATTCATGCAGTGTACATCATGCATCACGTAAAACTTGGCTAACACGAAGGTTAGACAAGCGTTAAAAAAGACTTGCCTTCAAGCGTCTTCGAATAAACAATTCAACAATTCTCAGTCTTTACAGGATCTACATGATATATTCACATAGCACACTGTAATTAGTTATCAAACAAACTAACTTTATTGTCTATAACCAACTTCTTTCTCTTCTATGTCTTATTTGAATTAACTTCATTATTAAAGTCGATTTGACTTTCTCTACTTCATTATGGTTCGTTAACATTTTTACGTTACTAACCGACATTCGATCACTATTGGTTAAGTACCAACGTTGAACGTCATTTACAGTTTACTTATTACGTTCTCGCGTTCTTCGTTTAATTTCTATTTAACCTTCCTAAATTTTCTTACATTATTACTTTATAAGTGATTTAAGTTCAGTCTTATTATGTACATTAAGTATCTTCAATGTCTTACCTTAAGTCTACATTCAAATGGAACAAAACCTAACTTGGTCAATATTTTTCTATTGCCGGCGCTGCGGCGCGACATCCTTTGTATTCTAGCGGCGCTGCGGCACGAGTTAGCAGGGTACTCGGCCAAGTCTGGCGCTGCGATGCAACCACTTTACACTGGTTTTGGCGCTGAGGCGTCGAGTCTGTGAACCACTTGGCCAAAACAGTTTTGTTATTTTTACGAAACTCCCGGCTTCCT
Organism: Panax japonicus; assembly: GCA_020205505.1. Classification (NCBI taxonomy): domain Eukaryota; kingdom Viridiplantae; phylum Streptophyta; class Magnoliopsida; order Apiales; family Araliaceae; genus Panax; species Panax japonicus. The sequence goes on along the minus strand of CM035101.1, from coordinate 46,709,526 downwards.
AATTTGTTTGTTTTACATCCGAATTGACCCATTTGAAAGCCTACAACTCACAAATTACATCCTTTACTTGTTCATATAAGAATTTTACATTTTCGAATCTGTTAACTTGTAATTCACCTTTGAGTTCATTTTTAAGCGTTTATTTAACGTTTTCGACCGTTCAATACTCATTTTCTTCGTTATAAGTCGGAATGCGACTGAAAAAACTCGGGTCAAATTCCGAGTCCGAAATAAATCTCGGGTCAAATCCAAAGTCTAAATCGAATCAAATCCATCAAAATAAGGCCTCAAACTACTTGCCTAATAGTATCTTCTTGGGTCATCTTAACCCACCACAGGCTCCCAAAAGGTCATGACTTGAAGGTACTATTGGTAGTAACTTATTTCCTTATATGCAGACAATTTTTTCCCTATCTTTCGATGTGGAACTGGGGTGTTACAAACTCTCCCACTTAAATTTCTTATGTCCCCGTCAGAACTGATCACACACACGGCCCAAAGATCTTTGCCTCTCTAGCCATTATGGGATAATATCGGCTGGCTTCGTGTCCCCACCTCCGGACCTCCATCTCTCCATTATGGGATAATACCACCAGCTTTTGTGTCCCCACCTCCGGCAACCCGATCGGATGACCCGACCCGAGCTTTCGAGAGTCGACTTTGATACCATATGAAACAACCCGGGTCAAATCCCGAGTCTAAAATAAATCTCGGTTCAAATCCCAAGTCCGAATCGAATCAAATCCATCAAAATAAGGCCTCAACCAACTGGCCTAATAGTATCTTCTTGGGTTATCTTAGCCCACCACAGGCTCCCAAAAGGTCATGACTTGAAGGTACTATTGGTAGTAGCTTATTTCCTTATATGCAGACAAATTTGTTACAAATGATTCTTTCGCCAACGACTCTTAATTACCTTATCTCACGTGTTGACATTGAAAACCAACATTTTCAAGTCACACGACAACTTTTGACCTTTAAACCAGGCTTTTTACGTTTTCGACATTTAACGTCTATATTCGCAAAATTCGCCATAACTTCATTACTCGTGTTCTATAAGCCAAATAAAATGGATAACTCCATTGATTCATCATAGTCATCCTAACCAAACAATAGGCACATTCCTTAGCTATAATGGTTTTCAAAACGTTCATCCAAAATTAAGTTCACGTTCAAGACTTTCTATGGTTTTAACTTACGTAAACACTTACGATTACTATTTGGTCATGACCTATCAATGATTTAGTCATTAATAGGCATCCTTATATCTCCTTAATAAACATGCTCCACCAATCTACGATTCTTCTACGAGAAAGAAATCGAAAAAGATGAAGATTGCGGTTTATGAAAATTTACCTTTGAAGCAATTTATGTTCTTGATAAAAGCCTATTGGTTTGCTTGGAAGTAAAGTGATTATATGTTTCTAGCTCTTTCAATCTCTTAATATAGTTGGAAAAGCTTTTTAAAAGAACAAAATAACCAAACTAAGCCTTGTACTTATAGGAAACCAAAATGAGGGCAAAATGGTCCAATTTCCACCTCCTTAATATTGCACCTCCTTTGCAACTTTGTCACCAAGTAAAGTACTCGGTGATCAAGTTTATTACTTGGCTTGGCCACCAAGTGGCCAGCCCACTCTCTTGTGATTCACCCCATGGGTTTTACCCATCCCATGACCCAACGGTTCGACCCGCGGTTTACTTTTTGGATTGGGCTTGACATAATTTATCATTGGTGTGACGCCCCCAAAATTAGGAATACATCACCCATCTTGGGTCGTCAGATACATGGTACAAAATTCAAATACAACTTACTAATACAACTGTCGTGTACAATACGACAAAACATAACTGTGAGTTTGAATACAATTATTATCTACTAGAAATTATAAAAACTCAAAAGGAGTCCACGTTACAATTATTAACCTATTTCACAGAATAGTGAGGACTACTAATGCTATCCTCTGGACCGTCACTCCTTTCCCCGACTAGTCCCTGCTATGTTCTCATTTCTTGAAGAGAACAGTGAAAGAAAGGGTGAGCTTAACTAGCCCAGTAAGAAATATTATGACTAATATAATGCAGAATAAATTATCGTTAGCCTTCAACAGTGTTAAACTGATAAAATATAACAACATCAAGTTTAACTGCAACGGAACAAGCAATCCATTAAAAGAGTCAAGTAGAGAATGAAATCTACTATCTTTTATGATTTAAAAAGTTTTTCATCACTTTTATCGCTGAGACTCAGCTCCATAAATAATCCACATCATTTAAATTATCCCTGCACTACAGGCCAAGGATATTCTTTAGTATCACGATCACGAATTATCCATGCACTACGGGCCAAAGATAATCGTGTTTTCATCAACGGTCCTGATCATGCCATAAAACAATTCATCTTTACTCCCTTGGCCGAAGAGAATCCATAGCCATAATCATACCAAAAACTGTCCATCAATGCACTACGGGCCAATGAGGACTTTTAATTTTCTCATCATTTGTAACATTACAGTCATGATTATACCGAATAATCCCTGGTCATAATCATACCAAGTCCATCTATGCACTACAGGACACAGATGACTTTCAACATAACATAAATATGAGGATGATGACAATGATATAAGAATTAAATTAAACAAGTTCAAGAATTATTTTGTCCACGAACCAATAACGTCCAAATTGTCAACATGATACTTCTTTGTAGAATAAATTCAAGAATACTTAGAAGAATATTTCCATGAAAAATACTGGATGAAACGCAAATATCAAGGATATTCCACTAATTTCATGAAGTATAGAAGTCAAAGTTTTAATCAATTGAGTATAATACCGAATGGAATAACAAAAGATATCACCATGCATGCGGTACTTCGCATAGACGGTTATTCCAACAGAATAATAATAACGGAATCAGGTCAGGTGAAATTCACACCGACAAGATGTTCCAATAGAATAATAAATGCGGAATAATAAATGATGGAACCAGGTCTGGTGTATAGTACAAACAGGATATTCTGACAGAATAATAAAGACAGACTAATAAAAATGGAACCAGGTCCGGCGTATAGCACAGACAGGATATTTCGACAGAATAATAAAGACATAATAATAGAAGAATGTCACCAAGTATAGGGTAACCCGCGTATACAGGTTATTCCAACAGAACAATAAAGAAATGGAATAACAAAAGTTCTCTTCTTGAATACAAAAGAATAATATCTCTTACCATAAAATAATACTTGATATAAGAGTAGTGAAGTAATAGAAAACTTTTCTTCTATCTCTCTATAGTCTCTCTCTATATTTTATCTCTCTAGAGTTCAGTGAATTCGTAAGAAAATAATGAAGGAATGAGCTTCTATTTATAGAAAAATAGAATGCATAGTAACTAATCCATGAACGGTCCAGATTGATTTACTTTAATCTGACGGTCCATATTTAAAGAAAAATCTTTTAAATAAAATATAATATATTCTATTTATAGAATAACTTTAATAAAGTATTCTGTTTTATATAAAAAGATGTTTCTATTTTATTACGAATAAAACAAAACTTCTAAATCAACAATAATTGAATCAAATAATGTAAGATACTATGCAGCCACTATTGTAGCAATAATTGAATAAAACTGAGTGACTTCTCACATAAATATCAATAATCAATACCGTGTGCTACTATGCAACAACGCGTATTACTGTACTTTTACTACCGAGTAGTTCAACAGTATCAACGGTAAAACTTCCGCAATTATTTTTAATAAAATATTTTTATTATTTTCTCAATCCGACAATAATTCTGTTGTGGGGTCCATCAATGATTGTGCCGTCGTACGAATATTTCCTATAAATATTTTGTGTTTGAACTCGGAACCATGGTTTTCCAATAGAGACAAGTCATATTTGGCATTTAAGAGTTGCGGACTCAAAAATGACCGGATTCCGACTTAGAACGAAGAAACGAACGTTTATTGTTTTCATTAAAAATGAACCAATAGGTGAATTTTTATCAAACGAAGTCAAATAAATAAAATTCTTGTATGAACGCGTAGATTACATAATTTGTGAACTGTAGGCTTTTGAACAAGCCAATTCGGACTTATAACGAAGAAATCATGCGTCCGGGAAGTTCACAAAATTTAAAAAACTGAAATTGTTTTCCGGTGCACAGAGTTGGCGCCGCGGCGCCAACCCTAGGCAAAATGAGTCGTGCCGCAGCGCGTAACAGTGTCCGAGTACACTGCAAGAGTTCGTCGCAGCGCGAACCATAGTACAATATATGGCGCCGCAGCGCCATGTACAGTACAAAAATCTTTTGGAGAGTGGGGCCGCAGCGCGGTCCATTAAGTAAGGACTCACGCCGCAGCGCCAAGTCCAGGACAGTGATGTTATAAGTCACGCCGCAGAGCGAGATATAAGTATAAAGCTGGCTCCGCAGCGCCAGTCTCAGAACAAGAATAGTAATGAATGTTTCTAAGTACAAAGAAAGGAAAACTAATTGATTTAAAAGTAAACACAACTTAAGGAATGTAATGTAACATTGTTTAAACTTTTTTAAACCTTAAGGATGTTGTATAAAGGTTGAGATAACCTAGTCGAATATAAATACAAGGATAAGGATAAACCGGAATGAATAGTAACTGAATCTAATACACAATTAGATTGAAATGAAGGGTATGATATAGTCATATACATACTTGATTATATGTGACCTAATGTAAGGAATTATGTTATCATGTATTGTAGAGACTTGAAAGACTTGAACATAAAGTTAATATACCGTAGCAGACGCTAAAGGCAAATATTCTAACTCTTGTCTCAGTTCAATCTGAACAAGTTTTTGAGGTTCATGTATTCTTTCGCATGAATTGAGGTATGTTGAAGTTAAAGCCAATTCCTTTGGCTAGACTTGATATAGTGATAATCTATTCATGTATTATCAAATGTTGCTATCCTTTGTCAACTATTTGATATGGTTTTCAAAAGAAGACTGAAATGTTAAACAAATATTTTATCGGTAAAACGACAGGAACGTGAGGTTTCCAAATGCTTAAACGTGCATACGTTTAATGGATGTAGTGTTGATCAACATAGAGTACAATAGGCTGATCACCTAGAAGTGCTCGTAAGTAATATCGGGCTTATGGATTTGCTTTTGGGTTGTCCTTTTTCAATAAAGAATGAATACTCGAGGTCTTTGACTGGAGTGAATGTTTTACTAAATATTGTTATTATTATAAAATATTTTGAAAGAAAGATGAAGTGGTATTTTGAATTATCAATAGTACTTCATAACTATTATTTAGTTATCGAAGATATACGATTTTTATGTGTCAAGCATGTTGTTATTAAATTGTTATACTTGCTGAGCTAGTTATGCTCACTCTTGCTTAAACTATATGAATGCAGCTAAGACTGAACGTCCCGTAGGATCGAAAAAGGATAAGGGAAAAGCTAAGGCAGATTACTAAGTTGTCTTGTAATAGTATAGGTCTATTGTTGTAATGTAACTGATATTATGACAAAGAACCTTTGTAATGGGTATAAGAACCTGGGAAATGTAAATATTACTTTAAATATATAGAAGTTATGTTCGTTCTTTGAGACTTTTCAATTGAATGAATGTATGAATGTTGTACAGTATAACACCATTTGTCGGGTTAGAAGATACCCGAATTTGGGGGCGCTGCAAGTTGGTATCAAAGCCTAGGTTATAAAACTTAAGGGGGAAAGTAGAACCTTAAGTCATAACCTTAAGAAAGAATAAAGAAGTAAAAGATGGAAAGTAACCTTATAAAAATGCATTATATTATGTTATGTATTTTTATTATTTTACTGATGTGTACTAATCAAACTATATTGTTTTATTGTAGATGTCAGGAGAAAATGATATGTATAGAGATATATATGTAGTGAGCGAGGATTCAGTTAATCGGGTAGAGATACTACCAAATCCCGTAGCAGTAGAACCAGAGTTGGTGACAATCGAGTCTGGAGACTCAGACGATTTAGACTACATGTCCATATTTGATGGCATGATAGAAGAGGAGGTGGACGTGATGTCCTTTGACCAGGTTCCACCTACAGAGGAGTTGTCTACGGGGGAATCGATGAAGGCATTATTTATGTCGGTATTGGATAAAAATGTCCATTACTGCCAAGAGGTTAAGGAGTTGAAAGAGGAACTCCATGCTGTCTGTGAGGACAAGGCTAGCATGGAGGGAATGTGGGAAGAGGAGCATGATGATAGAGTTCTAGCTAAGGACAAGGTTGAGAGCTGAAATGTGAAGTCTTTGAGCTCAAGTAGGAGCAAAAGACTAAGCAGCGGAAGTTGGAGAGGATGTCCTATATTCATAGGTGTTCTTACATAGATTTTCAGCAGCAGGTAGCTGGGTATCAAATAGAAGCAGGGCAAACCCGACACACTATCATTAGAGATGTTATTGCTGGTCTGGCCATCAAAGATTTCGAGAATGCCCTACGACAGATGTAGTCTAGCAATAGCTAGAGTAGAATAGATATGTAAATATTATGTATCTAGTAGTGACGTAAAACCCTCTTTTGTATAACAAAGGGTAGTCTTTTGTAAATTCTAATTTTTGGAAAGTAATTGCGGGATGGTAATGTAATCAGCTAGGGCTGGGTAATGTAAACAATGTAGTGTTAAACTACAAGTTATGAATCAATATAAGTCTTTTTATGGAATATGTTGAGTAATGAGTATGAGTTGTTGTTTTATTACAAATAATAACAAACCAACAAGAATAAAGTGATAATGATGTGTTGTTTTCTTAACAACAAAATGCCGCCAAGAAGGAGACAACGAAATCATGGCGCTAATGTTAACCAACCGGAGGGTGGTCCAGTTAATCCAATACAGGAGTTCGTTAATCTTTTAACGGCTGCATTTAATAGAATGGGGGCTAATGTACCCGTGATTCCTGGAGTAGTACGAGTTACTACTTTTAAGGACTTTAAAAGTGTAGGTCCGCCGGAGTACAAAGGAACTACGGACCTTATCGAAGCCCAGACATGGGAAAAAGAAATCGAGAAAGCATTTGTAATAGCAAATGTTGAGGAGGGTCAAAAGGTTGCCTTTGTAATTTATTTGATGAAAGGAGAGGCCAACTTCTGGTGGGAGGCAAACCAGGCTAGGGCCGATATAGGAAACCTAACATGGGAGAGATTCATGGAGATTTTCTTCGAGAACTATTTTTCCACGAATATGCAAGGGAGGATGGAGATGAGGTTTCTTGAATTGAGACAAGGGGATATGACAGTTCCCTAGTATGATGCCAAGTTTAATGAACTGGCACGTTTCGCTCCATATCAAGTGAACACTGAAGTAAGAAAGGATAGAAGATTCGAGCAGGGCTTGAAACCCTGGCTCTATAGCCGAATCTTTGTATTCCAAAGTACTTCCTTTGGAATCATACTAGAAAAGTCAATAATTGCCGAAGGTGGGAATGAGGCTCTTAGCCAGTACCACAAGGATAAGAAAAACAAAGGCAAGGTTGATGGAGGAACCAAGACCGAGGGAGCCAGTGGAAGTGGAAACTGTCAGAAGAGGAAGGGCTTTAACTCTGGGAATAACGGAGTAAAACAAGGGGACTCTAAGAGGAGGATGGAGGCCTGTAAAACCTGCGGGAAGACTCACTTAGGAGTCTGTCTCAAAGGAAAGGTAGTATGTTATAACTGTGGACAGGAAGGGCACATTTCGCCTAACTGTCCAAATTCGAAGAATAATCACGGATGTTTCGTATGTGGATCAACTGACCACATAGCAAAGAACTGCCCGAAGAAGGGGACAGAAGGAAATAAGGGAACTAATAGCGGTAAGTTAGATATTAGTGGTCCAGCTCAGCCAGGGAAATCAATGGCCCGCACTTTTAATATGACGGTTCAAGATGCGGTGACATCAGGGGATGTAGTTGCAGGTATTATTTCGATCAACAATATAAATGCATACGTGCTATTTGATTCAGGTGCTACTTGTTTGTTTATAGCATATGATTTTGCTAGAAGACTAGAATTATTTCCAAAAAAATTGCCTATACCTTTGAACATTAATGTGACACCCCCAAATCCGGGTTACCTGACCCCCGAATTTGGTGATCACGATCCACAATATAATATCATTTAACTACCTATTCATATATAAATAGGAATACATAAGTCATTAACATAAGTTGTTAATACATAAATCCCAGGTCCACTAACCTTAACATTACAGAAATACCCCTAAGATATACAAAAAGGGTGTGCAATACAATACAACATAATAATATTGTTCATCATAACTAATTTATAACTATGCCTTTTCTCTTGTTCTTCTTCGCAGCACCTTCTGCAACTTCGTCCGTAGTTGAAAAGTTTTATTTATAGCAAGGGTGAGCAACAAGTTTGCCCCCCAAGTTAAGACATACAATAAAGGTATAGAAATCAATATCAATTGTTCTAACATTCTCCACAACAATAATCTAATAATGAAAGAGTACAATGCTTTCATGGTTTTCTACGATATTCAATGAATAATCAAGAATTAATTCTACGAAATAGCAAAGTGGAATGTTTTCCAGATTTATGCTGAGCGATCCATTGGATCTAGAACTTCTACTTTCTCGGGTATCTATCAAAGATTTACTTTGATACATACGCATGAGTATCAGATAACCATAAAGATCAAATCATACCCCTCTGCAAGTACTTAGAGCCGGCTAACTCCTTGTACCCTATATTATGCATAATACTTATAGGTCGCGCGCAATAGTCGAATATATGACTTAAAATGTTCCCTTTATATAAAAGGTTGTTCTTCTCAGTCTCAGAATCAAGATTTGATTTAACAACAAAATTCGATGATTTCAATATCTAATCACTTCTCTTCTCTTCTCTTACCTATCAAGTTTTCGATCTAGCCGATACAACTGGCATTGATCTATCAATAATAATTAAATTATCTTCTCTTCTCTTCTCGAACCTATCAAGTTCTAACAAATGTTCGTCTAGCCAGAATAATTAGCTAAGACATTTCTCAATGTAATTTGACAATAAATAGAAATATTTGTACTGTCAATTCTATCTACTACGAATATGAATATCCAACAACAGTTATTTTACAAATATATATTCTCCGAATTAGTAATTTAATTTGAATTATTAATCATGCACTAACTGCGAATAATTAACAATAAATTCCCTGGACATGGTATAATTAGCAATAATTAATCATTATAATAATTGAATGAACATAACTCAAGGTTGAGTTAGGAAACTTTCCTTCCGTGTTGATTACAGTTACACAATATAATTAACTGCGTTCGTAAGACCTATAATCCACAATGCCGGTCTGACAATTAGCACAATCATTTATAACACGTAACACTGTATTCTACAGTCAAACTTCTCCTAGGCACATTACAACATAATCACATCAGTGTTTATAATCTATATAAAAACTTATCCAGTCTAACTATTTCGGTCTGGTTGGACTTCGGTCCCTTCTCGGTGTTCTGGTCACCCTATCCAATAATTAACACATTGATTGTCAATTATACTTGCTCTCTAAGCTTCAATATTATTTTAGATAAGTCAAATATCGTTTATAATATTTTTCAGAAGCTTTTAATAATTTTCAAACAATTATTATAATTTATAATAATTTTTCAAACACTTAAATAATTTTTAAATGACTTAATTATCAAATAATCTTATCATTATTAATATTTAATAATATAAAAATATTAATAACATACTTGTCAAAATATTAAAGTTATTATTAATAACTTAAATTATTTTTAAATCAACAATATTCTACTTAAATGATGTTTAAAATAATTAAAATCATTTTTAAATCATCAGCATTAATATCTAAATATTAATAAAATTATTATCCAAATATTAAAAGTAATTAATTATCGCTTAAAATATTTTTAATTCATTTTCCTCATTTTTAAATCAATAAAATTATTTTTAATTCATTTATTTAATATAATAATTAAATAAATCTAATATCATTAATATTGATTTATTAATGAGAATTCTCCAAAAATATTTAAAATTATATTTTATATTTTAAAATATTTTCTAACACTTTATTCTTATTTAAAATAATTTTTAAATTAATAAAATCATTTTTAACTTATTATTTAATTTAATAACTAAATAAGTCTAATATCATTAATATTAAATTATTTATGAAAATTTTCTAAAAATATTAAAAGTCACATTTTATAACTCAAAACATTTTTAAATACATTATTCTTATTTAAAATTATTTTTCATAATATTAAATTATTTTTCTCTAATTTATTTAATACACTAATTAAAATAATTAAATACTTTTAATATTTAAATAATTATAAATATTAAAGAAAAATATTCCAATTGGTCAGAAATTATTTTTTATAATTTAAAATAATTTTTAAAACCATTTTTGGTAATTTTTAGAATTTATTTCTATTTTTAAATAATTTTTGGAATATTCAGAAATTCAAAAATTAAATAAACTGTCGCTAATGGCCTATAGCGACACTTAGCGTCGCTGTTGGTGTTCTTGAGCTCAAGAAACTGACAGTCGACTTGACAAGGGTCATGGTTTGACCAAGCGTGATTCTCTATACATTCATATTTTGAGCTAACGTAGACACTGATCATGTAGTAAAACTGTAACACTACAATATCCAACCTGCATCATGATCATACACCAAACCAACAAGTAGATTCAGTCTCTCAAAGTCACTGTCAGACTTAATCTGGGTTTTCTGGGTAACCTAGAAACCCAGACAGTCGCGAGGTATCATTTTCAAGCTCACTAATCTTAGTGCTGGTCATTATATTGGTGGTTTCTTGGTTCATAGTTCTAGCACATATGTCAAGGAACGTATATTCATTAGCATAAAATTTCAACAATAATAGAATCAAAAGTTATGACTCGGTCAATCTCTGACAAAAACATGGTTCATACGTTTTCTGGAAATTCCAGAATATCAAAAACAGACCGAGTGGTCTACTTTGACCACCTGTCACTATCTACTAGCTGTTCATTTATATGATCTAAAGCCATGTAATGAAAGAACATATATCAGGCTACAACATGGTTATAAACGCAACATCAAACAACCAAAAACCTGTCAGATCAAGACCTCACAAATAGTTGTCAGACGTTGTTTCTTACTTTCTGGGTTACCCAGATTTCAGCCAGTCAAGCTCGGTCAACTCACTTTGACTATGAATAACACACGATCAAGACATCTAATGGCTATACTAGCACGTTAAGATTAAAGACAACATACTAGGCTACAAATCCAAAACTTTAAACAACAAAAATCATAAACGAGCAAGGATCTGTGGCTACTGACATTAGGTTGTTAGACCACTTTTCGAGCTCAAGAACAATTTTGAGAAAAATCGATTTTTACCAACTTTGATGCTATGGATCTATGATGGATCATCATAGATCATCTAAAAACAACTTCTAACATAAATCTAAACACATAAACATAAAATCTTTCTTTGCATACAAGATCAAAGTTGAGTTTGGGTTTATACCTCTCTTGTCCAAATCTTGATCTTGATCTTCCTAAACTGAACTTGATGTTCTAGGAGGCTACTGAGTGACTGATTTACTTAAGAATTTCGGAGGTTGGGAGAGAGAGAGAGTTTGTTGAGAGTAAGATAACAACTTAGCCAACTTTAGTAACTTTCTTTCTCTTAATCTCTTATAATCATTTGGTGCAATGAATCTAAGCATGCTAGGTGTCCATTTGGATATATAAGATTGGAGCTTATTTCTAGCACATGGGATAAACCTTAAGTGATGACTCACCAGATTTGTAAATCTTTTTACTTAAAATCTAAGAAAAAGGGTATTTTGGACATTGTACATGTAATTTTAATGGCATACTTAGAATTTACCAAACCCTTAGGGTTTAACCCTAAGGTTCTAATCCTTAGGTTTTACACCCTTAACTTCTAGGATTTTCTAAATTAGGACTTTAAAAATAGAAAATCAAGATTTCAAAAATATAATTAGTGTTTCCTAACTATATTACAGGTTTACTAAACACATGAATGTTTACTAATCACTTTAGGGCTTACTAATTAGGATTAGGGTTTTTTAATTAGGGTTTAGGATTCCTGAATTAAATTTTAGAGTTTCCCAACTTTCGATTAGGGTTCCTAACTACGCGTTAGGGTTTCTAATCCCTTATTAGGGTTTACTAGTATTGTACCCTACCCGATCAATCATTGATCAATAATATAATACAGTACAAACACGCACTCATCAATATAATTATTTTAATTATATTTTCTATCGAATCCCGTTCTAGAAATTAGGGTTAGGGTTTCTATTCTCCGTTAAGCACAACTCTACTCTAATGTATTAGTCAATACACAAATTAACTTTCTCGAGACTCGTATCACAGATACTTGTCACAAAATTGATAATTAATATTAATATTAAATAAAAAAAATTTATTCGCAAAAAAAATATATTTTTTTGATTATTCAAAATCTCGGGCTATCACATTCACCCATCCTTAAAAGGATTCCGTCCTCAGAATCAACTCTTTTTTATTCTCTACAATCTTTTAAAGTTGTATCATCAATTCATTTTTATTAACGCAATATTAAATTGTGTCTCAAATTCTAACCTGTGACTTGAATCTATAACAGAAACAATCCACAACAATATATAACTCATATTACTCGCGTAATTAAATTTCTAAACGAAATCATTACCTGCTGCCACCTCCTGAGCAGTCATTGTATCCTGCGCCGTCATGTTAAATGTACTGGCTGTTGGTCTTCCTGGCTGTGCAGGTCCTCGAATTGCCAAGGTTCCGCTACTAGGTCCCTTGTTGCCACTTTCTTTTTCAGTATTCCTCTTTGGATAGTTCCGTACCAGGTGATCCATCGATCCGCACGCAAAGCAACCTTGTATCTTCTTCGGACTAGGACAATTGGGTGACATGTGTCCCTCTTGCCCGCAGTTATAACAGACTCCTTTCTTCTTCAGGCAAACTCCTGCATGGTTCTTCCCACAATTTGCACATTGCTCCCTTCCTTTCCTATTCTCCTCTATTTTACCACCTGATTGGGTATTCTCACTCCATTTCCTCTTATTAGGGTTACTACCACCACTGCTTCCACCATCATTTATCTTCTTATTCTTATCCTGATGAAATCGAGATGCAGCTTCGCTCCCTCCTTCAGCAATTAACGCTTTCTCCATCAAAGCCACAAACGTATTGATCTGCAATACCGCTACCTTGTTGAATATTCTTGGCTCCATTCCGTTCTCAAATCTTCTCGCCTTTCTCGCCTCTGTGTCTACCTGATGAGGTGCAAATCTAGCCAACTCATTGAATTTGGCAGCGTATTCTGTTACCGATATGTTCTCCTGCTTAAGTTCTAAGAATTTGACTTCCATCCTGGATTGCATACTCGGTGAGAAGTAGTTCTCAAAGAACAGTTCCTTGAATCTTGTCCACAAAACCACCGATGTACCAGCTCTAGCCTGATTAGTCTCCCACCAGTAATTGGCTTCTCCTTTCATCAAATATGTCGCTAAAGCTGTCTTCTGCTCTTCTGCCACTCGCGCAATAACGAATGCTTTCTCCATCTCTTTTACCCAAGTTTGGGCTTCAATCGGATCCGTGGTTCCTTTGAATTTAGGCGGTCCTATCGCTTTAAAGTCTTTAAAGTTAGCCAATCTGTCGACTGACTGATTCCTCCCTCTCCCTCTTGTAGCTGGAGCTCTATTCTCCATAGCTTGGGCTATCATATCTACAAAGTTTTGCATCGGGTCAGCTTGACCTCCTTCATTATTTACTGACTGTTCTTCTCGTTGGTTTCGATTCTGTCGTCTAGGTGGCATGATCTGATTTAAATAAAAATCTTATATTAATTCTCACATAATCACATATTTATTCAAATAGCACATAGTATATTTAGTACTTCACATATTAATATCCCTTTTTAAATCATATCAGGATTATTAACACAACTTTACACAAAAAATTACAATTCTCCAAGCACACATAATTATTACTAGTTCGTCAAGCTTACCACATTTATGAGTTCAAGAACTTGCCACAATTATATGAGTGTATGAACTTACCCTAGTCAGACCTTTGGCGTCCATTCGCTGAGGGGTTCAAAAACATTTCATATAATTATGAGTCATTAACTTACCATAAGTATGAGTTTTAAGAACACACAAATTAATCTTAATCTTATATTCATATAGAAAATAAGGATTTCATTCATACAAACATATATATATATATATATATATATATATATATATATATTTACATATGCTTAACTTCGTTTTCGATATTACAACACTTAATATCATAGTCTTCTACCCAAAAGATACTATTACATATATCTAAGTTATCTACCGGCCACTCCCTTCACCAGTCTTCTTCTTGATGGGACACTTATTAAATCCGTGACCCGTCTACCCACATGAAAAACTCTTCCTCAAATTTGGCTTAGGACAATGCAGAGAAATATGTCCTTCCTGCTTACAGTTGAAGAACACATTTTTCCACATCATGCATTCTCCTGTGTGAGTCTTCCCACACTTGCTACAGGCTTGCTTTTTCTTCGGTCTTGACTTTTCATAATTAGGGTTGTCGTTGTCGTTGTCCCTCTTTCTCTTCTTCTTGTACTTCTCCGCACTCTTTTCACCTTCTCCAGACATCCTACAATCAGTTTAAACAATTTGATTAGTACTCCACCAGTACAAATTTCTCACACTATGTGTACACTTATCTCACTATTGATTCACTTTGGTAATCCATCACTTAGAACTCTAAATGAGTTTTCTCTATCTCACGTATGGTTATAATCCTAGGGTTTTTCCCCCACCCCACTTAAGGTTTATAACCTACGGCTCTTCTACTAACTGGTGACACCTTGGTCACTAAAGCTTTGATACCAACCTGTGACACCCCCAAATCCGGGTTACCTGACCCCCGAGTTTGGTGTTCACGATACACAATATAATATCATTTAACTACCCATTCATATATAAATAGGAATACATAAGTCATTAACATAAGTTGTTAATACATAAGTCCCAAGTCCACTAACCTTAACATTACAAAAATACCCCTTAGATATACAAAAAGGGTATACAATACAATACATCGTAATAATATTGTTCATCATAACTAATTTAAAACTATGCCTTTTCCCTTGTTCTTCTTCGCAACACCTTCTGCAACTTCGTCCCTAGCTGAAAAGTTTTATTTATAGCTAGGGTGAGCAACAAGTTTGCCCTGCAAGTTAAAACATACAATAAAGGTATAGAAATCAATATCAATTGTTCTAACATTCTCCACAACAATAATCTGATAATGAAAGAGTATAGCACTTTCAAGGTTTTCTACGATATTCAATGAATAATCAAGAATTAATTCTACGAAATAGCAAAGTGGAATGTTTTCCAGATTTATGCTGAGCGATCCATTGGATCTAGAACTTCTACTTTCTCGGGTATCTATCAAAGATTTACTTTGATACACACGCAGGAATATCAGATAACCGTAAAGATTAAATCATACCCCTCTGCAAGTACTTAGAGCCGACCAACTCCTTGTACCCTATATTATGCATAATACTTATAGGTCGCGCGCAATGGTCAAATATATGACTTAAAATATTCCCTTTATATAAAAGGTTGTTCTTCTCAGTCTCAAAATCAAGATTTGATTTAACAACGAAAGTCGATGATTTCAATATCTAATCACTTCTATTCTCTTCTCAAACCTATCAAGTTTTCGATCTAGCCGATACAACTGCATTGATCTATCAATAATAATTAAATTATCTTCTCTTCTCTTCTCGAACCTATCAAGTTCTAACAAATGTTCATCTAGCCAGAATAATTAGCTAAGACATTTCTCAATGTAATTTGACAATAAACAGAAATTATCTGTACTGTCAATTCTATCTTCTACGAATATGAATATCCAACAACAATTATTCTACAAATATATATTCTCCGAATTAGTAATTCAATTTGAATTATTAATCATGCACTAACTGCGAATAATTAACAATAAATTCCCTGGACATGGTATAATTAGCAATAATTAATCATTATAATAATTGAATGAACATAACTCAAGGTTGAGTTAGGAAACTTGCCTTCCGTGTTGATTACAGTTACACAATATAATTAACTGCGTTCGTAAGACCTATAATCCACAATGCCGGTCTGACAATTAGCACAATCATTTATAACACGTAACACTGTATTCTACAGTCAAACTTCTCCTAGGCACATTACAACATAATCACATCAGTGTTTATAATCTATATAAAAACTTATCCAGTCTAACTATTTCGGTCTGGTTGGACTTCGGTCCCTTCTCGGTGTTCTGGTCACCCTATCCAATAATTAACACATTGATTGTCAATTATACTTGGTCTCTAAGCTTCAATATTATTTTAGATAAGTCAAATATCGTTTATAATATTTTTCGGAAGCTTTTAATAATTTTCAAACAATTATTATAATTTATAATAATTTTTCAAACACTTAAATCATTTTTAAATGACTTAATTATCAAATAATCTTATCATTATTAATATTTAATAATATAAAAATATTAATAACATACTTTTCAAAATATTAAAGTTATTATTAATAACTTAAATTATTTTTAAATCAACAATATTCTACTTAAATGATGTTTAAAATAATTAAAATCATTTTTAAATCATCAGCATTAATATCTAAATATTAATGAAATTATTATCTAAATATTAAAAGTAATTAATTATCACTTAAAATATTTTTAATTCATTTTCCTCATTTTTAAATCAATAAAATTATTTTTAATTCATTTATTTAATATAATAATTAAATAAATATAACATCATTAATATTGATTTATTAATGAGAATTCTCCAAAAATATTGAAAATTATATTTTATAATTTAAAATATTTTCTAACACTTTATTCTTATTTAAAATAATTTTTAAATTAATAAAATCATTTTAACTTATTTATTTAATTTAATAACTAAATAAGTCTAATATCATTAATATTAAATTATTAATTAAAATTCTCTAAAATATTAAAAATCATATTTTATAACTCAAAATATTTTTAAATATTTTATTCTTATTTAAAATTATTTTTCATAATATTAAATCATTTTTCTCTAATTTATTTAATACACTAATTAAATAAATTAAATACTTTTAATATTTAAATAATTATAAATATTAAAGAAAAGTATTCCAATTGGTCAGAAATTATTTTTCATAATTTAAAATAATTTTTAAAACCATTTTTGGTAATTTTTAGAATTTATTTATATTTTAAAATAATTTTTGGAATATTCAAAAATTTAAAAATTAAATAAACCGTCGCTAATGGCCTATAGCGACACTTAGCGTCGCATTTGGTGTTCTTGAGCTCAAGAACACTGACAGCCGACTTGACAAGGGTCATGGTTTGACCAACCGTTATTCTCTGTACATTCATATTCTGAGCTAACGTAGACACTGATCATGTAATAAGACTGTAACTCTACAATATCCAACTAGCATCATGATCATACACCAAACCAACAAGTAGATTCAGTCTCTCAAAGTCACTGTCAGACTTAATCTGGGTTTTCTGGGTAACCCAGAAACCCAGACAGTCGCGAGGTATCATTTTCAAGCTCACTAATTGATGAGTAGGTTTTATACCTATGAATCCGATATTATTAAACTTAATTATTGCTATCTTTAATTGTTTTTTAGTATCTTTTTATCTGTTTTGTGTTTATTTCTTGTAGGTTGGAGCTGGAGGGATAAATTGGTCATTTCGGAGAAGAAAAAGGTCAAAAAATCATTAAAATTAGAGCTGAGTGGCATTTTTGTAATTACTTGGTCCTGGTCAAGCGCCTAGGCGCTTGGAAATGGCTTGTGTTGAGCGCCTAAGCGCTCATGTGCGGCAAAAAGGAGGATTTTCTACTGCCAAGTGGGTTTTTGAAGCCAAAAAGGAATCTGAATGAGGTGGGAGACTAATACAAATAGGAGGAGACTTTAGAAAAGACATATACTAAAATTTTTCAAAGGATTTGGCAGAGAGAACAACGAAGGAAAACACGAAGGAAAATTTCAAGGGCTGAATATCAAAGAGAGAGTATTGGAGCAAATTCAGAGTTTCTTCTTCTCTTCTCTAGTTTTATCTTTTGTAATTATCTGGGATGTTTGGATTATTAATCTGGATGATGTTTTTCTTTATTATTATCATGAACTAATTTTAATTAAGATTGCAATGGAACTTGGTATGTAGTTTAAATTGAACCTTCCCATTGAATGAATGTTGGTTTTTATTGAATTATTTATTATATCTTTTACTTATTGATTAATTATTTGGCCAACAATTATTATGATAATCTATATAAAATTAGAAGATGGAGTATAGATTGAGATCTGGATATGATAACATCTGTTCATATAATCTTAACAGGGTTAATATGATTAGCATGTAGGATAGAAATATACCTATGTGTCTTTTGTATCCTTTGAAAGAATTTGTGCGTAAACCCTAATTAACTTGATTCACATAGGAATATAGTGAATTGATTAAGTAGGGTGTTCCTTGTAATTTTGTGTCTTAAGGATCGGAGTTAGGAGGATTTGTTCACGTGTTTTGGAAAGAGTGTGAATTTTATAAATCATTCTTGGATAATGATTCATATTAATTAATTGTTTTAAATGGGAAGTAATTGGTTTAAATGAAATACCAAGGGAAGTTGTAATCTTAACCTGTTAAATCTGCAGTTATCTTGTGAAATTTTGAATTTAATCATTAGTTTTGTTAAGTTTAATTTTCAAATCACAAACAAAATTTCCGTAGTTTAAAATAGAATTAATTGCATTAGAATTAGTAATTGATAAATATTAGTCTATTTCCTCGTGGGAACGATATCCTTGCTTGCTGAATATTACAATTGAACGCGTATACTTGCGTGGTAAAGTGCTATTAAAAATTAGGCAACAAGTTTTTGGTGCCGTTGCCGGGGAACGACATTGACAAAAGGTTTCAGCGGTTGCGTAAATGGGTTAAAGAAACCAAAGAGGCACTTGATAAGAAAGATACTATGGCTGAAGAAGAGCAAAAAGCACTGCGGGATGATGCTACACCGTGGGTTACTAAAATTCAGTCGAGTATTACAAGGCCTGCCATTACTGCTACAAGTTTTGAGATAAAACCGGGGACAATACAGATGATTCAAAATTCATGTCAGTTTGGAGGGTTACCAAATGATGATCCGAACGATCACATAGTCAGCTTAATAAAAATCTGCGATATTTTCAAGTACAATAATGTGTCAGAGGATGCAATAAGGCTAAGGATGTTTCCATTTACTCTCAGAGATAAGGCTAAGAGTTGGCTCCATTCACTACCACCAGGCTCGATTACTACATGGAACGACCTAGCCCAGAAATTTCTAACAAAGTTTTTCCCGCCTGCAAAAACAACAAAGTTGCGGAACGATATCTTCTCTTTCGTTCAGCACGATTCAGAATCACTATATGAAGCATGGGAGAGATTTAAAGACTCAATGCGAAAATGTCCACACCATGGGATTCCTAAATGGCTTCAGGTGCAAACTTTTTATAACGGTTTATTCAGCACAGTGAGATCGAGTATAGATGCTACAGTGGGAGGAGCTATTATGGCTAAGAATTGTGATGAGGGGTATCAGTTGCTTGAAACCATGGCAGCTAATAATTATCAGTGGCCAACAGCAAGAACGACTCAGCCAAGGACAGTAGGGGTTTATGAAGTGGATGCGATGACATCATTATCAGCTCAAGTGACAGCTCAGATTTCTGTTCTTACAAAGAAGATAGATGCACTTGGGGTATAACCAGTTCTGAAAATGGAAACTATTTGTGAAATATGTGCGGGTAGCCACTCAAGTGATCAATGTGCAATAAATCCGGAGTCAGTCCAGTTTTTTTCCAGTTATAACAGGCAGCAGGGCAGTTATCCAAACAGTTATAATCCAGGAGTGAGAAATAACTCAAATTTTTCTTGGAGTAATAATCAGTCACATGCTTAAGCCCAAGCTCCAAGGCAATCATATCCACCTGGATTTCAGCCACATCAACAATCTCAACAACACCCACAACCACATCAACCTGATAAGCTATCACAAATGGAAGAATTATTGGCAAGATTGGCAACTCAGTTTGAAGCCACAACGAAAATCAATCAGCTGCAATAAAGAATCTTGAGAACCAAATTGGGCAGATAGCTAGTTCTTTGAATACTAGAACTCCAGGTTCTTTACCTAGTGATACAGAGAAAAATCCAAGGAATGATGGAAATGAACATTGTAAGGCAGTTACACTCAGAAGTGGGATGGATTTGACTACAAATTTAAACGGATAAAAGAAAATAATTTCTGCCGAGGATGGTGAAAAAGAGAGTGGAAATTCAGAAAGTAAATCTGGGGAAAATGTTGTGAAAAAACAACAAGAAGATAAGCAAACAACAGTCGTACCACCTGTGCCATTTCCTCAAAGATTTCAAAAGAAGAAATTAGATAGACAATTTTCAAAATTTTTAGAAGTGTTCAAAAAGCTGCAAATCAACATTCCATTCGCAAATGCTTTAGAACAAATGCCTAGCTATGCAAAATTCATGATAGATATTTTAGCTAGGGGAGTTCGAAACTGTAACGTTGACAGAAGAATGTAGTGCAATTCTGCAAAGAAAGTTACCACTGAAGTTGAAGGATCCGGGTAGCTTCACCATACCGTGCACGATTGGCCCCCAGTTCTTTAACAGATGTTTGTGTGATTTGGGTACGAGTATTAACTTGATGTCGCTTACGATCTACACTCAGTTGGGATTACCAGCACCAAAGCCAACAAATATCTCTTTACAGCTCACAGATAGAACAGTGACATACCCTAGGGGCATTGTGGAAGACATATTAGTGAAGGTGGACAAATTCATATTTCTAGCTGACTTCATTGTGTTGGACTACGAAGAGGATAAAGACATACCCATTATCCTTGGAAGACCATTTTTAGCCACTGGAAGGACATTAATTGATGTACAAAAGGGAGAGTTAACGATGAGAGTCCAAGATACAGAAGTAACTTTTAATGTTTTTAAGGATATGAAATTCCCGAAGGGAGATGAAGAATGCTTTAGAGTTGATCTGATTGAAAAAGAAACTGGAGAGGTATTTAATAAATTTGTGAATAAAGACCCTCTTAAAACTGCATTGGTTACTGAAAATTTATTTGATGATTCAACTGTGCTAGAATGGGTTCAAATGTTAGATTTAGCACCGAAGTTCACACGATGTTTGCAAAAATTTGAACCTCTGGATTTTTGGGGAAAGCCGGATGAAAAGGTGAAATCATCTTTAGAAGAATCGCCCACCTTGGAAATTAAGCCATTACCTAACCATCTACGGTATGCCTACCTTGGTTCTTCTTCTACCTTTCCAGTTATTATTTCTGCATCACTTGATAAGGTTCAAGAAGAAAAGCTACTAAGGGTACTTCGGCAATTCAAGACTGCTCTTAGGTGGACTATTGCGGATATCAAGGGAATAAGCCCATCAATTTGCATGCATAAGATTCTATTGGAAGATGAAGTGAAACCGATTATTGAACAACATCGAAGACTCAATCCCATCATGAAGGAAGTTGTAAAAAAGGAAATCATTAAATGGTTGGATGCGGGAATTATCTACCCTATCTCAGATAGCTCATGGGTAAGTCCGGTTCATTGTGTGACAAAGAAAGGGGGAATGACAGTAGTTGCAAATGAGCATAATGAATTAATCCCGACTCGAACAGTTACGGGTTGGCGGGTGTGTATAGATTATAAAAAGTTGAACAATGCCACTCGTAAGGACTATTTTCCTCTACCATTCATAGATCAAATGTTGGACAGGCTTGTAGGGCATTAGTATTATTGTCTTTTGGATGGATACTCAGGTTATAACTAGATTGCCATTGCCCCTAAGGATCAGGAGAAGACGACATTCACATGCCCATATGGTACCTTTGCTTTTCGCAGAATGTCTTTTGGATTATGTAATGCGCCGACGACATTTCAACGGTGTAAGATGGCTATTTTCTCCGATATGGTCGAACAAAATCTCGAGGTATTTATGGATGTTTTTTCAGTTTTTGGGGATTCATTTGATTATTATTTGGAAAATCTCACTCTCGTACTCAAACGGTGTATGGAAACGAATTTGGTTTTAAACTGGGAGAAATGTCATTTTATGGTGCAAGAGGGGATAATCTTGGGTCATCGAGTGTCATCAAAAGGAATTGAAGTTGATAGAGCTAAGATTGAAACCATCGAGAGCCTGTCACCACCTGTTTCAGTAAAGGGTATTTAAAGTTTTTTGGGACACGCTGGTTTCTATAGACGATTTATAAAAGACTTCTCCAAAATCACGAAACCACTTTGCAATCTTTTGGAGAAGGATGTCCCATTTAACTTTGATCAAGAATGCCGGGAAGCTTTTGATGTGTTGAAGAAGAAACTTTTTACCGCACCTGTAATCATAGCGCCAGATTGGAGTATCTCGTTCGAATTAATGTGTGATGCTATCGACTTTGCGATTGGCGCAGTTCTTGGCCAACAAAAGGATAAAATTTTTCATGCTATATACTATGCTAGTAAGACATTAATGGATGCCCAACTGAATTATACCACTACCGAGAAGGAGCTATTAGCAGTTGTTTATGCATTTGATAAATTCCGATCATATTTGATTGGGACAAAAGTGATCGTGTTTACAGATCATTTGGCAATTAAATACTTAATAGCAAAGAAGGATGTGAAACCGAGATTAATTAGATGGGT
This sequence comes from Panax japonicus, assembly GCA_020205505.1. NCBI lineage: Eukaryota > Viridiplantae > Streptophyta > Magnoliopsida > Apiales > Araliaceae > Panax > Panax japonicus. The sequence continues at coordinate 46,686,644 of CM035101.1, read as the reverse complement.
ATTATTGCTATAAGAGTTTGACTTGGAGATCCGTGACCGAAAAGGAACAGACAATCAGGTTACTGATCATTTATCACGATTAGAGAATGTAGAACTAAAAAAAATGACACAACAGTGATCAATGAATTTTTCCCGGATGAACAACTATTTGCGGTAAGGATGGATACTCCATGGTATGCAGATTATGTAAATTTCATTGTGAGTAAGGTGTTTCCGCCATATTTGACAAGTCAACAAAAAAAGAAATTTCTCCATGATGTGAAACAGTATTTATGGGATGAGCCGTTTTTATTTAAACAGTGTGGAGATCAAGTAATAAGAAGGTGTGTTCCGGAAGTTGAAATGGAGAATATTCTCTACCAATGTCATGCATCTGACTACGGTGGACATTTTGCGGGAGAAAGAACGGCAGCCAAGGTGCTTCAATGTGGATTCTTCTGGCCAACACTCTTTAAGGATGCCCGTGTGTTTTCATTGAAATGTGACAGATGCCAAAGAGTGGGTAATATATCAAAGCGACAAGAGATGCCACTAAAAATGATCTTAGAAGTTGAAATGTTTGATGTTTGGGGCATCGACTTTATGGGACCATTTCCATCATCTTTTAGCAACTCCTATATACTTCTAGCGGTGGACTACGTTTCAAAGTGGGTAGAAGCTATAGCATCGCCCACCAATGATGCTAAGGTTGTGGTTAAGTTCATTCGGAAGAATATTTTCTCTAGATTCGGCACTCCTCGTGCAATCATTAGTGATGAAGGCACACACTTCTATAATAAGTAGTTCTCAACTATTCTCGCTAAGTACGGAGTCACTCATAAGATAGCTACTGCTTATCATCCGCAAACAAGTGGTCAAGCCAAGGTCTCTAACCGAGAAGTGAAACGAATCCTCGAGAAGATAGTGAACCCTAGTCGGAAAGATTGGACTGGTAAGTTGGATGATGCCTTATGGGCATATCGTATAACTTACAAAACTCTGATAGGGATGTCTCCATACAGGTTAGTATATGGAAAGGCATGCCATCTTCCAGTTGAACTAGAACACAGTGCTTATTGGGCAATTCGAAAGTTAAACTTTGATATGTCTACTGCGGGAGAGAAACACTTCTTACAATTGAACCAAATGGATGAATTCAGACTCCAATCATACGAGAACGTAAAGTTATATAAAGAAAAGGTTAAGAGGTGGCATGATGAGCAAATTCTGGAAAGAAAGTTTTAAGCAGGGCAAACAGTGCTATTATACAATTCAAGGATTAAATTGTTTCCAGGAAAGTTGAAATCCCGTTGGTCAGGGCCATTTATTATTACAAAAGTTTATCCTCACGGAGCTGTGGAGGTGGAAGACCCGGATGCAAAATGTAATTTCAAAGTCAACGGTCAGAGATTGAAGCACTACTATGGGGGTTGTGTTGATCGTGAAAAGACATCGGTCAACCTTGCTGATTAGAACAGAGAAGAAAGTCAGGCTGAAGACTATAAACCAAGCGCTAACTGGGAGGCAACCCAGGAAATTTTATTGTTATTTTCTATTTTTACTTTTATTTTGTTTAATTTGCATTACTGTTAGTTTATTTAGTGGTTAAACTTTTATAGTTTAGGTTTTGTTACACCCCTTATGTTCTCTAACACGATATTTAATTGATTTCAGGGTAGGAAACAAGATTACATATTTGGCGGGTTCGACTAATGGCCACTACGACTACCTAGTCGGGGGTCTCGCTCATTTTTAGTGTTATTGAATTGCTAAGTGGTGTAGGGTATTTATTTATTTATTTATTTTTTAGGCGAATCTTTAATGTTGGTTAGTTTTCTTTTATTTTAGAATGTAGTTTATCTTAGTTATGGTTTTAGAACAAGTCTTGATTTAAGTTGTGATATATAGGTTAGGAGCACAAAGAAGCAAACAGTAAACCAAGAGGCCCAAGACATGCCCAAGCGCCTAGGCGCCCAAGCCAGGCACAAGCCAAACGCCTAGGCGCCCACCTGCAGTAGCCCAGATGAGCACCAAGCGCATTGGCGCCCATACCTAGGCCAAATCAAGCGCCTAGGCGCTCTACATTCTAAACAGATTCTGCAACCAACCGCCTAGGCGGTCAAACCTATACAATGTCAAGCGCCTAGGCGCTTATGCTGTAACTTTAAAAAAAAATATAAGCCCTAATCGGGTAATACTCTTCCAAACCCAAATCAAACACTCTCTTGCTCTCCTACATCAACTCAAACTCACTCAAATCACATCCCTCCTCTAATCTAGCCCACAATAATCAACTTCTTCTTGACTAAGGATAACCAAATACTCAATCTCCTACCCAAACTCAAAGCCAATTAGACTCCATCTAGGCAACCTTCATCACCAATTCGGGGCAACCTTTATCACCAATTCGGGTACCAATTGTCATCTCAAATCCATCTATCTGAAGTAAGTGCTCAAACCTCAAAAATATTGCTCCTACAACTTTGATTGGAACATCATATCTGGCTATAACCAAGTAAGTGCACAAGATTTTATTGCAACTTATTTGGATTTGCTTGGATAGAAGTTAAGGTAGTAAGTTGAAGTTGGTTATTTCATTGTGTTGGCTCAAGTGGATTGGGTACTTCTCATTGTTGCTTGTATTGTATTGGACAACTAGTGTGCTTAGTTATTGACAAATTTGGTGAAAATTAAGTTTGGGGGAGTGCCTACCAATAGTGTTCAAAATTTGTGCACACCAAGTGTTCGATATATTGTCACAAAGAGGATTGGCCCATACTAAGCCTCTGAACATCATCTATTGGGCAAGAAATTCACACACAAGACTCATGGCGACTAAAAGGAAAAGAGGCGAGACTTTGGGCACTTCGACTAAGTATGACAAAAAGAGATTTATAAGTGCTAGTGCGTCCGAAAGATATTACAATGTTCTTTCTAGTAAAACACTAATTTCTGAGCGTGGATTATTTCCAGAGGCAGAAGATGGGGAGCTACTACAAATGATTGGAAGTAGAAGATGAGTGAACTTTACATCCCAACCGGATTCATCGGGCATTAAAATTGTTAAGGAATTCTATGCCAATACAAAAGATGTTGTTGGTAACATAATTTGAGTTCGCGGAAAATCAGTGGAGGTCAGTTTTAGGACAATAAATGCTTACTACGGCTTGAACATAATACCCAATACTGGCTACATGCAATATTTAGAGCACGAGCTAGACTACAGTGAGATCATTCAAGCTTTGTGTGTACCTGGAACAACATGGAAATTAACAGATCAACAAGAAGCTATTTTGTTCCCTGCATCCGCACTAAGCAGTTACGGGAAAGCATGGCATGCCTTTATTTGTGCCAAGTTGATGCCGTGTAGGCATTTGAGTGATGTTATAAATCAATGGGCTGCGTTGCTTTTCTACATTGCACAAGGAAAAACTATAGATGTGGGTCATGTTATACATGATTCAATTGACAAAGGAATTCAAGGAGGGACCTCAGGTGGATTACCTCACCCATCTTTGATCACTGGACTATGTCAACAAGTTGGAGTCAAATGGGATGCTGAAGAAGCTAGACAACCTCGTTTAGGTGCGATTGACCACTCGCTTATTAAGAAGTACAAGGTATGGGATGGGGATATACCACACCCGAGAGGGTTAGGGTTCATTATTGTGCCTCCCGAGCCTACAGTCGAGCCTAATCAACAATCAACCGACAATCCTCCTGCAGCTGGAAGTTCTGGGCCACCACCAATTTTTTTGAAGATATTCGCCGAGAATTAAGAAATCAAACTAGAAGGATTGACATGGTGGCTACTAGAGTTCAACAGGGTTTTGACCGGGTTGAAAGAAATCAGGATAGCCTAGCTTAGCGACAAACAGAGATGTATCAGAACTGTAGTGCAACATTCCTAGAGATGTTTGACCGCATGAATCCTGCTGCCGCTCCCTAACAATTTCCCCCATTTTCTGCGTACCCCCCGGCTGATCTACCCCCTGAAGATGAGGTTGATGAAGAAGAAGACGATGATACTGACGAGGAATAAGGCGTCTATCTTTCAGGGAAGTCCTCAGTGCCTAATCTATTATATTTTGTTTGTTATATATAATGAGGACATTGCATAGGTGAAGTTTGGGGGTGCATTCATCCAGTTCTAGTTGCATTCTTATAGTATTCATTTAGTAGTTTTTCATGTAGTTTTCATTCTAATTTCTTTAAAAAAAAATTAAAAAAATAATAATAAAAAATAAAAATAAAAAAAATAAATCAAGTATTTGCGTGTTTCCAGCTATTAAATAGTTTAAGTCTGTTTTGGCCAATGATGATATTGGAATTGAGTAGATAAGTATAGTATTGTCTGTTAAGACTTTGATGTAATTTCTTGTCATGATTTGAATCTTTACATGTTTGAAACTGATATAATAAGGATAACACAGTAAAAATAACTATGTTGACTGATTGAGTCTAAATTGACACATAATGGACTTCTTGAGGATAATACTTGTTTGAATGAATGAAAGACATGAATAGGCGGAGATGACTGAATTTAGACAAAAACTTAAGTTTGGGGGAAAAATTTAGGATATATAATCTTCAAATATATATATATATATTGATGAAAAAGATATCGTGGCTAGTCTTGTTTCGGGGCCTTTGTTACTTGAGCAAGTACGCCCGAGGGAGTGTCTTTAAACCTAGCGCCCTAAGATCTTATATGGTCTGGGAGTCGTTGGTCGAAAGCTCGCTAATGGGTAGCACTGTTAGCCTAATGGAATGAGACATTGCACAGTCATGGTTAAGAAAAAAAAAGAAAAAAAAAGAGATAAACAATAAAATGGGAAAAGAGCAAAAAGCCCCCGTAATGATAAGTAAAGTATAAGTATCCCGGATTGGACTCTTGAATTTGGTGGATGTTTAACTTTAGTTGGATCTAGCTTGTTCATGAATTTTGTGAGTTGACACTATATGACGCCTCTAAGGAGATCTATTATGTTTTGTATTTAGCATTATATTAGTTAGCATTGTTGTTCAGCACACACGCATTATATCAGTGATAACAGGGTAAGATTTGATGATTGACTATGAAATTATTGATCTGTCTTAATATGATGTACTAGCATGTTTAATCTGATTTCTTTGAGGCTTGATGAATAGATTTTGTTATGTTTGATTACTAAAATTTTAGGCACGTAGATAGCTGTATTGCATATTTAGTTATTGTATTGTGTTTTATTGCTTGGGGATAAGCAATTGGTTAAGTTTGGGGGTATTTAATGAGTATGTTTTATACCTATGAATCCGATATTATTAAACTTAGTTATTGTTATCTTTAATTGTTTTTTAGTATCTTTTTATCTGTTTTGTGTTTATTTCTTGTAGGTTGGAGCTGGAGGGACAAATTGGTCATTTTGGAGAAGAAAAAGGTCAAAAAATCATTAAAATTAGAGCTGAGTGGCATTTTTGTAATTCCTTAGTCCTGGTCAAGCGCCTAGGCGCTTGGAAATGGCTTGTGTTGAGCGCCTAGGCGCTCATGTGCGACAAAAAGGAGGATTTTCTACTGCCAAGTGAGTTTTTGAAGCTAAAAAGGAATCTAAATGAGGTGGAAGACTAATACAAATAGGAGGAGACTTTAGAAAAGACATATACTAAAAAATTTTCAAAGGATTTGACAGAGAGAACAACGAAGGAAAACACGAAAGAAAATTGCAAGGGCTGAAGATCAAAGAGAGAATATTGGAGCAAATTCAGAGTTTCTTCTTCTCTTCTTTAGTTTTCTCTTTTATAATTATCTGGGATGTTTGGATTATTAATCTGGATGATGTTTTTCTTTAATATTATCATGAACAAATTTTAATTAAGATTGCAACGGAACATGGTATGTAGTTTAAATTGAACCTTCCCATCGAATGAATGTTGGTTTTTATTGAATTATTTATTATATCTTTTGCTTATTGATTAATTATTTGGCCAACAATTATTGTGATAATCTATATAAAATTGGAAGATGGAGTATAGATTAAGATCTGGATATGATAACATTTGTTCATATAATCTTAATAGAGTTAATATGATTAACATGTAAGATAAGAATATACCTATGTGTCTTTTGTATCCTTTGAAAGAATTTGTGCGTAAACCCTAATTAACTTGATTCACATAGGAATATAGTGAATTGATTAAGTAGGGTGTTCCTTGTAATTTTGTGTCTTAAGGATCGGAGTTAGGAGGATTTGTTCATGTGTTTTGGAAAGAGTGTGTGAATTTTATAAATCATTCTTGGATAATGATTCATATTAATTAATTGTTTTAAATAGGAAGTAAATTGGTTTAAATGAAATACCAAGGGAAGTTGTAATCTTAACCTGTTAAATCTGCAGTTATTCTTCTGAAATTTTGATTTTAATCATTAGTTTTGTTAAGTTTAATTTTCAAATCACAAACAAAATTTTTGTAGTTTAAAATAGGATTAATTGCATTAGAATTAGTAATTGATAAATATTAGTCTATTTCCTCGTGGGAACGATATTCTTGCTTGTGAATATTACAATTGAACGCGTATACTTGCGTGGTAAAGTGCTATTAAAAATTAGGCAACACTAATCTTAGTGCTGGTCATTATATTAGTGGTTTCTTGGTTCATAGTTCTAGCACATATGTCAAGGAACGTATATTTATTAGCAGAAAATTTTAACAATAACAGAATCAAAAGTTATAACTCGGTCAATCTCTGACAAAACATGGTTCATACTTTTTCTGGAAATTCCAGAATATCAAAAACAGACCGAGTGGTCTACCTTGACCACCTGTCATGATTTACTAGCTGTTCATTTATATGATCTAAAGCCATGAATGAAAAAACATATATCAGGCTACAACATGGTTATAAACACAACATCAAACAACCGAAAGCCTGTCAGATCAAGACCTCACAAATAGTTGTCAGACGTTATTTCTTACTTTCTGGGTTACCCAGATTTCAGTTGGTCAAGCTCGGTCAACTCACTTTGACCATGAATAACACACGATCAAGACATCTAATGGCTATACTAGCACGTTAAGATTAAAGACAAAATACTAGGCTACAAATCCAAAACTTTAAACAACAAAAATCATAAACGAGCAAGGATCTGTGGCTACTGACATTAGGTTGTCAGACCACTTTTCGAGCTCAAGAACAATTTTGAGAAAAATCGATTTTTACCAACTTTGATGCTATAGATCTATGATGGATCATCATAGATCATCTAAAAACAACTTCTAACATAAATCTAAACACATAAACACAAAATCTTTCTTTGCATACAAGATCAAAGTTGAGTTTGGGTTTATACCTCTCTTGTCCAAATATTGATCTTGATCTTCCTAAACTGAACTTGATATTTTAGGAGGCTACTGAGTGACTGATTTACTTAAGAATTTCGGAGGTTGGGAGAGAGAGAGAGAGTTTGTTGAGAGTAATATAGCAACTTAGCCAACTTTAGTAACTTTATCTCTCTTAATCTCTTATAATCATTTGGTGCAATGAATCTATGCATGTTAGGTGTCCATTTGGATAAGATTGGAGCTTATTTCTAGCACATGGGATAAACCTTAAGTGATAACTCACTAGATTTGCAAATCTTTTTACTAAAAATCTAAGAAAAAGGGTATTTTGGACTTTGTACATGTAAGTTTAATAGCATACTTGGAATTTACCAAACCCTTAGGGTTTTAACCCTAAGGTTCTAATCCTTAGGTTTTACACCCTTAACTTTTAGAATTTTCTAAATTAGGACTTTAAAAATAGAAAATCAAGATTTCAAAAATATAATTAGTGTTTCCTAATTATATTACAGGTTTACTAAACACATTAATGTTTACTAATCACTTTAGGGCTTACTAATTAGGATTAGGGTTTCTTAATTAGGGTTTAGGATTCCCGAATTAAATTTTAGGGTTTCCCGACTTTCGATTAGGGTTCCTAACTACGCGTTAGGGTTTCTAATCTTGAGATTAGCGTTTCTAATCCCTTACTAGGGTTTACTAATATTTTACCCTACCCGATCAATCATTGATTAATAATATCATACAGTACAAACACGCACTCATCAATATAATTATTTTAATTATATTTTCTATCGAATCCAATTCCAGAAATTAGAGTTAGGGTTTCTATTCTCCATTAAGCACAACTCTACTCTAATTTATTAGTCAATACACAAATTGAATTTCTTGAGACTCGTATCACAGATACTTGTCACAAAATTGATAATTAATATTAATATTAAATAAAAAATAAAAATAAATTTATTCGCAATTTTTTTAATTTTTTTATTATTCGAAATCTCAGGTTATCACAATTAAGATAGCAAACAAAGAGATAATTCCTGTTGAAGATATTCATAGGAGTTGTTGCGTAGATGTACGTGGTCGTAAGTTATCGGTAGATTTAATACCGATAAAGTTAGGAGAATTCGACGTAATTCTCGGAATGGATTGGTTGATTAAACATGGAGAAATTATAGATTGCAAAAAGAAATGTGTGAGCATCAGGACGTTGAAGCAACCTCCTGTAGTATTTTACGATAGTAAATTGTCGGGACGTCTGTGTTGCCTTACGATGACACAAACTAGGAAACTTTTAAGGAAGGGTTGTGTAGGTTACCTATGCCATGTTGTTGATACCCAGAGAGTGGGAGCAACCATGGAACAAATACCTATAGTAAACGAATTCATGGATGTATTTTCAAGTGAGTTACCGGTTTTACCACCGGATAGAGAGATCGAATTTATGGTAGACATTGTGCCAGGAGCGGCACCAGTCTCAAGGGCACCGTACCGTATGGCGCCTGTGGAAATGAAAGAACTAATGGTTCAGCTACAAGAACTATTGGATAGAAAGTACATTCAACCAAGTGTTTCTCCGTGGGGGTCACCGGTGTTGTTTGTCAAGAAGAAAGACGGATCGTTAAGGCTTTGTATCGACTATCGGGAGTTGAACAAGTTAACGATAAAGAATAAATACCCATTGCCCAGGATCGATGATCTCTTTGATCAATTGAAAGGGGCAAAGTATTTTTCTAAATTAGATTTATGGACGGGGTATCATCAGTTGAAGGTTAGGAAGGAAGATGTACCAAAGACTGTATTCAGGACTTGTTATAGTCATTACAAGTTTCTGGTGATGTCATTTGGGTTAACGAATGCACCTGCTGCATTTATGGATATGATGAACAGAGTATTCAAATTATATTTGGACAAGTTCATCATGGTGTTTATCAATGATATTCTAGTCTATTCTAAGACGCCAGAAGATCATGCTGAACACTTAAGATTAGTGTTAGAGACACTAAGGAAGGAGAAGTTATATGCGAAATTCACCTAATGTGAATTTTGGTTGGAAAAGGTGCAGTTTTTAGGTCATGTCATTGACCAAGAGGGGATTTCAGTAGATCCAGCAAAGGTGGAAGCAGTAATGAATTGGGAACAACCGAAAATACCGACTGTGGTGCAGAGTTTCCTAGGGTTAGCAGAGTACTATCGAATATTTATCCAAAAATTTTCAAAGATAGCTACCTCGTTGACTAATTTAACAAGGAAGATTGTGAAATACGTATGGACGGATAAATGTGAAGGCAGTTTCAAGAACTGAAGAAAAGATAAGTGAAGTACCTATTTTGTCGTTGCCAGATGACACAAGAAATTTTGTAGTGTATAGTGATGATTCGCATAGAGGACTTGGTTGTATGCTTATGCAGCATGGCAAAGTCATTGCGTATGCATATCGGCAGTTAAAGGATTATGAGAAAGTTTATCCTACTCATGATTTGGAACTGGCCGCAGTAGTGTTTGCCCTAAAGATATGGAGGCATTATCTTTATGGGGAAAAATGTGAGATATATACGGACCATAAAAGTCTAAAGTATATCTTCACTCAGAAGGAGTTGAATATGAGACAGAGAAGATGGCTGAAGTTGATAAAGGATTATTATTGTGAAATCCTGTATCACCCTGGAAAGTCCAATGTAGTTGCCGATGCCTTAAGTAGGAAGGGTCGGGAAAAGTTATCTATGTTAACGGCTCAAAATGAGTTAATAACAGAGATTGATAGGATGGAAATAGAAGTAAAGATTGCAAGAACAGTTGGGAACACAGCTGAGGTTAAGCACATCTTATCATCCACAAACCGATGGGTAGAGCGAGAGAACAATTCAGACGCTTGAAGACATGTTGAGGTCGTGCGTCATGGATTTCAAGGGTAGTTGGGATGATCACCTACCACTAGTAGAGTTTGCATATAACAACATTTATCATGCAAGCATAGGCATGCCGCCGTATGAAGCTCTGCATGGAAGAAAGTGCAGAACACCATTGTGTTGGGATGAGGTGGGAGAACGCCAGATGCTAGGACCAGAATTAGTACAACAGACAGCGGATATGGTAAAGTTAATTCAGATGCATCTCGTCATAGCTCAGGACAGACAGAAGAAGTATGCGGACTCACATAGACTAAGTCGAGAGTTTGAGGTGGGCTCGTATGTGTTTCTAAAGGTATCTCCCTAGAAAGGAAAGATACGCTTTGGAAAGAAAGGAAAGTTTAGTCCAAGGTTTATAGGACCTTTTGAGGTGTTAAAACGGGTGGGAGAGGTAGCTTATGTGATAACATTACCTCCAGACCTAGAACGAATACATAACGTGTTTCACGTATCTGTATTACATCCATATAAGCCAGACTATAAGCATGTAATCGAGTATGAGCCGATTCATATCGAGAAAGACTTAACATAGGAAGAGTCGCCGATGCAGATCATTGATAGAAAGGAACAAGGTAATACCATCACTAAAGGTATTATGGAAGAACCACGATGCTGAAGACGCAACGTGGGAACTAGAAGAAAAGATAAAGAAAAATTTTCCTCATCTATTTGATAAAAAGTAAGACGAGATTCTGGGGACAGAATCTTTATAAGGGGGGAAGAATGTAACGACCGAGAAATTCGGATCTTATTGTAAAATAATTTTATTAAATTAAATAATAATAAAATTATATTCTATGTGTTATCAAGATGGTTGTCATTGTATAACCTATTAATGTTAGAATGTCGTAGTATTTTAGCTACGTGGATGAATTGAAGTGTTTGAATTTTCAAGAAGAAAATAAAAGTTTTCCAAGAAATTTTCTGAAAAACATTATTCATCGGTATTTGCTCGGGATATATTTTTGAATTTTTGAGAAATACGTAATGATGGAATAACAAGGTAAGATGGATTATGTAATAAAAATCTAGTTATGGAAAATGTAATAATTCGCTTGTGGACTTAATTTATAAACTTTAAGTAAGGCGAAGTAGTAATGAATAAGTAATAGTATGATACCTAGGTATTGTATGAAGTAATGAAAATGAGTATAATACTAAGTATTATACGAGTTTGTATGAAGGATGAAATATCGTATATAAATCCTATATGAATTAGAATACGAAAATAATACATACACTATATGTATATGTATTAAGTAATGTTAATGGACTTGGAAGATTAGTTAACTATTATATTCAAGTCCAAGTAGATTAAAATGTTAAAGCCCAATCATAAATTAATGAACCAATTAGTGTTTATTAATGAAAATCCCAAAGAGTTAGTTGGTCCAAGCCCAAGCTAGATTGAAGTAAATTGGTTGACCCATGGGGCACCATATTAATATGGTTAAATGTGGTGACCAAGTTAATGTAATGACCAAGATTTAAGAGTAATGACCAAGTTAAATGAGTAATGACCAAGTATAGGATAAGTGTTGTGATTAACAAGTAATGAATAGTAAGGAGGTGGCTTAAAGGAGGTGGGATGATTTAAAGACTAAACTACCCTAGCTTTACAACTTCTATAAATATAGGAGGCTTACAAGTCATTTAACCCTTGTTCAAATAATCCAACATATTGCAAGTGCTTAAGTGTTAGAGAAAATAAGCTACAAATAAGTCATTTAATAAGTAAGAAGAAGAAGAAAGCTACCTTACCAAGACTACACAAAAAGTAAGACTTCTTCTCCATTATCTTCTATCTCTACCATGATAGGTTGATAAGAAAAGATGGATTAAGAAACATGAATGATAAGAAGTAAGAAGAATGTGTAAGTCATGAACATAAGCCACATAAGTTGGTAATAAGTCATTTGAACTTATAAAAGTTATAAACTTATTATAAGTTAACCTTGAATGCTAAGTATGAAAATCATGAACTTGTAAGAGGTTTATTTAGAGAAGTAAATTAAGAATTTATATGATCATATGTATCATGTATACATAAGTAAAGTTATATGTGAAGAACATGTAAAGTATGATGATTAAAAAACTTTAATTGTTATAAGTCATGAATAATCAAAACTTAAGTAGTTTATAAATTGACAAGTTATAAGCTCATGAAGAATAAGTCAAAAATCCAACAATGAATATATATATATTATTGTAATAAGTATGTTAAGATGTTCACATGATGAATAGAGTTCATTTGTAATGTTGAACAAATCATAAGAATGAAGATTTTCCAGAAATTGCACGATTGGACGATAAACGTTGAATTAGTAAAATTCTCAGAATAGAAGTCAAATTTTGTGTTTGAACTCAGAACCATGGTTTTCCGATAGAGACAAGTCATATTTGGCATTTAAGAGTTGTGGACTCGAAAATGACCGGATTCTGACTTAGAACGAAGAAACGAGCGTTGAACGTTCACGAACGCTTATCGTTTTCGTTAAAAATGAACCAATAGGTGAATTTTTAGCAAAAAAAGTAAAATAGAAAAAACTCTTGCATGAACACGTAGATTACGTAATTTGTGAACCGTAGGCTTTTGAACGAGCCAATTCGGACTTATAACGAAGAAATTATGCGTCCGGGAAGTTCACAAAATTAAAAAAACTGAAATTATTTTCTGGTGTACAGAGTTGGCGCCGCGGCGCCAACCTTAGGCAAAATGAGTCGCACCGCAGCATGTAACAGTATTCGAGTACAATATGTGGCGCCGCAGTGCCATGTACAGTACAAAAATCTTCTGGAGAGTGGCGTCGCAGCACGACCCATTAAGTAAGGACTCGCGCCACAGCGCCAAGTCCGGGACAGTGATGCTATAAGCTCGCGCTGCACCATGAGATATAAGTATAAAGCTGGCGCCGCAGCGCCAGTCTCAGAACAAGAATAGTAATGAATGTTTCTAAGTACAAAGAAAGGAAAGCTAATTGATTTAAAAGTAAACACAACTTAAGGAATGTAATGTAACATTGTTTAAACTTTGTTAAACCTTAAGGATGTTGTATAAAGGTTGAGATAACCTAGTCGATTATAAATGCAAGGATAAGGATAAACCGGAACAAATATTAACTGAATCTAATACACAATTAGATTGAAATGAAGGGTATGATATAGTCATATACATACTTGATTATATGTGACCTAATGTAAGGCATTATGTGATAATGTATTGTAGAGACTTGAAAGACTTGAACATAAAGTTAATATACCATAGCAGACGCTAAAGGCAAGTATTCTAAATCTCATCTCAGTTCAATCTGAACAAGTTTTTGAGGTTCATGTATTCTTTCGCATGAATTGAGGTATGTTGAAGTTAAAGCCAATTCCTTTGGCTAGACTTGATGTAGTGATAATCTATTCATTTATTATCAAATGTTGCTATCTTTTGTTAACTATTTGATATGGTTTTCAAAAGAAGACTGAAATGTTAAACAAATGATTTGTCGGTAAAACGGCAGGCATGTGAGGTTGCCAAATGCTTAAACGTGCATACATTTAATGGATGTAGTGTTGATTAACATAGAGTACAATAGGTTGATCACCTAGAAGTGCTCGTAAGTGATATTGGGCTTATAGATTTGCTTCCGAGTTGTCCTTTTTTAATAAAGAATGAATACTCGAGGCCTTTGACCGGAGTGAATGTTTTACTAAATATTGTTATTATTGTAAAATATTTTGAAAGAAAGATGAAGTGATATTTTGAATTATCAATAGTACTTCATAAATATTGTTCAGTTATCGAAGATATACGATTTGTATGTGTCAAGCATGTTGTTATTAAATTGTTATACCTGTTGAGCTAGTTATGCTCACTCTTGCTTGAACCATATGAATGCAGCTAAAACTGAACGTCTCGAAGGATCGAAAAAGGATAAGGGAAAAGCTAAGGCAGATTACTAAGCTGTCTTGTAATAGTATAGGTCTATTGTTGTAATGTAACTGATATTATGACAAAGAACCTTTGTAATGGGTATAGAACCTGGGAAATGTAAATATTACTTTAAATATATAGAAGTTATGTTTGTTCTTTGAGACTTTTCAATTGAATGAATGTATGAATGTTGTACAATATAGCACCATTTGTCGGGTTGGAAGATACTCGGATTTGGGGGCGCTACATATACTTAATTCATCGAGCTTGCTATTAATCCAAGTCCAATTAAATTATAACAAATCCTTAGCTCATGATCCATTATAACTTTTCATATTCTATACGTACAACTAACGTATTCTCTTCGTCTAATACTCATACGATATTCGTATTATACGTCGTACTATTCTTCATACCATACTCGTATTTATACTAGTATAATACTCGTATTTCATACGTATAATATCTGAAACGACTATACACATTGCATTTCCCTTTCGAAAACCTCTTTCACAAACCCTTAGGTTTTACGTCCACAAGCAAAAACTTCGTTTGCCATAACAGAATTATTATTGAATATTCCATACTATCTTCATATTCTATCATTACGTGTTTCTTGAAATTTCAAACCCTAGCTCCGAACGAAATCGGATGAATAGTGTTTTTATGCAAAGATTATCGAAAAACATTCGTTTTCGTCTTGATAATTCACAACCATTAATACTAGCACAAAGCCGGAATACTAACCACATCCGTATATTCTAGGTCATAGAACGACCTTTGAACATCTTAATCACATAATAAATCAATTAAATTCATTTAATTCACATAATCAAATACAAATTTAATTATTTCAAAATTCAAAATTCTCGGGCGTTACAAACATGAGCATGTTGAACGTATTAGCAAGCTTTGAATGTGAATATTGTCATGATACCATGAGAACTAAAATCTGACATTTGTAAGCATGATTAATGACACTCTTAGACTCACTCATGTAGTATAAACATATATATACCATTCTTAGGTAGCACGTTTCAAGAAAAGCATGAACAAAGCCTATTTTCAACTAAAGCGGTATTAGTTTCACATATAGGTTATGAATACTCATACGCATGCTCAATATAAGTGTTATAACTATCTTGTATGTTTAGAAAGTAAGCATACTAGACCTTTTGAATTCATGATCTTGAATGGCCCCAAATTGTTGAAATAAGTAATTTAGAAATATGTTATAAAAGGGAACCTAAATGTACTTGAGAAGCATAAAAAGACCTTTAATATAACATGTATACCATGTGTGAGGGTATTTTTTTCAAGCCGGACAGAAACTGCAAGGCCACAGCTCAGTCTTGGTCTGGCGAGGCGACAGCGTAGTTGCGCCGTCCCTAGGCTAGACAGGGCGCAGCTACGCCGTGCAGCAGTCACGTGTCGATTCTGTTTTTTGTCTGATGTTTGAAGCATGCTTACATGATTACTTTAGCTTATCTTATGTGACTAATATGCTATGTAATGTGTTAAGGAACATTCCATATGATAGAAATAAAGGTTGTTCATAACTTTCAAATAATAAGACCAAAAGAATGTTTACATGATATCAAAATAAAGTTACGTGCGTTGAACTTGTGATAATGTATAAACTGATTTTGTACCATATGTGAGTACTTGAGTCATGTCAAGCTTGATTAAGGGCTATGTTAGCTAATGAACCTTGTATACATATAATACGCTATAAATATGATTCGAAATGTTGAGTTATTAACGTGGATAAACTACGCTTAAGGCAAGTTTCTAAACCTATCTTATTACATTGAGCAAGTTTCTCTAACCTTACTCAAATTTAGGTTCTGCAAGTATCTGAACCCTACTATTATTGTTGTGCAATACCATTGCATTATTTTATTCAACAAATACCGTAAGCTTATCCTTTTGAATACAAGTTATATTACTTTCTCGTTCAAAAGAGCTAGTATGTTAAACCCTTGTGAAAAGCTATTATTTATGTTGAAATTGGTTTTGTCCTTGAATATTGTGAAAGAGTCGATGCCATTAGATTCGGCTAGACTATATGTATGTTTATAAAAACTGTCCAAACCAATTGATTGCTGCGGAAATCTTGATTACTGAGTTGAACAACCCTTTTGGTAAGGGTAGGGTATGTTGTTGGAAACCCCAACACATGAATGAATATTATTGTGGTGTTATGAATAACGTATGGTATTGTAGATTGATCATCTATAATACTTAATATTTTTGGTTATCAGTTTAATATTGGTAACTCTAGTGAAAGTTCAATAATCCTTAGTTACTGCTCAGTATAAATTGCTTATCCAGTGAGATATATTGTTAGTCATTGAATTCATATATATCTATTGATTTATATTGAATTGTCATATTCCTTATTCATGATGTTATTCTGACACTTTGAACTATCCTAGAAATAAACCTTCGATATTTCAAGCCTTGTGATATATATATCCTATACCCTTGTTGTATATTACTTACTGGGAAATTTATGCTCATCCTTGCTTATTTAAAACCTTTCAGTTAAGGCAGAACATGGAGGTGTATCTGGGAAGGACAAGGGCAAGGCTACCGATTAGCTTATCCCTTTATGTTTAAATTAATCATGTTGTATTAAGACTATATGTAGACTAAGTTTAAACTTAAGTAGGATTATTTAATATGTGACGCCCCCAAATCCGGGTCTCTTCTAACCCGTTATATGGTTCTCCACGGTGCTACAGTTCTCACAAACATTCAATTGAAATGCCTCAAAAGAACGAATATGTCTTATATATATTCAAAACAATACTACCATTCGCCGGGTTCTTTATAACCATTACATTTTTTCTTGTCATAATATCAAATATTATCATTACAAACTATGCTATTACATAGGTAATCTACAAGTTTGCTTTAGCCTTCCTTTTATCCTTATCAAATCCTTTGGTCCATTCGGTCTAAGCTGCATTCATATGGTTCAAGCAAGAGTGATCATAACAAGCTCAACAAGTACAACAATTTTATTTTAAAAACATGCTTGAAATATAGGAATCGTATATCTTCTATAACTGGATAGTAGTTACGAAGTACTATCAATAACTCAAAATAGCATTCCTTTCCCTTCAAAACGTTTTACAATAACAATATTCAGTAAAACATCAATTCTAGTCCAAGACCATGAGCGTTTCACAATTTCTTTGAAAAGGACATCCCGACACGAAGTCCGTAAGTCCAGCATATCTTACGAGCACTTCTAGGTGATCAGCCTATAGTACTCTATGTTGATCAACACTACATCCATTAAACGTTTGTACGTTTAAGTTGTGGCAACCTCACGTGCCCATCGAATATTCGATGAAAATACATTTATTTATTCATATTCAAGCTTACGTTGAATCCGTACCAATAATTGGTGTAAGATAGCGTTAGCAATTCTATATTGAAAGACTTGTAAACAATTCAATCAATCTATCAAGATTAGTCTAGCCGAGTTAAAATTGGCATCGACTCTTTCTTTAAAACCATACACACATCTCATAACTTGAATAATTTAAAAACTTGGCTAACACGAAGGTTAGACAAGCGTTTAAGAAAAACTTGCCTTCACCGCCTGCTACAGTAAAATTACGTTTCCTATGAGTCTTTACGGTCTCTACAACACATAATCACATAATATACCACATTAGGTCATGCATGAAAATACTTGGTTCCTAAAGAATCTTACCATTCTTCTCAATTTAATCATATATTAGATTTGTTATTTATTAGTTCCGGCTTTCCGTCGTTTATTTACATCGTTCTTACCAACTTCTTTCTCTTCTATAGTTTAAGTGAAAGTATTTCATTAATACAACTCGTTTTGAGTTAATCATCTTTTATTATGGCTTACTAACTTTATTATTAATCAAAACTCGATCGTCATTGGTTTAATACACTTATTGCATATCGTTCACGTTCAATTGCTTATCTTCAAACTTTAGTGTTACACTTAAGGTTTATAACATCCTTAATGTGGTTACATTTTGTTAATTAAGAATTTAATTCACTCTTCATACGCTTCTCCTTCACTTTACACTCAAAAATTTTCTTCTCTATGCTTCACTTAAAGCTGGCGCTGCGGCGCCAGCTATTGCTCTACAACTCGCGCTGCAGCGCGGGTGTTTTATGCCTAAGACTTGTTCACGGCGCTGCAGCGCCATCTCCTATGATATTAGTCGCGCTGCAGCTCCAATTAACAGGGGACTATGGACGACCTCGTGCTGCGGCGTCGGTCTTTTCTTCTTTGAGTAGCGCCGCGGCGCGAACTCTGTGCCTCAGAAAAATTTGACAGATTTTCTTTTAGGTGAGATTCCCGGGCTCATAACTTCTTCGTTATAAGTCCGAATTGGCTCGTTCCAGAGCCTACGGTTCACAAATTACGTACTCTACGTGTTCATGAAAGAATTTATCTATTCGACTTCGTTTGCTAAAATCAACCTATTTGTCCATTTTTAACGAAAACGATAAAGGTTCATGAACGTTCAATGCTTGTTTCTTCGTTCTAAGTCAGAATTCGGTCATTTTTGAGTTCGTAACTCTATAATGCCAAATAAAACTTATCTCCATTGAAAACTAATGTTTCCAAGCTCAATATCAAAATTCGACTTCCATTTTGAGAATTTCACGAATTCGACGATTATCGTCCAATCGTATAAATTCCGGCAACACTTCGTTACTTAAGATTTGTTCATCGTTCTAAATGAATTTAATCCATTATATAGACATATCCACCTACATATTACAACATCTTATTTTCATTTGAAATCATTATGTGTTCTTCATGAACTTATTTACTTATTAAAGTATAACATACTTGATTTCATTGCTTATTACTTATTAATGAGTTAAGTCCTTTAATCACCATTCTTACATCTCATTAATCATACTAACTTCTTGACATAAATATTTAATTAACTTACAAGCATGATAAGTTATTGCTTGTTCCTTTTAGTTCATAACTTATATAAGTATAAATGACTTATTCGTGACTTATTATGGCTTATGTTCATTCATTAATCATTCTTATTATGCCTTAACATACATGTTCTACCACTACCCACTTTTCTAATCAATGAAAGAAAAGAGAATCATAGTTTAAGTTTGCTTACCCTTTGATGATCACTTGCTAAACTTTAATCTTCTTCTTCCTTCTTGTTTATTTGAATAATGAAAGACTAACTTATTCTCTCTAGCAAATAAGTTGTAAAAAGTTGAATGAAAAGAAAATAACCAACAAATGAGCTACCTTCTCTTCTATTTATAGGAAATCCTAAGTGAGGGCTTAATGGTCATTAAACCATCCACCTCCTTACTATTCATTACCTAGCTCTTAAGTTAACTTGGCCACCACATTATTTGCTTGCTCACCACTTAAGTTATCCATTGCTTATCCCTTAAGTCTACTTGCTCATCACATTAAGCACTCTGTTTGATTACCACACTTACTTAGCATTTAAGTTTGCTTGTTAATCACCTAACTTATCCATTACTTGTTCATCACTTTAATTACTTGGCCATTACAACACTTAGCCTTTAGGTTTGCTTTACTTAATCATTAAGTCTACTTGTTAACCACCACTCTTACTTGGCCACCACACTAATATCTTGGTCACCAAGATTTACCACATGATCATGGGTTGCCCCATGGATCACCTTAACCCATTGGATCTTAACTTGGGCTTAGTTTTAATTAACTTAACTTAATCATTTGGACTTGTATTAAATTACTTTGGGCTTCCCATTACAAACTCTTGGGCTTGCATATTAATTCACATTAGACTTAACTATTTCCATACTTGGGCTAACATAATCCTTAACAAATCCTACAAGTCCAATACATTTAGCTTAAAGCCTCATAACGTATTCTATACGTATAATTCTTATATTCTAACTCACATACTTATTCATCATATACGATATACCATCCTTCATACATACTCGTATAATACCTTGTATCATACTCGTATTCATTACATTGTTTAATACTTACACATCCTACGATCATAGCTTTAAATTATTAATCATATTTAAATTCCTTCTCGTAAAACACTTTCTTTAATCGTTAGGTTTTAAGTCTGTATGCGAAATATTACGTTTTTCATAACTGAAATATTATTGGATATTCCATCTCACCTCGATATTCTATCGTTACGTATTTCTCGGAAGTTCAAAAATAATTCCCGAGCAGAAATGCGTGAATAGTGTTTTTCATCTTGGAAATTCAAACACTTTAATTCTACTACGTAGCCAAAATTCTACGACGTTCTGATATGTTTAGGTCATAGAACGAACTTTAATTAGCCTGCTCCCATAAATAATTAATTAAATTCATTTAATCCTTATAATTAAATAAAAGTTTAATTCTTCTAAAAATTCAATTTTCTCGGGCGTTAAATAATAAGTCTTTATTCGATATTATTATGAAATCTATTAAGTACTGTAGGTTGCAAGACTTGGGGGAATAATTATAATAAATCGTTGTATATTATTCTAAACTAGATCTTTTGTTGCAAATCTATGATTTTAGCTATTATGGTAATACTTTGAGAAAGTGACGAACCGAATTCGGGTGACCAAGTGGAGGTCAGAATTTGGGGGCGTCACAGGTTGGTATCAAAGCTATAGTTATAAACCTTAGGAACGAGAATCCTTAGACTATAACTTAAGAAAACTTAGAAGTTAGAAAAGGGGATACAACTCATGTAGAGTTTTACCTGAGAGACTTAGTGTGTTATGAAATGTAACTTCATTCTATACGATGAACTTATGTTTATTTAACATTCTGAAGGAGTTGTTATTTGTCTTGTCTTATGTTGGTGATTGTAGGATGACTAAAATAGGAGGACCTAGTCGAGTAGTTGAGGAAGAGCCGCGTGATATCCACGTAGTCTATGAGGCACCCTTGATAGTGGAGCCTATATCGGTAGTTGCCCCTATTTATGACGATGATGAGGAGGAAGAGATGGTGCCTCTACCTGAGGAATCTGATCCGGAGGAGGAGCCTATGGAGGAGGAACCCGAGCCCATGGAGGACTCCGACAAGACTACTTTTGAGGATCAGATGCTAGGAGAGTATGAGGAGCAAATTTTGGAGTTGGGAAGTAGAGTCGAAGAGCTAGAGACCGAGACTCTTGAGAGGCAGCTAGTGATGTAGGAGATGGAGGTGGAAATTGTTCACCGTAAGGAGGCAGGGATCCAGATGGGTGCCTTATTTCACCGATCGGTGGCAAGGAATTTTGAGTTGGCAGGAAAGTTAGAAGAATTGGAACAGAGGGTGTTCAGTGAGGAGACGGAGAAGGAGGCCCTTCGAACTCAATTAGAAATGGAGGTGATGGATAGGATCCACTTCGAGGAGAAGTGGGAGGATTCTAACGACAGAGTGGGTGATCTAGAAGATGAGGTGCGGTGCAAGAGGAGGAAGATAAACAAGATGAGCTATGCTCTACGCACGGCCATGGAGAGATTGATCGATGGGGTAAATCACTACCCCGTTGAGCAAGGACAGACCCGACACACCATAAGTCGGGATATGGTGGCACACATTGTGAGACCCCGAATTTTATGAAATAAAAGTATTCAATTTTTCTATTTTGGTAAATGGTTAAATTGATAAAAGTTTAAAGTTAAGTGTAATATGTAATTTTTTTTTGCAAAGTAAGCAAGTTGATATAAAATATTTGTTGTGTCGGGGAATATTCTTTTTGTCGGGGAATATCCGTACGACGGTACAATCATTGGTGGACCCCACAAAAGAATTATTGTCGGATTGAGAAAACGACAAAAATATTTTTATGAAAATAACGGCAGAAGTTTTACCGTTAACTGTTGAAACACCCGGTGTTAAAAGTACAGTAATACGCGTGGTTGCATAGTAGTACACGGTATTGATTATTGATGTTTATGTGATAAGTCACTCAGTATTGTTCAATCAGGTATTCGGAACACTTTTCGTGTCAGAGTATTATTCACGAGTTACTATTCACCCGTAAGATATATTTTTTTTTGGTCCAAATTATTTTTGGGTACAATATTATTTCATGAAGAGATGTGCTAATTTTTCAGATCGTTGGTTGAAGATATAATAGTAAGTCAATATGGACCGCTAGTGGAAAGTTATAATAGTAAATCAATATGGATCGCTGGTTTAAAGTTTTAATAGTAAATCAGTATGGACCGTTGCTTTAAGTTTTAATAGTAAACCAATATGGACCGTCTGTTTAATAGTAAATCAATCTGGACCGTTCATGAATTAGTTACTATTCAGTCCATTTTCCTATAAATAGAAGCTGATTTCTTCATTATTTCTTACGAATTCACTGAAACTCTAGAGAGAGAAACTATAGAGAGAAAGAAGAAAAGTATTTTATTACTTCACTTTTCTAATATCCAGTTTCTTCTAAGGTAGGGAATATTATTTGTTGTACCCGTAAGGGGTATTATTTCTTTTGTATTCATGAAGAGAACTTCTATTATTCTATTATTTATTATTCTGTTAGAATAACCTGTATACGCGGGCTACCCTATTCTTGGTGAAATTCTTCTGTTATTTCATTCTTTATTATTCTGTTGGAATATCCTGTCTATGCGTTTTACGCTGGACCTGGTTCCATTCTTTATTATTCTGTTGGAATATCTTGTATATGCATTTTACGCCGGACATGGTTCCATTCTTTATTATTCTGTTGGAATAACCTGCATGTGCGGTCTATCGCATGCTTGGTGTTTTCTTTTGTTATTCCATTCTTTATTATACTCAATTGGTTAAAACTTTAACTTCTATACTCCGAGAAATTAGTGGAATATCCTTGATATTTGCGCTTCATCCAGTATCTTTTCATGAAAATATTCTTCTGAGCATTCTTGAATTTTACTCCACAAAGTAGTATCATGTTGACAATTTGGACATTATTGAGTTCAGGATAGATTAACATATAAATTTTCGGCCACTTAAATTGTGAGAAAAATTCCAGCCTTTTGGGACAAGAAAATATATGGTATAAAGTACCTACTGTCCAAAAATGAACTCATTCCGATTTAAAATGAGCAAGTTATGACTATTTCAATATGTAGGTTTTTCTGACGAAAAATGCTATAACCGGAGTTCTATAACTCCAATGACCATGAAATTTAAACTGGAAGCTCACGTTAACATGTGTAAGATCCTGTCAAGATTTGGGAATTTCTAGAGTTAACCTTGAGGTAGCTAATTTCTTAAAGAATTAATTAGAAATTTATTTTTGAAAAATAGTAAATGAATTTTAAAAATTTTGAGAAAAATATATGTTCAATATGGGACTATATTCTGCTTTATCCCAGAAAATAATAATTTTTGGGACTAATTTGGTATTTTTCATGAAAATAATTTAGTTACGAACATATGAATTAAATATGTTATGTGAAGTTGAAAAATTGGTAAATAGGATTCTATGGCTTGAAAATTCTATAGAAGGTATATGCAGATTTTTGATGAGTAATTTGATTATTGGTGATGAAATCTTATGAGTATGGCATTTTGAATGATTAAATATATGCTTATTAGATCTTTATTTATTTCTCTAAATAGTTAAGGCATTTCTTAACAATTTAACGTACTCATTTAACACATCATCTCAAACAACTTGATATATTTTCATTCAAATCAAAAGTTTTAACATTAAACGATAGCATAACTGCTATTTACATCAAATATCCTGGAATAAAGAATCCACAGGATTTAAAACATTCAAATATTCTTTCGTTCATAAACACGTCAGAATTTACATCACATAATTAAGCAAATCATATCACTTCCGGTTAAAGTACTGATTAGCCTTGCTACGCTCCTCTTCTAAGATGCGATACATCGTTCTGCGATCCATTATATACAAAAGTAGTCCTTCGAACTGGATTGGGTACCTCAAAACTCGATCTTGGGTCTCATTTATTGCCTTGTTAAGTGTAGAGTACGTCTCCCCAATCTTTGCCTTCTTTGTACTACCATCGTCTTCTGCACGATCAGCTCGACGTGATTCTCTTACCCATCCGTCCTCTGCTATGTTCAGCCTTTTGCAGGTTTCCTTCAGTTCCTTCTTCATCTTCTCTATCTCCTCGATCTTATCTTTGGTTTGACCCTTCTCATGGACCAAATCCCATTCTACATTTCCCAATCGTGAGTGAAGAGTCGAAATCTCCCTCTCCTTCTGCTCGAGAGTAGTCTACTGAACAGTCGTTCGCTCAATCAAATCCCGGACAGTGTCACGTAACTCTACGTTACGATCATATAGTGCGTCATATATCTCAGCATCAATGGTGTACCGTGGTAACTCCTCTTCTTCCTCTTCCTCTTCCTCGTCAAATTCCTCCTCAGGATCCTCCTCAGGATCAGTCTCAGGTTCATGCTCCTGACCAACAATAGTGATCAATGGAGATGATTCCCTCTGTACCAGTTGTTCCCTAACGACATGAATGTCTCGGGGTTCCTCCTCTGTAGGTACTATAGGTACTCGGGGTTCTTCCTCCCCAGCTTGACTAGCTTCTCCAACATTCGACATCCTGACAACAAAATTTTAAGTTTTAGTTACTAAGTTGCACCATCTAACGCATACTTTAACACAAACCCATAATGTATTTTATTATCTTTAATGAATTACAAAAATTCATTTTTCTTAGAACTCGATAAGAGTTTTCCATTACTATCTTCTTCTATAAGGCTACTACCTAAGGTTGTTCCCCCACCTAAGGTTCATAACCTACAGCTTTGATACCAACTTGTGACACCCCCAAATTCGGGTACTTCAATTCCACGGGATTTGGTGTTCATTGTACAAATATCATCTATCTATCTACCCATAATAAATGCAAACCATACAATAGATAGAAATAAAATCTTCCCCTTTATAGGGTTACAACATCCGAATAATAATTACAATCCTATGTTGAACTAACCTTAAACATCTGTGCGGAAATATAAACAATAAGTCTTAAACAACATCATTAACTTAAGTCTTAAACAAATACATCATCATATAAAACAACAAGTCTTCATCACTTGCTAACTTTGCCCTTGCCTTTACTAGTGGAAGGTTCATCAGTTCTTTCGTTCTTAACTGCAATTTTATTATTAAGTAAGAGTGAGCACTATTGCCCGCAAGTATAACAATGAAATAACAGTATAATAACATGTGAGTGAATCAAAGACATCTGAATAAAAGCTCAACTTTTGAATCAAGAATGAATAACAAGAATCAAAAGATTTATGAGGGTCATAAGACCTTGAACTAGGTCCTAGGTTATCAAGGGTTATACTTGAAACCTTTAACAGTCATAAGACTATGGACCTTTCTACTCGTACTTAGGGGGATCAACCCTTAGTACCATACTGTGCACAATATCTTAACGCTAACGCATAAGTAAATCCCTTTGCAGGGTTGTTCATCTCAGTTTGACATTCGAGTCCGCACCAAAGGTAGTTTGGTTTGGATAATTCAATAAGGGTTCTAAAATTTAGAACGTTCATCAACTAAGGACTAGTTGAATCAATAAAGTTCACTAGTCTAATAAGGTTCAACAATAATGATATTTAATTTGAATAATAATCTCAAGAAGTATACAATAAAATAATTATTGTATAACTGAATCAAGCTTTGAAAAGATAATCAATCTTTAATATAACATTTGAACTTGAATAATAGAATTGATAATTTACTCGAGGTAAATAATAAACTTGAACAATAATGATAAGTAGGGTTAGGAAACATGCCTCGTGCGTAGATTACACTTTAACTAAGCACGTTCTTTGAATTTAATCCTACATACCATTCACATTCGCAATACCAGTTAATTATAACTTAACTAATCATCAAAAACTCATTCTCTTTGTCTACTTTGATTATTGACTATACTTAGTTAATTTACCACTTTGTCACATAATTTATACTTCATGAATAACAAGCTAATTATGTATTCAATAATTCGATCCACATGCAATTATATTATTTACATGTTAAACATCTATTTTACATCTCATTATACTTCTAACATGTTTACATGTTCATTACATTAAGTTACTAACACATTGCTAGACTTAACATTTTAAAAATAATTCATTCTGAACTTTCTGGCGAGTGGCGCTGCGGCGCCACTATTACACTTGGTCTTCGCGTTGCGGCACGATGGCACTGCGGCTGAACACTTGGCGCTGCGGCGTCATGGCTCTGCGGCGCCGTGGCTCTGCGGCTCGAGTCTTGGCGCTGCGCCGCGGTGGAGCTACGACGCGAGAAATAGACAGGTAGCCGGCGCTGCAGCGCGACATATCAGACACAGAAATGGCAGTTCGAAAAAATCATAACCAATTTCTTAATTTCTTAATTAATTCATGTATAATTCATGTATAATCATAACTGACATGCCAATTTCTACCAATTTCTTAATTTCTACTCGAATTTAGACATACCCACATGTTATAATTCATGTATAATCATAACCAAACATTTATATAATGACTTTCACCAATTTAAACACTTAATTACAGAATTTAAGCATGCAATTTCACTGACTTTGATGTTCTTGAAGGTTTTGAAAATAAAACATGAAAATTATCACTACGGATTCATTATAACACCGAATCCGTTCATTTAAACTTTGGTCTCTTCGTATCAACATGCATAACAACATACGAGTGTAAAATTTAGGAATAATATACGATCAACACATGAAATATCATGTATAAGGCCATATGACCAAAACCCAAACTCTGTAATTTATGAAAAACATATACGACATGTGTTTTCATGAAACTGATGATATAGTTTACATAATATATATAATTAAATACTATGTGATGTGCCATAACACATACAAAACCCATAATCGTTACTCATATCCCAGTTATAGAGGCTTTACAGTATGAATGAAAGCCATTTTCATAAAACTCAAATAACGTAAAAAATAGAATTTGGGAAGGAGGAGATTACCCTGTAGAGTAATTTAGTAGGCTTAGATTCCTCACTCTCAATTCTCTTTCACAGACTCACAATTTCTCTCTAAAAAACTCTCTCTGATTTTCTCTCTGTGATGTTTTATCAGACTTAGTAAAATAATGAAGAAAAGAAAAGAGAATACGCATAATAAGAATCCACTGACGCGCACTATGGTCAGTTACCCATCATGGGTTAACTGCCCATAACTCCCCATAAGGCCATGTTTGGCTAGATTAATAGATTACAAAACTATTTAATTTAATAAAGCTTTATCATATAGTTTAAATCATGTCACACACACTTGCACAATAAATCAAATATCTTATTTAATATAAATAAAATATAATAACTTCTCATAAATTCACTGTCATATATTTAATTTTCTCATTAATTAATAATGTCAAATTATTAACTCTCTAAATAATAATTAAAATAACATCATGCTTAATTAAATATTTTATTTAATTCAACAAGCTCACATAAATACATACTTGAATAATAAATATTCTCTACATTAATTTAATAAATGTAACACAATTAAATTAATCTACCACAATTGCATCAAATAATTATTTAATCCAATAATTAAATCATCAAAAAATATTTATTTAATTCAATAAATATTAAAAATTAAATTACAAAAATCTCATTCGTCACATCTTTCCCCCCTTAAAAAGGATTCTGTCTCCAGAATCACGACTCAATAATTTCGACCCGTTACACGTAGTGCATGGATAATTCGTGGTCGTGATACTAAAGAATATCATTGGCATGTAGTGCATGGATGATTCGATTATGTGAATTAATTATTGAGCTGAGTCTCAGCAATGAAATATTAATTCATGGATGTGATAATAATGAATATCTTTGGCCATAGTGCGAAGATGATTTAATGATTACGAGCAGGAATTATGATTTGGTATAACTGTGACGCCCCCAAAATAGGTATACATCACTCATCTTGAGTCGCCAAATACATGGTACAAAATTCAAATACAACTTAACTATACAACAGTCGTGTAAAATACGACTAAACATATACTGTGTGTTTTAATACAAATATTGTCATCTAGACAATATACAAACTCAATGGGATCCTCATTACATTTATTATTACACTATTTCATAGAATAGTGAGGACTACTAATGCTATCATCTGGACCGTCACTCCATTCCCCGACTAGTCCCTGCTACGTTTTCATTTCGTGAAGAGAACAATGAAAGCAAAAGGGTGAGCTCAACTAGCCCGGTAAGAAATATTATGACTAAGATAATGCAGAATAAATTATCATTAGCCTTCAACAGTGTTAAACTAATAAAATATAACAAACATCAAGTTTAACTGTAACGTCCCGAAATCTGGTCTATCTTCACACCCAGATTCCGTACGTCACGAGTACATCCTTCATCCAATATACATCATTATATACTGAAATATAACAACATACACTCTCAAATCTCAAGTTCTGGAAACCTTATAACCTTTTTCATTACAAATAATAATAAATACATTATTCATTTCATCTTATAAGAGATACTTTTATCCACCACCAAGGATACATAATAGTTCATTAAACTATTCTATAGTTCAATTTCATCTTTCTATATTACAAGTCTTCACTTGATCTTCTCGATCATTCACATTCTGAATGGTACTTCATTTGGATACCTTCAGCTTGATCTTTACGGGATCCTTAAGTTCTTCTAACCTTGTTCGCTGAAAATTGTTTTTCATTTAAAGCAAGTGTGAGCATTCAATTGCCCAACAAGTCATAAAAGTTGAATAAACAACTTCAGAATTAAAACATTTTTTTAGAACTTCTATAACCGAACAAAGGTTATGAAGCAGCTTGAATAATAGGAATAGTCTCGATTCCTATCATCTTAAAACATCAATCATTTTCACTTTGAAATACTTTCATCCCTCTACCTTTTCCATACACATCCTGTCTGACTAGAATCATTAGCACAGACTTAACAACAATGATTCATGTATAAACAGAACATACTTGTATTGAACAGCTCAATCATAGAACAATGCATATCATAGAAACACCGAAGTATTCAAATTGTGGCTCAAGGCCTCATACATTCTACCATATTGTAAAAATATCGCACATTCGCACATAGATAGAACTTCTTAAGTACATCATCTGAGAAGTTTAAGAAACTAGCATTCATGTAAAATTAATGAAGTTAGGAAACTTGCCTAAAATGAATGAAGTTAGGAAATTTTCCTTACGCCCAGCTACAACTTACGCTGAACTGCTCATCCAATTCCTATATAACACATAAGGAAAAACAACATGTACCAATTAGTCACACATTAGACTTATGTATGGGTTTAAACTTAGCTTTACTTCTTAGGGTTCGCGTTCGTGTAATATAAGTTTACGCGACTAACTTCCTTTACTAGTTTACGGCTTTGTGACATACGGAGATGTCTTACTCATACGTTCATCATCTTGGATGATTTATATTCTTATCTGACTCACATTCATCTTTCATTAATCTTATTACCGTTCATTACGACTTCCTTAATAATTCATATCTTATTTATACTTTTGTTATCCATTACATGAACCCCATGTTCATTACTCTTTCTTATTGTCGAAGCCATACTGATCGTTGTATGCTAAGACCGATCGTCCATTGCAACAACGTTGCATTCACAGCGTTTATACGCTACACACTTATCTCTCAATATCATGTCATAACGACGAAATGTTATTCATTACCCTTGTCACTCAACGTCTAAAGAGTCACAATCATAGTAGTCCCTCACGTTCGTTCATTGCGACTACGGTCCTTGGACATCGGTTACGTAATCCCGTGATTAAATTCTTTGTCATTTAATCTTGTTTAATCTATATTTTCAACCTTTAATAAAGGTTTACATCACTTGAATAAGTGTTACATTAGTTGAATATTATATTCTTTATCGTCCCTTACATTTCCCCCAAGAGCTGAGCAGTTAAAAGCTCATCTCTGGCTTTTTTCCCAACACTGGCGCCGCGGCGCCACTCCCTTTGTTATATCTCGCGCCGCGGCGCGAGTTAGTAGAACTTGACACCCGGTCTGGCGCTGCCGCACCACTCTACAAGGCATGACTGGCGCCGCGGCGCCAGGCCCTAACCCCAGAAAATTTCTCTAAGTGTTAAATCCAATTTGAGACGCTTACTTCCCGATCTCATAACTCCTTCGTTATAACTCGGAATGAGGTCTTTCGAAAGCCATTCTCTTCCTTATCTTACGTACTTCAATACCCCCTAGACATAATTTCATTCTGAATCCGTCAACGTGCCATTCAATTGGCTTAATCTTCACCCTTCGTTCATTTTTACGCTTTTAACGCTCTTCGTTTGTTCGTCCGTAATTCGGTCATCCGAACTCGGAACTCGCTCGTTCTTGAGTCCACGACTCATGTTTTCTATTTTCTCTTATATTCTTATAAAACCCTACACGTTCGGGTTCATTTACTAACTTTCTAATTCTCATTTGACTTTTACGAAATTTTTGCCATAACCTTGTTATAGCTAAGTTTTAATCCGCTCTTCAAGAACATTTCTACCATTCCTAACCAAGCAATATGCAAAAAACTTATACGCGATGGTTTTAAACTTGTCCATTAACAAAAATTAAACTACGATGGTTTTAAATTTGTCTATCAACAACGTTCTTCGTGTTCTTCGCGTGTTCTTCATTCGTTCTTCGTTTTAATCGATATTTTGGATTACGATTCCACTTTTTATTGGAATTTATTGTTTTAGAACATCATTCCTTACTTATTTCACCTACTTATTCATATAATCCACTCGGATCGCTCTAATTCATTACAAATCTTATACTTCCTTAAGAAATTTATAAACTAAATTTCTAAGTTCTTATTTCTTCTTTTCTAATGATTTCAACCATATGAAATTATTTCTAACCTCATCTTCTCTCTATTCTCATCAAGCTATGTTTTAAACATATTAAACTTAAAGAAAATATTAGAAGAAACTAGGGTTCGGATTACCGTTCTTCTTTAATCCTCTTCCGTTATATAAAGTCGGCGATTTGCAAGCTTTGCTATTACACGATCACTTTTGATCCGATCATTCATACTCACGCTATTCCTTCTCCCTCCCATCCGAACCCTCTCTCTCTCTCTCTCTAAGGTGTAGGATTTTCAAAATCCAAAACAAATGAAATAAGCTTACTATTTATAGATTTTCAAAGCTAAAGGCATTTTAGTCATTTCGCCCCCACCTCCTTACTATTCCCACCTCCTCCAACACTTAGCCACCAAGTTTACTTGGCCACCACCCTTACTTGGTGGCCAAGTAACCGCCCCAGATGCCCATGGGTTGCCCATTGGTTATTACCCATCCGTTTATCCATCGGTTCGATCCGCGGTTTCTTTTCTTGGTTTGGGCCTTAACCCTAATTCTTTTTGGGCCTATCTTGGGCTTGATTTAAAAAAGTGTTGGGCTTGACATAATTCAAGTCCAATTAGATTCTACAAAGTCCATGAACTCAAAGTTCATTAAGACTTATCGTATTCTACGCATCTCATTCTCGTATTCTCGTAACCTCTTCGTATATTGTTCGTACGATATTCGTATTATATGTCATAATAATCTTCGTACTATCCTCTTAGAATACTTCATATCATACTCATATCTCTCACGTATAATAACCCTAATTCTTATTATACGTGATCATAAAATTCTCGGAACTCACTTTTTCTAACCCTTAGGTTTTGAGTCCGTAGGTGAAAACTTCGTTTTTGCCATAACTGAAATATTATTGAATATTCTATCACATCTCAAAATTAAACGTAATCTATAACTTCTCGGAATTTCAAAATAGATCTCCGAGCAGAAACGGATGAATAGTGCCTATTTCGACTTTTTCCCCAAAATATTTTATTCCCGAAAAACTTCTATTTTCGTCTTGAAAATTCTTATTCGCTCAATCTAGCTTGTAGCCAGAATACTCCCGATTTATAATCATCTTAGGTTATAGAACGATTAATAAACACATAGCACATAATAATATTAATAAAAATTCCTTTTATTAATAATTAATTCTTTAAACCTAAATATTGGACGATTCGAATTTCCGGGTCGTCACATTCTTCCCTCCTTATAAAAATTCCGTCCTCGGAATTTCTTAAAACCACACTCTTACCCGGGTCATCACATTCACCCCTTCTTCACAGAATTTCGTCTTCAAAATTTTAGCCTACCTTTCTTCTCAACTTCACTTCAACGGAGTTCTTATCTTTCCCTCATTCCTAACCCCCATAACCTATCAAGAATCATGAAGCAGAAGGAATAACGAGGAAAATAAAATTTCCCCTTAAAACGTTTCATACTTTTGCTGAGGGGTCAAATCGACCATGAACTCTTACTGGGTTAACCCGCATTTCGCCGTAAGCCCTTCTGTAACGGTCAGTTTACAATCACAAAGAAATTAACTACCACTTCCATGTTCTCCTTAGACTTAATCGTTAGATTCCGCACCAAAACAATTTGGTTTAGAACAAGTTCTCAAAGAAAGCTCGATGACATACCATTTGTCTAGCCAAATCAAGTAGCTTAGACCATACCAATAAAATGGATATCAACGTGAAACATTCGTCTAGTCAACTCAATTGACGTCGACTACTTCTTTAAATTCTTTTCGCAATACATCAAAACGGTTTATGATGTCATGATACCGTACTTTTTACAGTACGTTGAGGACTTCGTCAGTTTGTGACTTCGTCATTATACATCATACCATAGCGGGTTGTTGATCCTAAGATCACATCCAACACCAGGTTCAATTGCATTAATAATTCCATCTTTTTACCATCCTTGCATCAAATGCACTGATGATATAAAATTCATTTTGATATTTCAAATCAATTTCTGTCTAGCCGAAGCTATTAGCATAGACATACCAAAAATAACTCTTTTAAAATATGTTAGTTCCAAAAGTTGAACCAATCCTTTCCTTTTCAAAATGTACATATCAGCACGAGTTCAATAAATTTCGAAATCTTAGCATATCTAGATGACTTGGAATATCCTATTCTCCATCTTCCTTTATCTTCTTACTGCGACAATACTTAAACTTCTCTAACACCTTCAATACTAAGTCTATTGAACACAACTCATTTTCAGTCTAAACATTCCTATACCTTAGTACAATCCATCAACTTACCACACATTATGAGTTCAGGAAATTTCCACAATAATATGAGTTTAAGAACATCCAGAAAGACCATAGGCGTCCATTCGCTGAGACGTTCGAAAACATACCATACTATTATGAGTCACGAACTTTCCATAAGTACGAGTTTCAAGAACTCACACCTACCTTATCGTTCTCTACCTATCAAGTATATACATGAGAAAAAATTCACCTTCTCATCATATACATCTTGATAGCGCGACCAATCCCAATGATTATCACTACCAGAAGCTAAGTGATTGTAGAACCAAACACAATTCCCAACCCATACAGAAAATTGGTCAACTCAGCTACTGACCGATATAAGAAGCTAAGCGGTTGTTACACCAAGAACAATTCTCTGCCCATACAAAGAATTGTTCAACTTAACAACTATATCGCATAAGAAGCCAAGTGGTTCTAAAACCACGTACAATTTCCCCGCCCATACAAGGAATCATACAACTCAGCTGCTGATATGATTCCTCAATTAAAATTTTACAACTTCTAAATCTCTCTCTACTTAATACTAATTTTCTTTAATTCAAATACTATCCTTCACAAATCAATCTAAGTTCTTCTTCCCGTACTACTTCATAGTACCTTTCATTCATAGCACTAGCTATAAATCATTCATCGTTTAACAACTACTCTGTTACTACGAGTCACTATGATCACGTGGTGATCTTTTTTTCCTTCTCTCTACGATTATTGTCTTAGGTACTCCTACCTAAGGTTTATAACCTATCAGCTTTGATACCAACTTGTAACGCCCCAAAATCCGGTCTATCTTCACACCCGAATTCTGTACGTCACGAGTACATCCTTCATCCAATATACATCATTATATACCGAAATATAATAACATACACTCTCAAATTCTAGGTTCTGGAAACCTTATAACCTTTTTCATTACAAATAATAATAAATACATTATTCATTTCATCTTACAAGTGTTACTTTTATCCGTCATCAAGGATACATAATAGTTCATTAAACTATTCTATAGTTCAATTTCATCTTTCTATATTACAAATCTTAACTTAATCTTCTCGCTCATTAACATTCTGAATGGTACTTCATCTGGATACCTTCAGCTTGATCTTTACGGGATCCTTAAGTTCTTCTAACCTTGTTCGCTGAAAATTGTTTTTCATTTAAAGCAAGTGTAAGCATTCAATTGCCCAGCAAGTCATAACAGCTGAACAAACAACTTTAGAATTAAAACATTTCTTTAGAACTTCTATAACCGAACAAAGGTTATGATGCAGCTTGAATAATAGGAATAGTCTCAATTCCTATCATCTTAAAACATCAATCATTTTCATTTTGAAATATTTTCATCCCTCTACCTTGTTCATACACATCCTGTCTGACTAGAATCATTAGCACAGACTTAACAACAACGGTTCATGTATAAATAGAACATACTTGTATTGAACAGCTCAATCACAGAACAATGCATATTATAGAAACACCGAAATATTCAAATTGTGGCTCAAGGCCTCATACATTCTACCATATTGTACAAATATTGCACATTCGCACATAGACAGAACTTTTCAAGTACAACATCTGAGAAGTTTAAGAAACTAGCATTCATGTAAAATGAATGAAGTTAGGAAACTTGCCTTACACCCAGCCACAGCTTACGCTGAACTGCTCATCCAATTCCTATATAATACATAAGGAAAAACAACATGTACCAATTAGTCATACACTTGACTTACGTATGGGATTAAACTTATCTTTACTTCTTAGGGTTCGCATTGGTGCAATATAAGTTTACGCGACTAACTTACTTTACTAGTTTACGGTTTTATGACATACGGAGATGTCTTACTCATATGTTCATCATCTTGGATGATTTATATTCTTATCTGACTCACATTCAGCTTTCATTAATCTTATTACCGTTCATTACGGCTTCTTTAATAATTCATATCTTATTTATACTTTAGTTATTCATTACATAAACCCCATGTTCATTACTCGTTCTTAGTGTCGAAGCCATACTGATCGTTGTATGCTAAGACCGCTCGTCCATTGCAACAACGTTGCGTTCACAGTGTCTATACGCTACATACTTATCTCTCATTATCATGTCATAACGACGAAATGTTATTCATTACCCTCATCACTCAACGTCTAAGGAGTTACAATCATAGCATTCCCCTCACGTTCGTTCATTGTGACTATGGTCCCCGGACATCGGTTACGTAATCTCGTGATTAAATTCTTTGTTATTTAATCTTGTTTAATCTATATGTTTAACCTTTAATAAAGGTATACATCACTTGATTAAGTGTTACATTAGTTGAATATTATATTCTTTATCGTCCCTTACATTTCCCTCAAGAGCTGAGCAGTTAAAAGCTCATCTCTAGCTTTTTTCCCAACATTAGCGCCGCGACGCCACTCCCTTTGTTATCTCTCGCGCTGCGGCGTGAGTTAGCAGAACTCGACCCCCAGTCCGGGGCTGCCACGCCACTCTACAAGGCATGACTGGCGCCGCGACACCAGGCCCTAACCCTAGAAAATTTCTCTAAGTGTTAAATCCAATTTGAGACGCTTACTTCCCGATCTCATAACTCCTTCGTTATAACTCAGAATGAGATCGTTCCAAAGCCATTTTCTTCCTTATCTTACTTACTTTAATACCCCCCAGATAGAATTTTATTCTGAATCCGTCAACATGCCATTTGATTGGCTTAATCTTCACCCTTCGTTCATTTTTACACTTTTAACGCTCTTCGTTTTTTCGTCCGTAATTCGGTCATCCGAACTCAGAACTCGCTCGTTCTTAAGTCCATGACTCGCGTTTTCTATTTTCTCTTACATTCTTATGAAACCCTATATGTTTAGGTTCATTTACTAACTTTCTAATTCTCGTTTGACTTTTACAAAATTTTCAACATAACCTCGTTATAGCTAAGTTTTAATCTGTTCTTCATGAACGTTTCTACCATTCCTAACCCAGTAATATTCAACTAACTTATACGCAATGGTTTTAAACTTGTCCATCAACAATAATTAAACTACGATGGTTTAAAATTTGTCCATCAACAACATTCTTCGTGTTCTTCGCGTGTTCTTCGTTCGTTCTTTTGTTTTAATCTATATTTTGGATTACGATTCCACTTTTTATTGGAATTTGTTGTTATAGAACATCATTCCTTACTTATTTCACCTACTTATTCATATAATCCAATCGGATCGCTCTAATTCATTACAAATCTTATACTAACTTAAGAAATTTATAAACTAAATTTCTAAGTTCTTATTTCTTCTTTTCTCATGATTTCAACCATATGAAATTATTTCTAACCTCATCTTCTCTCAATTCTCATCAAGCTATGTTTTAAACATATTAAACTTAAAGAAAATATTAGAAGAAACTAGGGTTCGAATTACCGTTCTTCTTTAATCCTCTTCCATTATATAAAGTTGGCGATTTGCAAGCTTTGCTATTACACAATTACTTTCGATTCGATCATTCATACTCACGCTCTTCCTTCTCCCCCCCATCCGAACCCTCTCTCTCTCTCTCTAAGGTGTAGGATTTTCAAAATCCAAAACTAATAAAATAAGCTTACTATTTATAGATATTCAAAGCTAAGGGCATTTTAGTCATTTCGTCCCCGCTTCCTTACTATTCCCACCTCCTCCAACACTTAGCCTGTAGCAGCCCCGAATCCGGGCCCCGAATCACCGCGGACTCGGTACACTAATTCTATAACTATTTGCGGAAGATATAAACATAAATTATTTATACAATATATTACACACTATTTTACCCAAGTCGAGTAACCTTAACTTAAACACCATTCATATAATATCTATTATACAAAAATATTTATCACAATATATTATTACAAACAAGCCGCATTTTATATCCCAAGCTGAACTTGGCCTTAACCTTTTTCCTGTATCCGAACACGTTCGCCTTATCTGCAATGTTTTATCATGATATAGCAAGGGTGAGCATGAAAGTTGCCCAGCAAGTTTAAATACAACAATTTAACAATATATCATGATTGAAGAGTATGAATAATAAACTGGCTATAATTCATCAATATGATTGAGAACTAGCACGAACAAACTTTTGACTGAACAAGTTTTAAACATGAACAACATTTCTGAACCAATTGGTAATGAAGGTGATCAGCCTTTCATACCTGACTTATACATGCAATATGTACAGAGTACAATTTTTATGGCAATCAACAATGATTAACCATCAGCTTGAATAAAACACTCTTATTAAAATTAAGTATAAGAAAAACTTGCCTGAACCGTTGATTACCGCAACGCAATTTATAAAGCTTTACCCGAAGACCTAATATTAATAATATAGATCTCCAATATTAGAATAATATCATCACAGTATAATACTGTTATATTTATATCCACAGAATAACCTAAACACATTACCACATAAGCCTATCAATCTATAACACACATAAGACTAGGTATCTAGTCAAACTATTTAAGTCTGAGTTGAAACCGACACAATCCTATCATCCCGACGATCTAGTTCTGACTTTTATCGAGTTTAAGTTCAATTAAACTCTGTCTAACCACTTAACAATTATCACAGATAATTATCTTATCAGACAAAACATTATTCCTAGGCTCGTAATAATTTTCGGATAATTATTACCATTTATCAACATTTTTCAATCACTAAAATCGTATTTAAATAAATTAAATACCCCGTAATTCCTTAATCATTAATATTCATTTAATATAAAATATTAATAAAAATCCTTACATAATATTATAATATAATTATAATATCAAAAAGTATTTTTAATACCTTAAAATCATAATTATATGATTTTTCAACACTTTAATTCATTATCCGATAATTGCTATTAATATTAGAATATTAATATTTTTTTCATGACTAAATATTAAATGTTATATTTTATAACTTAAAATATTTTTTTAACACTTAAATCATTTTTATATGATTTATAAAGCATTAATTCTATTTTTTCTTAATTTATTTAATTTATCTATTAAATAAACTAATTATCATTAATATTGATTAATTAATGAATTTCATCCCAAAATATTAAAAGTCATCAAAAATAACTTAAAATATTTTCTTATACCATAATATTATTTTTCATGATTTTTCATGAATTAAAATTATTTTTAAATAATTTATTTAATATTATAATTATATAAATAAATACCATTTATATTCCAAAAATATTAAATATTTTCGAAATATAGTTAAAATAGTTAAAAACTATTTTTCAGACTTTAATATAATTTTTCAGAATTTATTTTGTATTTTTAATAATTAAAAACCATTTTTTTCTAATTTTTAATTCTTTTCCGGAAATTAATAAATAAACTGTCGCTATAGGCCTTTAGCGACACATGTCTGTCGCCATTGGTGTTATTGAGTGTTCTTGACAGTGTGCGAGGGTCCATGTTTGACCGGTTTTATTTCTATGTTCTTATTGATTTCTGGGCTGAAATTCTTGTTAAAGTTATAGTACTAACGTAATACTACAATCACCAACTTGTTTCATGGCCATACAGCATCAGATCAGAGAGATATCGGCCCCTAAAAGTCATGTCAGGCTTGTTCTTCATTTTCTGGGTTACCCAGAAAATGAAGAACAGTCC
This sequence comes from Panax japonicus, assembly GCA_020205505.1. Lineage (NCBI taxonomy): Eukaryota > Viridiplantae > Streptophyta > Magnoliopsida > Apiales > Araliaceae > Panax > Panax japonicus. The sequence goes on along the minus strand of CM035101.1, from coordinate 46,647,660 downwards.
ATGGTCCCTACTTTGAGCCTCCGGATCTAGGCCTTCCAGGTATGATTAATATAATATTAATGTTTCATTGTGTATTAATCATGTCACTTTACAAGTAAATAAACTCAGATCATCTTAAAAACAACAGATCTAAGCTATTAAGTCCGGTCAAACTACCTGACAAAACTTGTTCTTGGTGAATTCTTGGTTTTCCAGAAATTCATCCGGACAGTTGGTCAAAGCATGTTTGACCACTGATTACATTAGTTCTGAGCACGATCCAGGTGATATAATGGTTTGAGTATGTAGAATAAATGTCAGACTACAATATCCAACCAACAACATGACATAAAAAAATAACAGACCGTGAGATCTAGCGCCTGAAAAACCTTGTCAGACAACATAGAGATCTCTGGGTTACCCAGAATTCAATTTCCGCGAACGGTCAACGTGGTTTGACAGAGCATAAATGATGATCTAGACTAGATCTAACCCTGATTCCAGTTTCAGATCAAAGTCCTCACGTCATAGAACAGATTCAAAACATAAAACACCCTAAAACAATAACACACGAAGATCTAAGGCCTCTGACTTTAGACTGTCAGGCCATTTTTTTCATCATTTCCAGATTTCTAAAAAAATTAAATCCGAGCACTTTGATGTTATGGATCTATGATCCAACAACCCAGAACATTAAAAGACACCCTATTACACAACTTTAAACAACAACTAACATTAAACAACATCAAATCACTAATTTTTAAATTTTTAGGGTTTATACCTTTCTAGCTTGATTTCTTGAATCTGATCCTTGGTTGCTGGTCATGGAGAGTTAGGGTTTGATTTTGTTTCATCTCCTGACTTCATATCACACTAAATCCCGAATTTTTAGAGAGAGAGGGTCTTGAGAGAAAAATGAAAATTATTGTGACCCATTTCTCTCTCTTTAAATCTATATAATTTGATACAATGTATTGTTGGCTGTCAATTTGGCTGAGATAGCTGGATATAAAAGTCACAAGCTAGGCTTAGGGTTGCTCAACCACTCCACTAGGCCAACTCTTGCAAGAAATCTTCAATTATGCACAAAGGGGCAAAATAGTCATTTATCAATATTTTTTAATGGCATTCTTGTAATTGGCCAAACCCTTAGGGTTTAGGGTTTGGAAATTTTAGGGTTTAGGGTTTGGAGCATTTAGGGTTTAGATTTTAACCCTTAACTTTACAAATTTAATTTTTACATTTCTGAATTTCGGTTTTCAAAAATAGAAAATTAACATTTTTAACTTATAGTTAGGATTTACTAATTATATTAAAATTCCTTAATCATACTTTAAATCTTACTAATTAGGATTAGTATTTCCTAATTAAAATCGCTAATTAAGCAATTAGGGTCAATATCACGGATTAGGGTTTATAACCCACTAATTAGGGTTTCTAATAAATTTTCTAATTTTAGAAATTAAATCTCGTAATTAGATTAGAGTTTTCTAATTACTCATAAATTGAAATAATTAGGATTAGGGTTTCCTAATTAGCATTTCCAATTTTAGCAATTAAATCCACAATTGAACATTAGGGTTTCTGACGGAACAATTAGGGTTCCAAAAATTAGAAATTAGGGTTTATTAATTAATTAACCTTTACCCTAATTAATACTTAATTAATAGCACTAAAGCATTAAAATTCTCCGTTATATTCCCAGATTAGGGTTTCATTTAATCAGAATCTGAAATTAGGGTTTTCAGATCTGGTATTAGGGTTTTCAAATAATCAATTAAGATTTTAAATAATTCATTAGGATTTTCCCTAATTAATTTAATATTAATGACATTTAACCTTGAACATACATTGCATTCCCAATCTAGGGTTTTCAATATCCGATTTAGGTTTCGGATTTTCCGGAACTGAAACTAGGGTTTCCAGAACCGATGTCTAGGGTTTCTTATTAGACGTTAGGGTTTTCTAAACGAACGCTGTCGTTCTTAATATAAACTTAGGGTTTGTTACAGATATAAGTTATCTGATCAACCCATGACCCTTAACCACATTCTGAACACATCATTAACCATAAACACAAAACATATTCACATAAATCCTTAATCCTAAATAATTCACCTATATCCTTTACAGAATTTTGAAACCCTCAAAATTCCATCCCAATAACATTAAACGCATACACTTATTTTCTGTCTAGGTCTAATATTTGACCTTAAATCAATCATTTAAGATTTTAATAAATTGCCCAAATTCTCGGGTTATCACATTCACCCCTCCTTATAAGAATTTCGTCCCCGAAATTCACCTTACACCTTACACCGTGCACCTTACACCATTCACACATATCATATGCTACCCAATACACCTCTCACAAGAGTAAAAGTTTTCGAATTTTGCTGAGGAGTCATATAGACTATTTGTCTGTCATTTTCGCAAAGGTTTTATGGAAATTCATCCGCAAACCGTCATTACTTATGGACACAAAGGGTGATTAGCCCGATATGCCCTGTACTGGCCAACTACTGCTTTTATTTGTTTTCCCGTCACTGCCGAAGGTACAAAAATTTTACCTCAGTCTTATTGGATTCCGCACCAAAATAATTTGGTTCGGGAAATTCTTTCAATGAACACTTAGAGTTTTTCAAAAACTTTAGTCTAGCTGATTCAAATAGCATAGACCCATATCAATAATTCAGTTCAATCGAATTATTTAGGTGTAGCCAAACCCCGTTGGCAAATTAAACTTTTGAAAATATTTTCGAGAATGACGTCATGATGCCGTACTGTATTAACAGTCCGTTTGAGGATGTCGTCATTGTATGACTTTGTCATAACATATCATACATTAGTGGAACAGCGACTTCAGGTCAAATTCACACTAAGTATTCTTGTATTTACAACTCCATCACATTTTTATCATCTCTGCACCAGGTTACATGGTACATGAGTGATAAATAAAAACAATTTTTGATATTTCAAATCATTTGCGTCTAGCCGAAATTAGTTGCATATACTGTACTTTAAACCGTTTCAAAAATGATTACGAGTCTACATTTTTTTTTAAAAAGGCACATAGTGCGTATTTAGCTTGATGTCAAAAATTTGAAGTTTAGCATAGCTAGGAGTTTAGGAAAACCTAAGTCTCCACTAATGATCATTTGCTTAACAATCTATCTGTTCATATAATCCTTAACACTCCATTCACACACAACCATACCCAATTCATAAAACCACACTTATGAGTTCATAACCTGACCACAATTATATGATTTTACGAACTGACCCTAGTCTGACCTTTGGCGTCCGTTCGCTGAGGGGCTCATAAACATTTCATATAACTATGCGTCAAGAATGTCATATAAGTATGAGTTCTAAGAACTCGTATTTAATCCTATATTCTCTACCTATGACCTATTTATCTATATATGATAACTAGCGTGACACAACATTTCAACTATTACCAATGTCACCAACTAAGTAGTTTTTACACCAAGTACAATCCCCCGCCCATACAAGGAATCATACAACTCAGTTGCTGACACGAGTCCTCATTGAAATCCCCACCTAATCTTAACCCCCTTTTTCAATACGAATTCAATTCGTATTCATGATCCATAACTCTTTTATGAGTTTTCATAGTACAACTTTCACACAGCATCTTGCTGTAAACTTTTCAATCAGTAAATTGATTCTTTCTGACTGTCATAACCTTATCAGATTACGGGGTGATCTTATCGTATATATTACGATTTATTTCTATGCCTATGATCGTTTTGTTTTACGATCTTCTATCCCTACACTACTGTTCACCACTATAACCAGAGTTAGGGAACTCTGTGTCTTAACAACTTACCGAGATTCATCTTTGAATCTTACCGACCAACTAACTCTATGTGAGTTAGATCTTATCCTAATCACAGCGGTTATTGGTCTCAGGTATTCCTACCTAAGCTTCATAACCAACAGCTCTGATACCAACTGTAGCAGCCTCGAATCCGGGCCCCGAATCGCCGCGGACTCGGTACACTAATTCTATAACTATTTGCGGAAGATATAAACATAAATTGTTTATACAATATATTACACACTATTTTACCCAAGTCGAGTAACCTTAACTTAAACACCATTCATATAATATCTATTATACAACAATATTTATCACAATATATTATTACAAACAAGCCGCACTTTATATCCCAAGCTGAACTTGGCCTTAACCTTTTTCCTGTATCCGAACACGTTCGCCTTATCTGCAATGTTTTATCATGATATAGCAAGTGTGAGCATGAAAGTTGCCCAGCAAGTTTAAATACAACAATTTAACAATATATCATGATTGAAGAGTATGAATAATAAACTGGCTATAATTCATCAATATGATTGAGAACTAGCACGAACAAACTTTTGACTGAACAAGTTTTAAACATGAACAACATTTATGAACCAACTGGTAATGAAGGTGATCAGCCTTTCATACCTGACTTATACATGGAATATGTACAGAGTACAATTTTCATGGCAATCAACAATGATTAACCATCAGCATGAATAAAACACTCTTATTAGAATTAAGTATAAGAAAAACTTTCCTGAACCGTTGATTACCGCAACGCAATTTATAAAGCTTTACCCGAAGACCAAATATTAATAATATAGATCTCCAATATTAGAATAATATCATCACAGTATAATACTGTTATATTTATATCCACAGAATAACCTAAACACATTACCACATAAGCCTATCAATCTATAACATACATAAGACTAGGTATCTAGTCAAACTATTTAAGTCTGAGTTGAAACCGACACAATCCTATCATCCCGACGATCTAGTTCTGACTTTTATCGAGTTTAAGTTCAATTAAACTCTGTCTAACCACTTAACAATTACTCCCTCTGTCCCAAATTAACTGCTCAATTTTGACCTTTTTAAGTCAACTTGACTTTTTTTAGAATTAATAATTAAGCATATATAAATATATTTCTAATATTATAAAAATTGGGATTAGTAATAAATTGTATATACTTTCTTTTGGTTATAATCTCTTCACCTATAATTTAACAAAAATAGTAAAAAGATTATTTTTAAAAATGGTCAATTTGACTTTAAAAAGTCAAAACTGAGCAATTAATTTAGGACGGAGGGAGTATCATAGATAATTATCTTATCAGACAAAACATTTTTCCTAGGCTCGTAATAATTTTCGGATAATTATTACCATTTATCAACATTTTTCAATCACTAAAATCGTATTTAAATAAATTAAATACCTCGTAATTCCTTAATCATTAATATTCATTTAATATAAAATATTAAGGAAAATCCTTACATAATATTATAATATAATTATAATATCAAAAAGTATTTTTAATACCTTAAAATCATAATTATATGATTTTCCAACACTTTAATTCATTATCCGATAATTGCTATTAATATTAGAATATTAATATTTTTTTCATGACTAAATATTAAAAGTTATATTTTATAACTTAAAATATTTTTATAACACTTAAATCATTTTTATATGATTTATAAAGCATTAATTCTATTTTTTCTTAATTTATTTAATTTATCTATTAAATAAACTAATTATCATTAATATTGATTAATTAATGAATTTCATCTCAAAATATTAAAAGTCATCAAAAATAACTTAAAATATTTTCTTATACCATAATATTATTTTTCATGATTTTTCATGAATTAAAATTATTTTTAAATAATTTATTTAATATTATAATTAAATAAATAAATACCATTTATATTCCAAAAATATTAAATATTTTCGAAATATACTTAAAATAGTTAAAAACTATTTTTCAGACTTTAATATAATTTTTCAGAATTTATTTTATATTTTTAATAATTAAAAACCATTTTTTTCTAATTTTTAATTCTTTTCCGGAAATTAATAAATAAACTGTCGCTATAGGCCTTTAGCGACACATGTCTGTCGCCATTGGTGTTATTGAGTGTTCTTGACAGTGTGCGAGGGTCCATGTTTGACCGGTTTTATTTCTATGTTCTTATTGATTTCTGGGCTGAAATTCTTGTTAAAGTTATAGTACTAACGTAATACTACAATCACCAACTTGTTTCATGGCCATACAGCATCAGATCAGAGAGATATCGGCCCCTAAAAGTCATGTCAGGCTTGTTCTTCATTTTCTGGGTTACCTAGAAAATGAATAACAGTCCATGGTCCCTACTTTGAGCCTCCGGATCTCGGCCTTCCATGTATGATTAATGTAATATTAATATTTCATTGTGTATTAATCATGTCACTGTACAAGTAAATAAACTCAGATCATCTTAACAACAACAGATCTAAGCTATTAAGTTCGGTCAAACTACCTGACAAAACTTGTTCTTGGTGAATTCTGGGTTTTCCAGAAATTCATCCGGACAGTTGGTCAAAGCATGTTTGACCACTGATTACATTAGTTCTGAGCACGATCCAGGTGATATAATGGTTTGAGTATGTAGAATAAATGTCAGACTACAATATCCAACCAACAACATGACATAAAAAAATAACAGACCGTGAGATCTAGCGCCTGAAAAACCTTGTCAGACAACATAGAGATCTCTGGGTTACCCAGAATTCAATTTTCACGAACGGTCAACGTGGTTTGACAGAGCATAAATGATGATCTAGACTAGATCTAACCCTGATTCCAGTTTCAGATCAAAGTCCTCACGTCATAGAATAGATTCAAAACATAAAACACCCTAAAACAATAACACACAAAGATCTAAGGCTTCTGACTTTAGACTGTCAGGCCATTTTTTTCATCATTTACAGATTTCTAAAAAAATTAAATCCGAGCACTTTGATGTTATGGATCTATGATCCAACAACCCAGAACATTAAAAGACACCCTATTACACAACTTTAAACAACAACTAACATTAAACAACATCAAATCACTAATTTTTAAATTTTTAGGGTTTATACCTTTCTAGCTTGATTTCTTGAATCTGATCCTTGGTTACTGGTCATGGAGAGTTAGGGTTTGATTTTGTTTCATCTCCTGACTTCATATCACACTAAATCCCGAATTTTTGGAGAGAGATGGTCATGAGAGAAAAATGAAAATTATTGTGACCCATTTCTCTCTCTTTAAATCTATATAATTTGATACAATGTATTGTTGGCTGTCAATTTGGCTGAGATAGCTGGATATAAAAGTCACAAGCTAGGCTTAGGGTTGCTCAACCACTCCACTAGGCCAACTCTTGCAAGAAATCTTCAATTATGCACAAAGGGGCAAAATAGTCATTTATCAATAATTTTTAACGTTCATTAAGACTTATCGTATTCTATGCATCTCATTCTCGTATTCTCGTAATCTCTTCGTATATTGTTCGTACGATATTCGTATTATATGTCGTAATAATATTCGTACTATCCTCTTAGAATACTTCATATCATACTCATATCTCTCACGCATAATAACCCTAATTCTTATTATACGTGATCATAAAATTCTCGGAACTCACTTTTCCTAACCCTTAGGTTTTGAGTCCGTAGGCGAAACTTTCGTTTTTGCCATAACTGAAATATTATTGAATATTCCATCACGTCTCAAAATTAAACGTAATCTATAACTTCTCGAAATTTCAAAATAGATCTCCGAACAGAAACGGATGAATAGTGCGTATTTCGTCTTTTTCCCCAAAAATATTTTGTTCCCGAAAAACTTCTATTTTCGTCTTGAAAATTCTTATTCGCTCAATCTAGCTCGTAGCCAGAATACTCCCGATTTATAATCATCCTAGGTTATAGAATGATTAATAAACACATAGCACATAATAATATTAATAAAAATTCCTTTTATTAATAATTAATTCTTTAAACCTAAATTTTGGACGATCCGAATTTCCGGGTCGTCACATTAACTGCAGCGGAACAAGCAATTCATTAGAAGAGTCAAGTAGAGAATAAAATCTACTATCTTCTATGATTTAAAAGGTTTTTCATCACTTTTATCGTTGGGACTCAGCTTAATAAATAATACACGTCATTGAATCACCCCTGCACTACGGCCAAGGATATTCTTTAGTATCACGACCACAAATTATCCATGCACTACGGACCAAGGATATTTGTGTATTTATTAATGGTAATGATCATGCCAACAAATGTCCATCAATGCACTACGGGCGAATGAGAACTTTTACCACATCATTTATAACATTACAGTCATGATTACTCCGAATAATCTCTGGTCATAATCATACCAAGTCCATCTATGCACTACAGGCCACAGATGACTTGCAATAAAATATAAACATGAGGATGATGACAATGATATAAGAATTCAATAAAACAAGTTCAAGAATTAATTTATCCAGGAACTAATAACGTCCAAATTGTCAATATGATACTTCTTTATGGAGTAAAATTCAAGAATGCTTAGAAGAATATTTCCATGAAAAAATACTGGATGAAGCGCAAATATCAAGGATATTACACTAATTTCATGGAGTATAGAAGTCAAAACTTTACCCAACTGGGTATAATATAGAATGGAATAACAAAAGAAATCACCAGGCATGCGATAGACCGCACAGACAGGTTATTCCAACAGAATAATAAATAACGGAACCAGGTCATGAGTAAACGCACAGACAGGATATTCCAACAGAATAATAAAGAATGAAACCAGATCCAGCATAAAACGCACGGACAGGATGTTTCAACAGAATAATAAACAACGAAACCAGGTCATGCGTAAACGCACAGACAAGATGTTCTAACAGAATAATAAACAACGGAATAACATAAGAATTTCACCAAGTATAGGGTATCCCATGTATACAGGTTATTCTTACAGAATAATAAAGAATGGAATAACAAAAGAATTTCATCAATAAGAAAGAAGGAATACTCCTAACGAGTACAACAAATAATATCTCATACCGTAAAAGAAACTGAATATAAGAGTAGGGAAGTAGCAAAATACTTTTCTTATTTCTCTATATAATTTCTCTCTCTAGAGTTTCAGAGAATTCGTAAGAAATAATGAAGGAATGAGCTTCTATTTATAGAAGAATGGACTGAATAGTAACTAATTCATGAACGGTCCAAATTGATTTACTTTAAACGAACGATCCATAATTAAAGCAAAATCTTTTAAATAAAATATAATATATTCTATTTATAATTATATAATAAAAAAAAATTTATATATAATATATATATATATATAAACCATAATACTCCTCCTGACAAATTCTGCCCCCTTCCCTCAGGCAACCGTCCTTTTTTTTTCCAAGTAAAACCAATTTATAATATATATATATATATATATATATATATATATATATATATATATATATAAACATATGTTATAAACATATATATATATATATATATATATATATATGTAATAATTGTACTCCCCGTAACCAAATTTTCTTCCTCCCAATACTTTGTAACACACATGGGCCACACTCGTGGGCCCCCACCATTATTACACTAAAACATTTTTTACTGATTATTTTGAAAAATGGGTAAAAGGGGTCCATAAAATAAGCAAAACTTCATAAAAATCACCTTAATAATTTTAACAACATTTATCATCATTATTATAATTCATAATATTAATCGACCAGGTCGTTCCCAGGAAAGAGGGGTTTTCCAATAAGGATTTCTCCTTATATATTGGCTCGCAATTAGGTGACCAAACCTCTCCTTGACAGAACTTTTAGACATCGTTAATATTGCAAATAATAATATTAATAACTTTGTCATCTCAATTATTGATTTAATAATATATAAAATATTGACAATAATTGAATCAAATAACGTGAGATACTATGCAGCAATTAGTGTAGCAATAATTGAACAAAACTGAGTGACTTTTAACGTAAGCATCAATAATCAAAACCATGTGTTACTGTGTAACTACGCGTATTACTGTACTTTTAACACCGGGTGTTTCAATAATTAACGGTAAAACTTTCGCCGTTATTTTCATAAAGTATTTTTGTCGTTTTCTCAACCCGATAATAATTTTGTTGTGGAGTCTACCAATGATTGTGCCGTTGTACGAATATTCTTTGTTAAAACGAATATTTCCCGACCAATCGAATATTATATAACAACTTGCGTACTTTGCAAAATTTATAAATATTACCCACAATTATAACATTATATCAAATTCATTCCATAATATTCAAAAATGATATTTATAGAAAATTCATCTTTATTCATAAAAGTTGGGGTCTTATAATAACTATGATTTTTGATGTTTCAGGTGAAGACAGGTGATAAAAATTATTTTCGTCCTGTGTGCGAAGAGGAATTTAGAATCACAATTGTGATTATGAGTTATTCACATGATCGTGGACGGGAATTGTTGATTGATGTTACAGGGACAAAACATTATTGGTGGACTTTTAACATAGAGAAGATAATAGAACTTATGGTCTATCTGACTCTTCTAATGGATTGCTCGTTCCGCTGCAACTATGGTTGAAAAGTTTTATCATCTACCATATGTTCTAAATCTCTGATTTATTATTGATGAAAGCTATTGATAATTTAATTATCTTTAGTCATGATATTCTTTACTGGGCTAGTTGTGCTTACCCTTTTTGCTTCACAATTCCTTTCAGGTAATAAGAGTGTTGTCGTAAGAGTGTTGTCGGGTCGAGCGGGGATAACAGGGGCATAGAACGGTGGTCTCTAGCTGTAGAGGTTTTCCCTAAACAGTATCGAAACGTGTGTTATCTTCTATACATCATTTAATAGTTATATTTGGTGAATCAAATAGGGTGAGGCGAACCCAACTTTGGAAGGGTGTTTTGCCACTATCATACAAGATGTCTAATGACATACAACCTCGTGTTATTATAAGACATGGTTGTGCGCATCCACTTATTGAATATATCTACGGGCACTGCCTATATGATCTTGGAGTTTATTTGAAATATAATATTCACTTGGAGACAGTGGAGATAGTTATATGTCAAGAGAAGACTCACCATTGAAAAAAAGATGATAGTAATCTTCTCATTTTTCTTTGGGGTCTATTGGGTCAACCAAGGATAATTCTGTGGACATATGATATCTATTATAACCTAGACGCATGGCCTCCCATGTACGAAGGTTTCCTTGAGCACTTCCCAAAGATTTTAATTTCTAAAATAATTTTTGACTATACTTTTATGTAAAGTACCATTGTAAGATTGTGGTTGAGGTACCATGAGAGTTACATACCTTTGTATTATTAAAACTCATAGTTAGTAGTGTTCGTATTCTATAAGACATCTCAACAGTTGTATAAATGAAGTTATATTTAAATTTTTTACCATGTATCTGGCGACTCAGAATGGGTGATGTATACCTAATTTTGGGGGCGTCACACACATAACACTGAAGAAGTGTTAGAGCGCCATTGATCGTGGAATGTTAGATTGAGTCTGGAGGGAAACGTTCAGTAGTGTAGTATTCTTAATTATGTGTTGTTAATATATTATTGAAATCTCAGTCTTTTGTGTAAGATGTGAGATAGTGGTATCACCCCAAACTTTTGAAAAATGTTAGAGGGGTAGTAAATTAGTGTTGTCCCCGTCTTTTATGATATTAGGGGATATGTATTTTCATTTATAGCAGTATTCTAGAAAAGAACGTGTATTGTAACCATTTGGCATATGAATATAAATGATCTTATTTTAGAAACGTACGTGTTATAAACGTTTAGTTCTTTTCAGTTGAGAAATGTCTAAATATGATAGTTAGATAATAAGATGAAAATTTTGTGATACAGAAAATGCCGCCCAGAAGAAGAATAAATGTCCTAGAAGAGTCAGTTAACGACGAAAGAGGTCCAGTAGATCCGATACAGCAACTGGTAGATTTATTGGGAGAAGCTTTAAGGGGAAGAAACAAACATATACCACCCGTTCCCCTAGCTGTCCCAATAACAACCTTCAAAGACTTTAAGAGTGTAGGACCCCCAGAGTTCACAGGAACTACTGACCCGATAGTTGCGCAAACCTGAATCAAGGAGATCGAGAAGGCCTTCACTATAGCACGCGTGGGTGAAGACCAGAAGACTGTATTTGCCACATACATGATGAGGGGCGAAGCAAACTATTGGTGGGAAACTAATCAGCAGAGAGTGGGTCAAGGAACGATAACATAGGAAAGGTTTACGACGTTATTTTTCGAGAATTATTTTCCGAAGAGTATGAAGAGTAGGATGGAAGTGAAGTTCCTAGAATTAAAATAAGGTGATATGACGGTGGCGTAATACACAACTAAGTTCAATGAACTAGCGTGATTTGCAGAGCACCAAGTTATGGATGAGGAGAGGAAAGCGAGATGTTTTGAGCAAGGGTTGAAGCTGTGGTTGTATAATAAGGTATCCGTCTTCCAGATTGATTCCTTTACAACATTGTTGGAGAAGGCAATCATTACGGAAGTTACAGTTAGGCCTTGAGTCTATATCATAAAGAGAAGGAGAACAAGAACACTGGTATAATTGAGCATCGTGGAGGAAGCAGCAGTGGAGGAAGTAACTCCGGAAAAAGGAAATGGGAAAGCAATAACAACAACAAAAGCAACAATCAAGGTGGGAATTACTAAGGAAACTTCAAGAAGAGGACCGAAGCTAGCAACAAATGTGGGAGGAGCCATCAGGGAGAATGCTGGAAGAGGAAAAAAAACTGCTATAATTGCAGCCAAGAGGGGCACATCTCGCCAAATTGCATGAAGCCGAAGAAGATCAGAGGATGTTTTGCTTGTGGATCAACATAGCACCAGATAAAGGAATGCCCGAAGAAAGGGAGCGGTGGAGCTGGCGGAAGCCAAGGAGGAGGAAGTAAGTTAATGATTGGTGGACCTGCACAACCCAACTGATCGACCGCTCGACCCTTTAACATGACTGTCCAGGATGCAGTGACTACAAAGGACGTGGTGTCAGGTATAATCCCAATCAATAATATGAATGCTTATGTATTATTTGATTCGGGTGCCACCTGTTCTTTTGTATCTGAAGAATTTACTAATAAATTTAGTACACCCTGAGAATGTTTAGAAGATTCCTTGAATATAGAGGTTACGAATAAGGAAATAATCCGTGTAGAATACGTTTATCAAAATTATCGCGCAAACGTTAGAGAACATGAACTGAGCGTAGACTTGATTCCTATTAGACTGAGAGAATTTAACTTAATACTGGGAATGGATTGGTTATATAACCATTCATCGATAATTGACTGTCAGAACAAGTGTGTGAACCTTCAAACTCTGAGTAAGTCTAAGGTAGTGTTTCATGGTAGTTTATCGCTTAAGCAATCGTGTTGCGTTACGATGATGCAGGCCAAGAAGTTGTTAAGGAAAGGATGTGTCGGTTATTTAGCTTACATCATAGATACTCAGAGAAAGGGAGTCGAGATTAAAGATATATCCATAGTAAATGAATTTCAAGACGTGTTTCTGGACGATCTGCCTGGACTTCCGCCAGACAGAGAAATCAAATTCGTAATACACTTAGCACCGGGAACAACATAGATTTTAAAGGCTCCATATCGTATGGCGCCAGTAGAAATGAAGGAATTGATGATACAACTTCAAGAGCTATTAGATAAGGGTTACATTCGATCGAGTGTGTCTCCTTGGGGAGCACCAGTGTTATTCGTGAAGAAAAAGGACGTATCGATGAGGCTCTGTATCGATTATCGAGATTTGAATAGAGTAACTATCAAGAATCGATATCCATTACTGAGGATAGACGACTTGTTTGATCAACTGAAGGGAGCGAAATGTTTCTTGAAGATCGACTTACGGACATGATATCATCAACTGAAAGTGCGGGATGAGGACATACCAAAGACTGCGTTTCGAACCCATTATGGACATTACGAGTTTTTGGTAATGTCATTCGGTTTAACTAATACTCCGGCAACATTCATGGACTTGATAAATTGAGTTTTCAAGCCATACTTGGTTAAATTCGTAGTAGTTTTCATCGACTGCATTTTGATCTACTGAATGACAGAGGAAGAACACGCCGAACATATGAAGATTGTTTTGGAGGCACTGCAAATGGAGGAGATGTATGCGAAGCTTTGAAAATGCAAATTTTAGATGAAGAAGGTTCAATTCTTAGGCGACGTGGTGGATGAGAATGGAATCTCAGTAGACCCCGAAAAGGTTGGAGCGGTAAGTAGTTGGGAACAACTGAGAACACCGACGGAGGTGAGGAGTTTCCTAGTCATAATCATACCAACAACTGTCCATCAATGAACAACAGGTCAATGAGGACTTTCACCACATCATTCGTCACATTACGGTCATGATTATACTGAATAATCCCTGGTCATAATTATACCAAGTCCATCTATGCACGTAAGCCAAAGATGACTTTCATCACAATATAAGCATGAGGATGATGACAATGACATAATAATTCAATAAAACAAGTTCAAGATAAATTTTAAAGATTTATAATTTAATTTATCCAGAAATCTATAACGTCCAAATTGTCAACATGATACTGCTTTGTGGAGTAAAATTCAAGAATGCTCAGAAGAATATTTTCATGAAAAGATACTGGATGAAGCAAAACTTTTTAGGATATTCTACTAATTTCATGGAGTATAGAAGCCAAAACTTTAACCAAATGAGTATAATAGAATATATGAAATTGCAAATGGATTTTTACTCGTTATGCGATAATCCACGTAGATATATCATTTCCACAATTTAATAAGGAATGAATACGAAAGATCATTCATCATGCATGCGGTAGTCCACATAGACATGTTATTCTAACGGAATAATAAAGAATGGAATAACAGAAGAATTTACCATGCATGCGGTAGCTCGCGTAGACAGGTTATTCTAACAGAATAATAAAGAATGAAATAACAAAAGAATTCACCAGGCATGCGATAGACCACACAAACAGGTTATTCCAACAGAATAATAAAGAATAGAATAACAGAAGAATTCACCAGGCATGCGATAGACCGCACAGACAGGTTATCCCAACAAAATAATAAAGAATGGAATAATAGAAGAATTCACCAGGCACGCGATAGACCGCACAGACAGGTTATTCCAACACAATAATAAAGAATGGAATAACAACCCTTACAAATATTGAAAGAAAATAAATCTCTTCATGAATATGAAAGAAATAATACCCCTTACCTTAGAAGAAACTTGATACTGGAATGGTGAGGTAGCAGACTTCTCTTCTTCTTTCTCTCTATAATTTCTCTCTATAATTATTGCTCTTGTGAGACTTAGTGAATTGGTGAGAATGAAAGAAGAATGAGCTTCTATGTATAGGAAAATATAGTTTCGATAATTGCACATTTTGGGGCTCAAAATATTACAATATAATACCTTCCGCTTTTTCTTCAGTTTTAATTTAGTCTTGCAAGTATTATCAAACTTGCACCACCTCTCCTAATAGTAAATAATGTGAATTAATAGTTTATTCATGTGACTTAATAGTATAATCACGTGAAAAAACTAATTACAGTATAGTACCTTCATCTATACCTCCATTTTTAATTTAGTCATGCAAGTATTATCAATATTGCACCAACTCTCCTAATAGTAAATCATGTGAATCAATAGTACACACATGTGAACACATAGTTATAAGCATGTGAATTAATAGCAATTAATTGCTCATTTATCCGGTGAATTACCCGATTGGTCAATATAACCTCCAGACATTAATTATTATCGAAATAAATGTCGATTTCCACTAACATTAATAATTCCCACACAATAGAACTATCAATTTCATCTTTAATCAACATGAACTTATTCATCATTAATATTATAACTCACAATATTTAACAACCAGGTCGTTCTCAGGAAAGAGGTGGCTTTCCGATAAGGATTTCTCCTTATTGGCGCGCAATTATGTGACCAAACCTCTCCTTGACAGAACTTCTAGACATTGTCAATATTGCAAATAATAATATGAATAAATTTGCCGTCTCAATTATTGATTTAATAATATAACATATTATGCAGATGATACTGTGACAATAATTGAATCAATAATATGAGAGATATGATGCACAATTACTGTAGCAATAATTGAGTATAACCAAGTGACTTTTCACGTAAGCATCAATAAGCAATACTGTGTGCTACTATGCAACCACGCGTATTACTGTACTTTTACTACCAGGTAGTTCAACAGTTTTAACGGTAACACTTTTGCCGTTATTTTTATAAAAAGATAATTCTGTCGTTTTCTAACTACGACAATACTTCTGTTGTGGGGTCCACCAATGATTGTGTCGTCGTACAAATATTCCCTGTTAAAACGAATATTCCCCGACCAATCGAATATTATATAACCACTTGCTTACTTTGCAAAATTTATAAATATTAACCACAACTATTATATCAAATCCGCACCATAATATTCAAAAATATATTTCGAGAAAATTATTCTTTATTCATAAAAATTGGGGTCTTACAACCTCCCCTTCTTATAAAATTTCATCCTCGAAATTAGGGTACGTACCTGGTATATTGAAGAGGTGAGGATATCTTGACTTCATCTCGAATTCTAACTCCTACGTTATTTCTTCCACATCGTGGTTTATCCACAAAACTTTGACTTGAGGTATAACCTTGGATCGTAGAATATGATCTTTCTTATCCAAGATTTTAACAGGTAACTCTTCATACGTTAAATATTCCTCTATCTCGTCCTTTTCTAATTCAATAATGTGGTACGGGTCTTTCACATATTTACATAACATAGATATGTGAAAAACGTTATGAACACGAGACATACTTGGCGGTAAGGCGAGTTTATAGGCCACAGTTCCTACTCTATCGAGGATTATAAATGGGC
The DNA here is from genome assembly GCA_020205505.1 of Panax japonicus. Taxonomy (NCBI): domain Eukaryota; kingdom Viridiplantae; phylum Streptophyta; class Magnoliopsida; order Apiales; family Araliaceae; genus Panax; species Panax japonicus. Next base: position 46,630,821 of record CM035101.1, on the reverse strand, counting down.
CAATGAATTGAGGATTGAGCTTTCCTCTCTTTCCAAATCTCTTAACTCCTTTCCATGGAGCAACACGTAACAACACATGATCTCCAATATTGAATTCCACGTCCTTTTGATGAAGATCAGTATAACTCTTTTGTCAATTTTGTGAGGTTTTTATACGTTGTCTGATCGTTTGAATCTTTTTCGTAGTCATACGTACAAAATCTGGTCCCAACAACGTTGCTTCACCCACCTCATCCCAGCATACTAGAAAACGACACTTTATTTCATACAACACCTCAAATGGAGACATGTCAATACTTATTTGATAACTATTGTTGTAGGAAAACTCTACCAATAGTAGGAACTTGTCCCAACTTCCCTTGAAGTCAAGGACACATAGTCTTAATAAATCTTCAAGAGTTTTAATAGTCCTTTCTGACTGTCCTTCCGTTTGAGGATGATATGCTGAACTAAATCGTAAATCTGTGCCCATAGCTTTTTGTAAACTAACCCAAAATCTTGAAATGAATCTTGGGTCTCGATCAGAAACTATGGATGTTGGCATACCATGCAATCTAACAATCTCATTTATGTACATACGAAAAAGACGTTCAAGTGTATAAGTTTCTCGTATTGATAAGAAATAAGCAGACTTGGTCAATCTATCAATAATGACCCAAATCGCATCTATGCCTTGAGAAACCTTGGGAAGACCAGTAACGAAATCCATGGTAATGTGCTCCCACTTCTATTCTGGAATTTCAAGTGGTTGCAATGGACCTTTTGGCACTTGATGCTCCGCCTTGACTCGTTGACAAGCTAGACACCTTGAGATAAACCCAGCTATCTCTCTCTTCATGTTGCTCCACCAAAATGTATGTCAAAGATCACGATATATTTTGGTACTCCTATGATGGATTGTAAACGGTGTGTTGGGCGCCTCTATCATGATTTTATACTTCAAGTCAGAATCATTAGGAACATAAAGTCTGGAGTTAACTCGAAGTATTCCTTCTTCATCGATTCTTGCTTTCGGAATAGCACCTTCTTGCACTTTCTTCCTCATACACATCAGCTCCAGGTCTGTAGCTTGATCAGCTTTAACTTTATCTATTAAAGTCGATTCTACTCGTATATTAGCCATCATTAAATGGGTCCCTGAAGTCTTTAACTCTATCTCCATCCTTCGTAAGTCATACAAAATGGGTCTTTGCGTTGAAAATATTACACTCGTACCCGCATATGATCATCTACTCAATGCGTCAGCTACTACGTTCGTTTTTCCAGGATGGTATGATCATAGTCTTTCAAAAGCTCAAGCCATCGTCATTGCTGCATGTTGAGTTCTTTTTGAGTGAAGAAATATTTGAGGCTTTTATGATCCGTATAGATCTCCACCTTCTCTCCATACAGGTAATGCCTCCAAATCTTAAGCGCAAAAACGACTGCTGCCAACTCTAGATCATAAGTAGGATAATACCTCTAATATTCTTTGAGTTGTCATGAGGCATAGGCTATGACTTTCCCATGTTGCATGAGAACATATACTAACCCTTTGCCTGAAGCATCACTGTAGATGACAAATCCCTCCGAGCCAGATGGTATTGTCAGAACAGGTGCTGAAACAAGCCTCCTCTTGAGTTCTTGAAAACTCTTCTCACATTCCTCGCTCAAATTGAATTTTGTATCTTTTTGAGTCGGATGAGATAATGGAGTAGTGATTCGAGAAAACCTTTCTACAAATCTTCGATAATAACCAGCTAAGCTGAGAAAGCTACGTACATCAGTCACTGACTTAGGTTGCTCCCAGCTTTGAATTGCTTCAATCTTTGTCGGGTTAACAGATATTCCATGATTTGATATCACGTGCCCAAGGAATGCTACTTCCTAAAGCCAGAACTCACATTTCTTCAACTTAGCATATAACTTGTTTTCACGAAGCTTTTGGAGTATCAGCCTCAAGTGTTGCTCATGATCTTCATGGCTTTTGGAGTAAATGAGGATGTCATCAATAAAGACGACCACAAAGTGATCCAAATATTCCTTCAATACTCGGTTTATCATATCCATGAAGGTAGCATGAGCATTAGTCAATCCAAAAGACATGACTAGGAATTCGTAATGCCCGAGTTCTAAAAGTAGTCTTTGGAATGTCATCAGTTTTAATCTTCAACTGATGATATCCAAAACGAAGATCGATCTTTGTAAAGAATTTGATGCCTTGAAACTGGTCAAACAGGTCATTAATGCAAGGCAACGGGTACCTATTTTTGATGGTGACATGATTCAACTCCCGATAATCAGTACAAAGTCGCATACTTCTATCTTTCTTCTTCACGAATAGAACAGGAGCACCCCAAGGAGACGAACTAGGTCGAATGAAACTGATGTCTAACAATTCCTGCAGTTAGGTTTTTAACTCCTGAAGTTCAATAACAGCTATTCGATATGAGGCTTTGGAAATGGGTCTTGTACCGGGTTCAAGGTCGATACCAAACTAGATTTCACACTCTGGGGGTAGGCCAAGAAGTTCTTTGGGAATACGTCAGGAAATTTATTAACAATAGAAATATCAATCAAATCTGACGTATTTTTGTTTAAATCTGTGTTATGAGCTAAGAAAGCTTGACATTCATTTTTTAATAAATGAATAGTTTTATGGCTTGAGATGACCATGATTGATTTTAATGGTTTGGTCGCTTGAATTCGTATAATAGGTTGATTAGGAATATGTTGAATCAAACAAGACTTATAAACAGTGGATGTGATGAAGGGTTCTCCCAACGGAGTTTCAACAGATAAATCAAAGTCTAATTTCTCCGGAGTCAAATTTAAACGTTGAGCGCAAGTAGGAGAAATAAAAGAATGGGTAGAACCGGTATCAAATAAAGTATAAACTTTGCTAAAGTTTATGATTAGCTTACCCGTGATCACCTCGTTCGGATTTCTCACTTTTTGGGAGGTTACAACAAACGCTCTCCCTTGAACTACCGATTTTATCTTGTATAGGACGGCCTTTGATTCCTGCATCCCAGCTGGACTTGACTTCAGTGCACGACAAAATTGGGCAAGGTGACCTTCTCTTCCGCAATTATAACACGCTTTGGATTGCTGCGTACAGTTCAGACTGATATGTCCCTCCCCTCAGCATTTGTAACATACAAGTAGCTGCCATTCCCCTTCCTTAACAACAGGTGCTGGTGATGACGTCTTTCCCTCATTATTGAATCTCCTCTTCTTGAAATTTTCACTTCTATTATCTTGGCCATGATTACCACCGAAGTGGTTACCATTTCTAGCATGTTGATTCCCTCCACGTTTGTTGTCACCGCTTTGATGAGTGCTACCACTGGTATTATCATTTTATCGACTGCTCTCTCTTGGTTGGGTTAACTCGTTATCGCGCCCAATAACTGAGCCCTATTAACAACATCTGAATACAAACACAGTTTGTGAGAAATTAAGTATTGACGTATCTCGAGTTTCAAACCTCTTAGAAACATCTGCGCCATTCTCTCCTCATTATCAACCAAGTGGGATGCAAATCGGGATAACTCGGCAAACTTAGCTTCGTATTATGACAAGGTCGTATTGTTATGTTCCAGCTTGATGAACTCTACCTCCTTCATGTGACGAATAATTTCGGGAAAGTACTTGTCGTTGAACAGTTCTTGGAATTTCTCCCAAGACATCTTCAGTGAGGCAGGTTGAGTACGCTTTACCGATTCTCACCAGTAATCTGCCTCTCCTCGTAACATAAAGGTGGCAAAGGGAACCTTTTGCTCCTCGGAGCATCCTAAGACATCAAATATCTTGGTAATCTGCTTTATCCACGTCTTCGCCTTAAGTGGTTTTGGCTCTCCAATAAACTCCGGTGGTCCCAGCTCCTTGAACTGTTTAGCGGTGATCGTCCGAGAGTTGCCAGTGTTTCCCCCTGCATTTTAAACAGGAGCCGCTCTTGCCTGATGTTTCATGAATTGCATAAAGCCTCTGAACATTCCATCGTTCACCATTTTATCGGTGTTATTGTTTACCTGAGGATTATTATCTTCCTGTTGCACATTATCCTGGGTATTGATCGTTGTTGACTCAACGGTCTCATGTGCTTCATTGCTTATCTCAACATTTTTGGATGCCATTTTCAAATACTGCCATAAAACAAGGGTTAATTAACATATCACATATTATCCATATACTCTGACCGACCAATTAAATACCAAATAAACTTAGGTAGGTCATACTAGCGAGGGAATTCCCCGTCTCTCCCCCCTAGTTCTTGTCTCATATCTCAGCTAGGGATCATATCCCTAAGCTTTGATACCAACTGTGACTCCTCCAAAATAGGTATACATCACCCATCTTGAGTCGTCAAATACATGGTTCAAAATACAAATTAATTATACAACAATCGTGTAAAATACGACAAAACATAATCTAAGAGTTTTAATAAGAATACGACAAACTTCATGTTTTGACACCACCTGCCCAAGGAATGATATTTCCTCAAGCTAGAACTCGTATTTCTTCAGCTTGGTATATAGCTTGCTATCACGAATCCTTTGCAGTACCAGCTTCAAATGGTACTCATGATCTTCACGGCTTTTGGAATAGATGAGGATGTCATCAATAAAGACAACAATGAACTGATCCAAATATTCCTTGAATACACGGTTCATCATATCCATGAAAGCAGCAGGAGCATTAGTTAATCCAAAAGACATGACTACAAATTCATAATGCCCGTACCGGGTTCTGAAAGCTGTCTTCGAAATATCCTCGATTTTAATCTTCAGGTGATGATATCCAGAATGAAGATCGATCTTTGAAAAGAATTATGCTCCTTGTAAATAGTCAAATAGGTCATCAATGCGAGGTAGCGGATACCTATTCTTGATGGTGTCATGGTTCAATTCTCGATAGTAAATACAAAGTCGCATACTCCCATCTTTCTTCTTTACGAAAAACACAAAGCATCCCAAGGAGATGTACTAGGACGAATGAAACCAATGTCCAACAACTCCTGTAGTTGAACCTTTAACTCCTAAAGTTTAATAGAAGTCATTCGATATGGGGTTTTAGAAATGGGCTTTGTACCAGGTTCAAGGTCAATAAAGAATTCAACTTCATGCCCTAGGGATAGACCGGGAAGTTCTTCAGGAAATACGTCAGAAAATTCACTAACAACAGAAATTTTATTCAAATTTGACGTGTTTTTGTTCAAGTCCGTGACACGGGCTAAGAAAGCTTGACATCCATTTTTCAATAAACGAATAGCTTTATTGTTATACCCGAGAATTTCCACCTATTATTAAATGAATATATTAATGGAAATACTATTTATGTGAAAATAAGTGTTATTATTTTATGAGTTGGATAATATAATTGATTAGTATTAAATCAATGCGTATTAAGAAGTGTGAAGTGACAAAGAGATTGATATATGAAATGCCTTGTGTGGCCTAATGCGAAACGAGAAAATTCACTAAGTGAATTACAACAGAAATTAGAAAGATTAATTGTGTCGATCATGTGATTTCGTATAAGTAATTAATACGCTCGTGGACTTGTAGTAACACTTTTGTGGAGATCAATTCACGTCATTTTTAATGAGTTAACGTCAAAAACTGACACGGGCAGAAACTGCACCAGTCTTGGTACTGTCAAGGCACGGCGCAGCTACGCCGTCCCAGCAGTACAAACTTGCGCAGCTGTGTCGGAAGTCAGTCGAAGAAAAATAAAATTTTCCACTTTAGAAATTAAATGGAACAATTATGTGAGAAGTGTAACACGGATGAAACCATATGATAGGAGTATATTACAATATGTTATGTCCAACAACAGAATTGTTAATCCATTAATTAATGTTAATTAATTATGGTGGAATATGGATTACTTGATAATTAATTCGTAATATACGATTGTTATTAATTGCATTATACCTATAAATGTAATGAGAATATTATCAATGATTAGTTAATATTGATGTTAATTAATTAAAGAAGAGCGTGGTTAATTATTTAACATAATTAAGTGGGTTATCAATATAATGATATTATATTGATAGTTATGTGCATGTGAACGATAATACAAATATAATTATATAGTATGGTGTGACATTGTGTGACTATATATTAAACTATAGTATTTTAAGTAGTAATTAATCAAGGAAGGAATAATTTCTTTATTTAACATAAATAAATAAGTTATTATTATAATAAGGTTATAATGTGTATATATGAGTAGTAGGGTTAATTATGGAACTACCCGGATAATAATATCTGACTGCATTATTTTATTACTTATATTTAATGTACATAGACTATATGATGTGAGTGTATAATTAATCCCTAAATTCTTAAATATGGTAATAATTGTACATTAAGATTTTATTGTGGGAATTAAGTAGCCCAAAACAAGCCTAGATAACAAGGTTGCTGAGTTTTTCATTTTGTCCCAAAATGAGTGACACAAGTACATGAACAATATCTGAGATTGAAGCACGTATCCTCCACAAGGCTAAGTCCTAGATGATCATTGCTAGCTAGGTAGTTGGTATGGAGTGATTGAGCCACCCTTCATGAACCATTGTCCCATTCCATTGCTCCATGGATTCAACCTCAGTGCTAATTCATTGCCCAGTCCAAGCTCTTCGTTAAATAGCAGACAAGAATTCTCAGTAATGTTGCTTGAAGTTGTCTAAGAATTTCTACGTAGTAAGGTTGAGAGCATACAAGTAATCTAAGAGCTTAGGAGTTCAGTTAGAGCAAGTTGTTTCACTTTACAAAGGTATAATTCCATTTATGGCTTTCCATTTCATTCTCTAAATAAATGGAGTCTTGAGTATAGAAATTCAAATTCTTGATTTTATGGAATTGTATATTAATGAGGTTGATTAATGTCCATATAGTTGTTAAATGATCATATAAGCATGTTGCAATTGATTTATTAGTGTTGAAGTGTGATATCATGAATAATTTTTGAGGTTGGGCTAGCTTTCTGTCGAAGCAGACTGCTTTTGCGCCTGAACCAGGCACGGCGCAGCTGCGTCACATTTGTATTACGCCAGTTGCTGAACTTTGTTTTGAGTTCTGTTTTGCAAATTTGTTATAGTACCATGATATGTAATAGCATAAAAGCATGTGTAATGTGTATATACAAGTATATGAATCTAATGTGAGCATGTTAGACTAGCATTAGCATGATTAAAGAAAATATATAGCTTAAAATGGATTTAATGACTTTAGAAATAAGCTTATTGTGTATGTATTCCATGTATGTATTCTGACCTTACAAACCTGCTAGCATGATTTAGAAATGCATGATTAAACCTTTAGATTGTATCTATTTGATTGGTAGAGGAACATGAGCATGTTGAACCTATTAGCAAGCTTTGATTGTGAATAATGTCATGATACCATGAGAACTAAAATCTGACATTTGTAAACATGTTTAATGACACTCTTAGACTCACTCATGTAGCATAAACATATATATACCATACTTATATAGAACGTTTCAAGAAAATCATATATGAACAAAGCCTATTTTCAATTAAAGTTGTGTTAGTTTCACACATGCATTATGAATACACACAAGCATGCCTAATATTAGTTTTATAACGTTCATGTACGTTTAGAAAGCAAGCATGCTGTACTTTGTGGTTTCACAACCTTAAATGGCCTTAAATGGTTTAAGTGTTTGAATTAGAAATATATTAGAAAAGGGAACCTAGATTTCCTTGAGGAGCATGAAAAGACCCTAAACACGACCAATATGTTATATGTGATTGTTTTGGTCAAGCCGGATACAAACCACAAGGCAGCAGCTGCATCTTGACTTGGTCAGAGGACGGCGCAGCTGCGCCAGTCCTAGGCTTAGCCATGGCGCAGTTGCACCAGTCTGGAATCACAGTTAGTGAATTCTGACTTTTGGACAGCAACTTGCATGATGCCTATGATGCTAAATATAATCAAAACCTATTGATGTATATATATATGTGTAATGCTTAGTTGTTAAGTTGGAGTTGTATTGAAATGAAAATTCCATGAGTAGAGAGGTCTTAACCTTGAGCATTCTTGATTGTTTATAAAATAACTAAGTATTTGATTCATAATGTATTATAAACTAATTTTGTACCATATGTGCGCACTTGTATCGTGTCAAGCTTGATTAAGGACTATGTTAGCTAATGAACCTTGTATACATATAATACGCTATAAATAGGATTTGAAAGGTTGAGTTATTAACGTGGATAAACTACGCTTAAGACAAGTTTATAAACCTATCTTATTACATTGAGCAAGTTTCTATAACCTTACTAAAATTTAGGTTGTGCAAGTATCCGAACCCTACTATTATTGTTGTGCAATATCATTGCATTATTTTATTCGACAAATACCATAAGCTTATCCTTTTGAATACAAGTTATATTACTTTCTCGTTCAAAAGATCTAGTATGTTAAACCCTTATGAAAAGCTATTATTTATGTTGAAATTGGTTTTGTCCTTGAATATTGTGAAAGAGTCAATGCCATTAGATTCGGCTAAACTATATGCATGTTTATAAAAATTGTCCAAACCAATTAATTGGTGCGGAAATCTAGATAACAGAATTGAACAACCCTTTTGGTAAGGGGATGGTATATTGTTGGAAACCCCAACACATGAATGAATATTATTGTGGTGTTATGCATAACGTATGGTATTGTAGATTGATTATCTATAATACTTAATAATTTTGGTTATCAGTTTAATATTGGTAACTCTAGTGAAAGTTCAATAGTCCTTAGTGTCTACTCAGTATAAATTGTTTATCCAGTTGGATATATTGTTAGCCGTTGAATTCATATATATCTGTTGATTTATATTGAATTGTCATATTCCTTATTCATGATGTTATTCTGACACTTTGAACTATCCTAGAAATAAACCTTCGATATTTCAAACCTTGTGATATATATGTTTATATATCTTATACCCTTGTTGTATATTACTTGTTGGGCAATTTGTGTTCATCCTTGCTTACTTAAAACCTTTCAGTTAAGGCAGAACAGGGAGGTGTATCTGGAAAGGACAAGGGCAAGGCTACCGACTAGCTTGTCCCTTTATTTTTAAATTAATCATGTTGTATTAAGACTATATGCAGACTATGTTTAAACTTAAGTAAGATTATGTAATAAGTCTTTATTCGATATTATTATGTAATCTATTAAGTACTGTAGGTTGCGAGACTTGGGGGAATAATTATAATAAATCATTGTATATTATTTTAGAATAGATCTTTCGTTGCAAATATATGATTTTAGCTATTATGGTAATACTTTGAGAAAGTGACGAACCGAATTCGGGTGACCAAGTGGAGGTTAGAATTTGGGGGCGTCACATTTATGGCTTGATATGACAGTGATTGACTTTAATGGTTTGGTTGTTTGAATTAGCATAATAGGTTGGTTAGGAATATGAAAACTAACAACCTTACAAAAATAATCAATTTTAGCATGATTCGTGGTTAACCAATCAATCCCTAAAATCACATCAAATGCAAGAATTTTCAATGAATTAAGATCGGCAGGTAATGTGATGATACCAACTTAAATCAAGCAAGATTTATAAACAGTAGATGTAATGAAATTTCTCCTAACGGAGTCTCAACAGATAAGTCAAGATCTAATTTCTCCGGAGTCAAGTTTAAACGTTGAGCACAAGCAGGAGAGATAAAAGAATGGGTAGAACTGGTATCTAATAAGGTATAAAATTCGCAAAAGTTTATGATTAGCTTACCCGTGATCACCTCGTTTGGGTTTCTCGCATTTTGGGCAGTCACGACAAACGTCCTTCCAGGAAGCACCAGCTTTGACTTGTCTGGGACAACCTTTGGAGTCACCATCCCTGTTGAACTTGGTTTCGCAACTAGACAATCTCTTGCTATATGACCTTCCTTTCCACAGTTATAATGTAAGACCCCAACTTTTATAAATAAAGATGAATTTTCTATAAATATTATTTTTGAATATTATGAAATAAATTTGATATAATGTTATAGTTGTGGGTAATATTTATAAATTTTGCAAAGTAAGCAAGTTGTTATAAAATATTCGTTTGGTCGGGGAATATTCTTTTTGTTGGGGAATATTCGTACGACGGCTAAATCATTGGTGGACCCCACAACAGAAGTATTGTCGTAGTTAGAAAACGACAAAATTATCTTTCTATAAAAATAACGGTGGAGGTGTTGCCGTTAAAACTGTTGAACTACCTGGTAGTAAAAGTACAGTAATACGCGTGGTTGCATAGTAGCACACGGTATTGATTATTGATGCTTACGTGAGAAGTCACTCAGCTATACTCAATTATTACTACAGTAATTGTTGCATCATATCTCTTATATTATTGATTCAATTATTGTCACATTATCATCTGTATAATATGTTATATTATTAAATTTATAATTGAGACGACAAGTTATAAATGATTAATAATTGTTGAAAGATGAAATATGTGTTGATTAAAAATAAAACGATTTGTGGTTATATTTATTCAATCCTTGATGTATATAAAGAGTCTGTTATGAGACGTTTGTGGTAAGTTTGGTTATTTTATGGGGGGGCCATATGTCATCATCTAAGAGTCTCTTCGTCAATTGTAACGTCAATAGTAATTACCTTTATTAGTCGTCAAACCACTTACTGTTTCATATTACAGGCGTCAAACCACTTGTCGTTTCACATTACAGGCGTCAAACCAATTGTCGTTTCACATTACAGGCGTCAAACCACTTTTCTTTTCACATCACCAGTCGTCAAGCCACTTGCCTTTTCACAGGGCAAGTGCTAAGCTAGAAATCTTCTATAAATAGAGGCCTAGTGCTTCATTATTTTTCATGAATTCTTTAAAGCTATAGAGAGAGAAGGTATAGAGAGAATAAGAGAGAAAGAAGAAGAGTATTCTGCTACTACACTACTACAGTATTCAATCTCCTACTAAAGTAAGGGGTGTTATTCTTTCTTATTCATGAAGAGAACTGTTGTTATTCCATTGCTTATTATTCTGTTGGAATAACCTGTATACGCGGTTTACCCTATACTTGGTGACATTCTTCTATTATTCTATTGAAACATCCTGTCTATGTCTTTTACACCGAACCTAGCTCCGTCTTTATTATTATTCTGTTGGAACATCCTGTTTGTGTGTTTTACACCGGACCTGGTTCCGTCTTTATTATTATTCTGTTGGAACATCATGTCTGTGTGTTTTACGCCAGACCTGGTTCCATTCTTTATTATTCTGTTGGAATATCCAGTCTGTGCATTTTACGCCAGACCTAGTTCCGTTATTTATTATTCTATTGGAACAACCTGCCTGTGCGGTCTATCGCATGCATGGTGATTGTTTTTGTTATTCCATTCTTTATTATACTCAGTTGGTTAAAACTTTGACTTCTATAATCAATGAAATTAATGGAATATCCTTGATATTTGCGCTTCATCCAGTATCTTTTCATGGAAATATTCTTCTAAGTATTCTTGAATTTTACTCTACAAAGCAGTATCATGTTGACAGTTTGGATGTTATTGGTTCCTGGATAAATTAATTTGTGAACTTGTTTTATTGAATTCTTATATCATTGTCATCATCCTCATGTTTATATTATGTTGAAAGTCATTTGTGGCCTGTAGTGCATAGATGGACTTTGTATGATTATGACCAGGGATTATTCGGTGTAATCATGACCGTAATGTTACAAATGATGTAGTAAAAATCCTCATTGGCCCGTAGTGCATTGATGGACAGTTGTTGGCATGATCATGACCATTAATGAATACACAGATATTCTTGGCCCGTAGTGCATGGATAATTGTGGTCGTGATACTAAAGAATATCATTGGCCGTAGCGCAGGGGTGATTCAATGATGTGGAATATTTATTAAGCTGAGTCTCAGCTATAACAGTGATGAAAAATCTTTTAAATCATAAAAGATAGTAGATTTTATTTTCTACTTGACTCTTTTAATGGATTGCTGGTTCCGCTGCAGTTAAACTTGATGTTTATTATATTTTATCAGTTTAACACTGTTGAAGGCTAATGATAATTTATTATGCATTATCCTAGTCATAATATTTCTTACTGGGCTAGTTGAGCTCACTCTTTCTTTCAATGTTCTCTACAGGAAATGAGAATATAGCTGGGACGAGTCGGGGAACGGAGTAATGGTCCAGAGGATAGCATTAGTAGTCCTTACTATTCTGTGAAATAGTGTGATAATAATTGTAATGAGGACTCCTTTTGAGTTTGTATAATCTCTAGTAAACAATAATTGTATTCAAACTCATAGTTTATGTTTTGTCGTATTGTACACGACAGTTGTATTAGTAAGTTGTATTTGAATTCTGTACCATGTATCTGGCGACCCAAGATGGGTGATGTATACCTAATTTTGGGGGCGTCACAGTTGGTATCAAAGCTTAGGGATTTGATCACTGGCTAAGATGTGAGAATAGTACTAGGAGAGGAGAAACGGGGAATTCCTTCGCTAGTATGACCTACCTAAGTTTATGTGCTATTTTATTGGTCGGTCAGAATATAAGGATAATATGTTACATGTCAATTAACCTTTTGTTTTGTAGCAGTATCTGAAAATGACATCTGAGAATGTTGAGAATAGCAATGGAGCACAGGCGACCGTTGATTCACCACATATCAATAATCAGGATAATGTGCATCAGGAAGGCGACAATCCTCATGCAAACAACAACACTGACCAAATGATGAATGATCAAATGTTCAGAGGCTTTATTCAATTCATGCAACAGCAGACGAGAAAGGCTCCTGTCTAAAACGTAGGTGGAAACACTGAAAACTCTTGGGCGGTCACCGCTAAATAGTTCAAAGAGCTGGGACCACCGGAGTTTAAGGGAGAGCCAAAACCACTTATGGAGAAAGCATGGATAAAGCAGATCACCAAGATATTTGATGTCTTGGGATGCTCCGAGGACCAAAAGGTTCCCTTTGCCGCCTTTATGTGGCGCGGAGAGGCAGATTACTGATGGGAATAGGTAAAACGTACTCAACCTCCTGTACTGAAGATATCTTGGGAGAAGTTCCAGGAGCTGTTCAACGACAAATACTTTCCCAAAAGTATTCGCCACATGAAGGAGGTGGAGTTTATCAAGTTGGAATAAAACAAAATGACCGTGTCGTAATACGAGGCAAAATTTATGGAGTTATCCCGGTTTGTATCCCACTTGGTGGATAATGAAGAGAGAATGGCGCGAATGTTTTTAAAAGGTTTGAAGCCGGAGATACGTCAACATCTTATTTCTCATAAACTGTGTTTGTATTAAGATGTTGTAAATATGGCTCAGTTAGTGGAGCGCGATAACGAGTCAAAGCAACTAAAAGAGAACAGCCGACAAAATTATAATACCAGCGAGAGTAGTCATCGAAGCGGTGACAACAAGCGTGGAGAGAATCAACAGGCCAGAAATGGTAACCACTTAAGTGGTAATCAGGGCCATAACAATAAGAATGGACATTTCAAGAAGAGGAGATTCAACAATGTTGTAAAGACGTCAGCACCAGCACCCATTGTTAAGGAAGGAGAAAGACCACCTATCATATGCTTCAAATGCGGAGGGGAGGGACACATCAGTCCAAATTGTACGATGTCTTCCAAAGAACGTTATAATTATGGAAGAGAAGGTCACTTAGCCCGATTTTTTCATTCATCGAAGACAAATTTAGCTAGGATTGAGGCACCAAAGGCCGTCCCAGAAAGGTCAAAGCCGGTAGTGCAAGGGATAGCGTTTGTTGTGACCTCCCAGAAAGCAAGAAACCCGAATGAGGTCATCACGGGTAAGCTTATCATAAACTCTAAAGAAGTCTATACTTTATTTGATACCGGTTCTATCCATTCTTTTATTTCTCCTACTTGCACTCATTGATTAAATATGACTCCAGAGAAATTAGACTTTGTCTTATCTGTGGAAACTCCGTTGGGAGAAACCTTCACTACATCCACTATTTATAAGTCTTGTTTGGTTCAAATCGGTACCCTCACATTACCTGTCGATCTTATTTCATTGAAAATACTTGCATTTGACGTGATTATAGGGATTGATTGGTTAACTACTCATCATGCAAAAATTGATTATTTTCGTAAGGTTGTTAGCTTTCATATTCCTAATCAACCTATTATGCGAATTCAAGCGACCAAACCATTAAAATCAATCACGGTCATCTCAAGCCATAAAGCTATTCGTTTATTGAAAAACGGATGTCAAGCTTTCTTAGCTCATGTCACAGATCTAAACAAAAATAGGTCAGCTTTGAATGATATTTCGGTTGTTAATAAATTTCCTGACGTATTCCCCGAAGAACTTCCTGGCCTACCCCCAGAGCGTGAAATTGAATTTTGTATCGACCTTGAACCCGGTACAAAACCCATTTCCAAAGCCCCATATGGCTCCTATTGAACTTCAGGAGTTAAAGACCCAACTGCAGGAATTATTAGACATTGGCTTTATTCGTCCTAGTACTTCTCCTTGGGGTTCTCCTTTTCTATTCGTGAAGAAGAAAGATGAGAGTATGTGACTTTATATTGATTATCGGGAGTTGAATCATGTCACCATCAAAAATAGGTATCCATTGCCACGTATTGATGACCTGTTTGACCAGTTGCAAGGAGCCAAATTCTTTTCAAAGATTGATCTTCGTTCTGGATATCACCAATTGAAGATTAGAACCAATGACATTCCAAAGACGGCTTTCAGAACTCGGTACGGGCATTATGAATTCCTAGTCATGTCCTTTGGATTGACTAATGCTCATGCTTCCTTCATGGATATGATGAACCGAGTATTCAAGGAATATTTGGATAACTTTGTTGTCGTCTTTATTGATGACATCCTTATTTATTCCAAAAGTCGTGAAGATCATGAGCAACACTTGAGGCTGACACTCCAAAAGCTTCATGAATATAAGATTTTTGCCAAGTTAAAGAAATGTGAGTTCTGGTTTGAGGAAGTAGAATTCCTTGGGCATGTGGTATCAATTCATGGAATATTTGTTGACCCAGCAAAGATTAAAGCTATTCAAAGCTGGGAGCAATCTAAATCAATGACCAAAGTACATAGGTTTCTCGATTTAGCTGGTTATTATCGGAGATTCGTGGAAGTATTTTCTCAAATCGTTACTCCATTGACGTAGCTGACTCGAAAAAATATAAAGTTCGGTTGGAGCAAAGAATGTGAGAAGAGTTTTCAAAAACTCAAGAGGAGACTCATTTCAGCACCTGTTCTGATAATACCATATGGCTTGGAGGGATTTGTCATCTATAGTGATGCTTCAGGCAAAGGGTTGGGATGTGTTCTCATGCAACATGGGAAAGTCATAGTCTGCTCATTTCTTACCGATACGAGAAACTTATACACTTGAACATCTTGCTCGTATGTACATAAACGAGATTGTAAGACTTTATGGTATGTCGGTATCCATAGTTTTTGATCGAGACCCAAGATTCACTTCATGATTTTGGGTTAGTTTGTAAAAAGCTATGGGCACAGACATACGATTTAGCTCGGCATATCATTCTCAGACGGACGGACAGTCAGAGAGGACTATTTAAACTCTTGAAGATCTATTAAGACTCTGTGTCCTTGATTTAAAGGGAAGTTGGGACAAGTTCTTACCATTGGTGGAGTTTTCCTACAACAACAGTTATCAAGTAAGTATTGGCATGGCTCCATTCGAAGTGTTGTATGGAAGAAAGTGTCGTTCTCCAGTATGCTGGAATGAGGCGGGTGAAGCAACGTTTTTGGAACCGGAGTTGGTACATATGACTACGAAAAAAATTCAAACGATCCGACAACGTATAAAAACCTCACAAAATTGATAAAAGAGTTATGCTGATCTTCATCGAAAGGACGTGGAATTCGATATAGGAGATCATGTGTTGTTACGTGTTGCTCCATGGAAAGAGGTTACAAGATTTGGAAAGAGAGGAAAACTCAATCCTCGATTCATCGGCCCATTTTTAATTCTCGATCGAGTAAGAACTATGGCCTATAGACTCGCTTTACCGCCAAGTATGTCTCGTGTTCATAACGTTTTTCACATGGATGTTACGTAAATATGTGAAAGACCCGAACCACATTATTGAGTTAGAACCGGAAAAAATAGCGGAAGATTTTACGTATAAAGAGGTTCTTGTTCAAATCTTAGATAAGAAGGAACATATTCTACGCTCAAAAGTTATACCTCAAGTCAAGGTTTTGTGGAGAAACCACGATGTTGAGGAAATGACTTGGGAGTTAGAATCTTAAATGAAATTAAGGTATCCTTACCTCTTCGACATACCAGGTACGTACCCTAATTTCGAGGGCGAAATTTCATAAGAAGGGGAGGTTGTAAGACCCCAACTTTTATAAATAAAGATGAATTTTCTATAAATATTATTTTTGAATATTATAGAATAAATTTGATATAATGTTATAGTTGTGGGTAATATTTAAAAAATTTGTAAAGTAAGCAAGTTGTTATAAAATATTTGTTTGGTCAGGGAATATTCTTTTTGTCGGGGAATATTCGTATGACGGCTCAATTATTGGTGGACCCCACAACGGAAGTATTGTCGTAATTAGAAAACGACAAAATTACATTTCTATAAAAATAACGGCGAAGGTGTACCGTTAAAACTTTTGAACTATCCGGTAGTAAAATCACAGTAATACGCGTGGTTGCATAGTAGCACGTGGTATTGATTATTGATGCTTACGTGAGAAGTCACTCAGCTATACTCAATTATTGCTACAGTAATTGCTGCATCATATCTCTTATATTATTGATTCAATTGTTGTCACAGTATCATCTGTATAATATGTTATATTATTAAATCAATAATTGAGTCGACAAGTTATAAATGATTAATAATTGTTGAAAGATTAATATGTGTTGATTAAAAATAAAATGATTTGTGGTAAAATTTATTCAATCCTTGATGTATATAAAGAGTCTGTTATGAGACGTTTGTGATAAGTCTGGTTATTTTATGGGGGCCCATATGTCATCATCTAAGAGTCTCTTCGTCAATAGTAATTACCTTCGTCAATAGTAATTACCTTCGTCAATAGTAATTACCTTTACCAGTCGTCAAACCACTTGCCGTTTCATATTACAGGCGTCGAACCACTTGTCGTTTCACATTACAGGCATCGAACCAATTGTCATTTCACATTACAGGCGTCAAACCACTTTTCTTTTCAAATCACCAGTCGTCAAGCCACTTGCCTTTTCACATGGCAAGTGCTAAGCAAGAAATCTTCTATAAATAGAGGCCTAGTGCTTCATTATTTTTCACAAATTCATTCAAGCTATAGAGAGAGAAAGTATAGAGAGAATAATAGAGAAAGAAGAAGAGTATTCTGTTACTACACTACTGCAGTATTCAATCTCCTACTAAAGTAAGGGGTGTTATTCTTTCTTATTCATAAAGAGAACTGTTGTTATTCTATAGCTTATTATTCTGTTGGAATAACCTGTATATGCGGTTTACCCTATACTTGGTGACATTCTTCTATTATTCTATTGGAACATCCTATATGTGTGTTTTACACCGGACCTGATTCCGTCTTTATTATTATTCTGTTGGAACATAATGTCTGCGTGTTTTACACTGGATCTGGTTCCGTCTTTATTATTATTCTGTTAGAATATCATGTCTGTGTGTTTTACGCTGGACCTAGTTCCATTCTTTATTATTCTGTTGGAATATCCTGTCTATGCGTTTTACGCCGAACCTGGTTCCGTTATTTATTATTCTATTGGAATAACCTACATGTGCGGTATATTGCATGCATGGTGATTTCTTTTGTTATTCCATTCTTTTTTATACTCAGTTGGTTAAAACTTTGACTTCTATATTCCTTGAAATTAGTGGAATATCATTGATATTTGCGCTTCATCCAGTATCATTTCATAGAAATATTCTTCTAAGTATTCTTGAATTTTACTCTACAAAGCAGTATCATGTTGACAATTTGGATGTTATTGGTTCCTGGATAAATTATTTCTTGAACTTGTTTTATTGAATTCTTATATCATTGTCATCATCCTCATGTTTATATTATGTTGAAAGTCATCTGTGGCCTGTAGTGCATAGATGGACTTGGTATGATTATGACCAGGGATTATTCGGTGTAATCATGACCGTAATGTTACAAATGATGTGGTAAAAATCATCATTGGCCCGTAGTGCATTGATGGACAGTTGTTGGCATGATCATGGCCATTAATGAATACACAAATATTCTTGGCCCGTAGTGCATGGATAATTGTGGTCGTGATACTAAAGAATATCTTTGGCCACAGTGCAGGGGTGATTCGATGATGTGGAATTTTTATTAAACTGAGTCTCAGCTATAACAGTATTGAAAAACCTTTTAAATCATAAAATATAGTAGATTTTATTTTCTACTTGACTCTTTTAATGGATTACTAGTTCCACTGCAGTTAAACTTGATGTTTATTATATTTTATCAGTTTAACACTGTTGAAGGCTAATGATAATTTATTCTGCATTATCTTAGTCATAATATTTCTTACTGGGCTAGTTGATCTCACCCTTTCTTTCAATGTTCTCTTCAGGAAATGAGAATATAGCTGGGACGAGTCGGAAAACGGAGTAATGGTCCAGAGGATAGCATTAGTAGTCCTCACTATTCTGTGAAATAGTGTGATAATAATGTAATGAGGACTCCTTTTGAGTTTGTATAATCTCTAGTAGACAATAATTGTATTCAAACTCACAGTTTATGTTTTTTCATATTGTACATGATAGTTGTATTAGTAAGTTATATTTAAATTCTGTACCATGTATCTGGCGACCCAAGATGGTTGATGTATACCTAATTTTGGGGCGTCATATATAACAAACCTTGGATTATTGTGGACAGTTTGGGCGGATGTGTCCCTCTTTTCCGCATGTGTAACAAACTACCGGTGCTCATTCTCCTCCCCTAGAAATAGTTGATGTTTGTGCTAACGTCTTCACATTATCATTGTTGTACCTTCACATTATCACGGCCACGATTACCACCAGAGTGGTTCCTGCTTTTGTCCGAATGTTTTCCTCCCTACTGGTTTTCATTGCTCCGATGACCGTTGTTGTGAGACCCCAGATTTTATGAATAAAGATTTAATTTTCTCGAAATAATTTTTTTTTATATTATGGTGTTGATTTGATGTAATGTTATAGTTGTGGGTAATAATTACAAATTTTGCAAAGTAAGCAAGTGGTTGTATAATATTCGATTGGTCGGGAAATATTCTTTTTGTCGGGGAATATCCATATGACAGTACAATCATTGGTGGACCCCACAACAGAATTATTGTCGGATAGAGAAAACGACAAAAATACTTTATGAAAATAACGGCGGAAGTTTTACCGTTAACTGTTGAAACACCCGGTGTTAAAAGTACAGTAATACGCGTGGTTGCACAATAACACACGGTATTGATTATTGATGCTTACGTGAGAAGTCACTCAGTTATACTTAATTATTACTACAGTAATTGCTGCATCATATCTCTCATATTATTGATTCAATTATTGTTACAGTATCATCTGCATAATATGATATATTGTTCAATCGGGTATTCGGGACACTTTTCGTGTCAGATTACTATTCATGAGTTACTATTTACAAGTTACTATTTATGAGTTACTATTTATGAGTTACTATTCACGAGTTGCTATTTATAAGTTACTATTCACGAGTTAATATTCACCCGGTTACTATTCACTCTAGTTTTGTGCATTCGGGTATTTGGGTACAATATTATTTCATGAGGAGATGTGCTAATTTTTCAGACCGTTGGTTGAAGATATAATAGTAAGTTAATATGGACCGCTGGTGGACTTATAATAGTAAATCAATATGGATCGCCAGTTTAAAGTTTTAATAGTAAATCAGTATGGACCGTTGTTTTAAATTTTAATAGTAAACCAATATGGACTGTCCGTTTAATAGTAAATCAATCTGGACCGTTCCTGAATTAGTTACTATTTATTCCATTTTCCTATAAATAGAAGCTCATTCCTTCATTATTTCTTACGAATTCACTAAAACTCTAGAGAGAGAATTATAAGAGAACCTATAGAAAAGTATTTTGCTACTTCCCTACTCTTATATTCAGTTTCTTTTACGGTAAGGGGTATTCTTTCTTTTGTATTCATGAAGAGAACTTCTGTTATTCCATTATTTATTATTCTATTCGAATAGCCTGTATACGCGGGCTACCCTATACATTGTGACATTCTTCTAATATTCCGTTCTTTATTATTCTGTTAGAATATCATGTCTGTGCGTTTACGCCGGACCTGGTTCCATTATTTATTATTCTGTCAGAATATTCTGTCTGTACGTTTACGCCGGACCTGGTTCCATTATTTATTATTCTGTTGGAATGTCCTGTCTGTGCGTTTACGACGGACCTGGTTCCGTCCTTTATTATTCTGTTGGAATAACCTGCATGTGCGGTCTATCGCATGCATGGTGATTTCTTTTATTATTCCATTCTTTATTATACTCAGTTGATTAAAACTTTGACTTCTATACTCATGAAATTAGTGGAATATCTTTGATATTTACGCTTCATCCAGTATCTTTTCATGGAAATATTTTTCTGAGCATTCTTGAATTTTACTCTACAAAGCAGTATCATGTTGACAATTTGAACGTTATCAGTTCCTGGATAAATTAATTCTTAAACTTGTTTTATTGAATTCTTATATCATTGTCATCATCCTCATGTTTATATTTTGTTGAAAGTGATTTGTGGCCTGTAGTGCATAGATGGACTTGGTATGATTATGAC
This sequence comes from Panax japonicus, assembly GCA_020205505.1. Taxonomy (NCBI): domain Eukaryota; kingdom Viridiplantae; phylum Streptophyta; class Magnoliopsida; order Apiales; family Araliaceae; genus Panax; species Panax japonicus. The sequence continues at coordinate 46,609,970 of CM035101.1, read as the reverse complement.
CAGGGATTATTCGGTGTAATCATGACCGTAATGTTACAAATGATGTGGAAAAAGTCCTCATTGGCACATATTGCATTGATGGACAGTTTTTGGTATGATTATGGCTATGGATTCTCTTTGGCTGTAGTGCAAAGATGAATTATTTTATGACATGATCAGGACCATTGATGAAAACATGATTATCTTAAGTCGCAGTGCATGGATAATTCATGGTTGTGATAATAAAGAATATCCTTGGCCGTAATGCAGGGGTGATTCGATGATGTGGATTATTTATTAAGCTGAGTCCAGCGATAAAAGTGATGAAAAACCTTTTAAATCATAGAAGATAGTAGATTTTATTCCCTACTTGACTCTTCTAATGGATTGCTTGTTTCGCTGCAGTTAAACTTGATAGTTGTTATATTTTATCAGTTTATCACTGTTGAAGGCTAACGATAAATTATTTTGCATTATCTTAGTCATAATATTTCTTACTGGGCTAGTTGAGCTCACCCTTTCTTTCACTGTTCTCTTCAGAAAATGAGAACGTAGCTGGGACTAGTCGGGGAACAGAGTGATGGTCCTAGATGGTGCATTAGTAGTCCTCACTATTCTGTGAAGTAGTGTGATAATAATTGTAATGAGGACTCCTTTTGAGTTTGTATAATCTCTAGTAGACAATATTTGTATTCAAACTCATAGTTTATGTTTTATCGTATTGTACACGATAGTTGTATTATTAAGTTATATTTAAATTCTGTAACATGTATCTGGCGACTCAAGTTGGATGATGTATACCTAATTTTGGGGGCGTCACAGTTGGTATCAAAACTTAGGGATATGATCCCTGGCTAGGATGTGAGAATAGAACTAGGAGGGGAGAGACGGGGAATTCCTTTGCTAGTATGACCTACCTAAGTTTATTTGGTATTTAATTGGTCGATCAAAATATAGGGATAATATGTTACATATCAATTAACCTTTTGTTTTGTGGCAGTATCTGAAAATGACATCTGAGAATGTTGAGAATAGCAATGGAGCACAGGCGACCATTGATTAACCACATATCAATAATCAGGATGATGTGCATCAGGAAGGCGATAATCCTCATGCAAACAACAACACTAATCAATTGATGAATGACGGTACGTTTAGGAGCTTTTTAGAATTCATGCAACATCAGGCGAAAGCGGCTCCTGTTCATAATGCAGGAGGAAACAATGGCAACCCACGGTTGGTTACCGCTAAGCAATTCAAGGAGCTGGGACCACCGGAGTTTTTGCGAAAGCCAGAACCACTTAAGGCGGAGACGTAGTTAAAGCAAATCACCAAGATATTTGATGTCTTGGGATGCTTCGAGAAGCAAAAGGTTCCCTTTGCCACCTTTATGTTGCGTGAAGAGGCAGATCACTGGTGGGAATATGTAAAATGTACCCAACCTGACGCACTCAAGAAGTCTTGGGAGAAGTTCCAAGAGCTGTTCAATGACAAGTACTTTCCCGAAAGCATTCGTCACATGAAGGAGGTGGAATTTATCAAGTTAGAGCAAAACAACATGACCATGTCGCAGTACGAAGCCAAGTTTGCCGAGTTGTCTCGATTTGCGTCCCACTTAGTTGATAATGAATAGAGAATGACGCGGATGTTTAAGTCGGAGATATGTCAATATCTTATTTCTCATAAACTGTGTTTGTATTCAGATGTTGTCAATAGGGCTCAGTTAGTGGAGTGCGATAACGAGTCAACGCAACCAAAAGAGAGCAGCCGGAAAAATGATAATACCGGTGATAACAGTCATCAAAGCGGTGACAATAAGCATGGAGAGAATCAACATGCCAGAAATGGTAACCACTTCGGTGGTAATAATGGTCAAAACAATAAGAATAGACATTTCAAGAAGAGGAAATTCAACAATGATGGAAAGATATCAGCACCAACACCCGTTGTTAAGGAAGGAGAACGACCACCTATCATATGCTTCAAATGCGAAGGGGAGGGACACATCAGTCCAAACTTTGCAATGCCGACCAAAGCATGCTATAATTATGGAAGATAAGGTCACTTAGCCCAATTTTGTCGTTCACCAAAGACAAGTTCAGCTAGGATGGAGACACCAAAGGATGTCCCAGACAAGCCAAAGTCGGTAGTTTAAGAGAGAGCATTTTTTTCGTGACGAGAAACCTGAATAAAATTATCACGGGTATGTTAGTCATAAACTCTTGCGAAGTCTATACCGTGTTAGATACTGGTTCTACTCACTCTTTTATTGCACCTAGTTGTGTTCAATGTTTGAAGTTAACTACGGAGAAGTTAGACTTTGATATATCTGTTTAAACTCAGTTGGGAGAAACCTTCGTTACCTCCACTATTTATAAATCTTGTTCAAATCAACACTTTCACGTTACCTGTCGATCTTATCTCTTTGAAAATACTTGCCTTTAATGTGATTTTTGGAAACGATTGGTTAACTATTCATCATGCTTTTCGTAAGGTTGTTAGCTTTCATACTCCTAACCAACCTGTTATGCGAATTCAAAGTAACCAAACCACTAAAGTCAATCATTGTCATATCAAGCCATAAATAAAGAGCCCCGATCCTTTCGTTGTCGACTCTTTTGTGTGGAATGCACCGAAGCCAGACTTTCTGTAGGCAACGTCGTGAATGACGATGGCAAGTTGATAGGTATCAATGTGACGTGTTATCCAAGTCTTGGATGAGAGTCACAGTTTTTAATGATATTTCTATTGGTAATAAATTTCCTGACGTATTCTTGAAGACTTCTTAGCCTACCCCTAGAGCATGAAATCGAATTTTGTATTAACCCTAGTACAAAACTCATTTCTAAAACTCTCAAATATTTTCTTCACCTAAAACGAACGTGTAATGTGCCAAAGACGTTGGCTCGAGCTGTTAAAGATTACGATCATACCATTCAATATAATCGTGGGAAAAATGAACGTGGTAGCTGACGCGTTGAGTAGAAGATCATATGCGTTTACGAGTGTGATGTTGTTAACACAAAGACTCATTTCGTATAACTTACAAATGATGGAGATAAAGTTAAAGACTCTAGGGACCCACGTGAAGATAACGAATATATGATTAGAATAGACTTGAATCGATAAAGTTAAAGTTGCTCAAGCTACATACTCAGGGCTGATGAATGTGAAGAAGAAGGTTCAAGAGGGCGTTATTTTAGAAGCAAGAATCGATGAAGAGAGGAAATTTCAACCCTCAATTTTATTGGCCCATTTGAAATTCTTGATAGAATAGGAACTGTGGCTTATAGACTCATTTTACTGCCAAGTCTGTCGCGTGTTCATAACGTTTTTAACGTATCGATGTTACGTAAATATGTGGACGACCCGAACCACATTATTAATTTAGAACCGGATGAGATAGCAGAAAATTTAACGTGTGAGGAGATACGTGTTAAAATCTTGGATAAGAAGAATCGTATTTAACACTCAAAGGTTATACCTCAAGAATTAGAATCTGAAATGAAGTCAAGGTATCCTCACCTCTTCGGCATACCAGGTACGTACGTAAATTTCGAGGGCGAAATTTCATAAGGAGGGGAGATAGTGAGACCCCAGATTTTATGAATAAAGATTTAATTTTCTCGAAATAATTTTTTTTATATTATGGTATTGATTTGATGTAATGTTATAGTTGTGGGTAATAATTACAAATTTTACAAAGTAAGCAAGTGGTTGTATAATATTCGATTGGTCGGGAAATATTCTTTTTGTCGGGGAATATCCGTACGATGGTACAATCATTGGTGGACCCCACAACAGAATTATTTTCGGATAGTGAAAATGGCAAAAATACTTTATGAAAATAACGGCGGAAGTTTTACCGTTAACTGTTGAAACACCCAGTGTTCAAAGTACAGTAATACGCGTGATTGCACACTAACACACGGTATTGATTATTGATGCCTACGTGAGAAGTCACTCAGTTATACTCAATTATTGCTTACAGTAAATGATGCATCATATCTCTCATATTATTGATTCAATTATTGTTATAATATCATCTGCATAATATGATATATTGTTCAATCGGGTATTCGGGACACTTTTCGTGTCGAAGTACTATTCATGAGTTACTATTCACAAGTTACAATTCATGAGTTACTATTTGTGACACCCCCAAATCCGGTACTTCCATTTCCACAGGATTTGGTGTTCACTGTACAAACATCATCTATCTATCTACCCATAAATAAAATACAACCATACAATAGATAGAATAAATAATAACTCTCTCCCCTTATGGGGTTACATCAACTGCATAACTAAATAACTCCCAGGTTAATCTAACCTTAAAATATCTGTGCGAAAACATAACAATTAAGTCTTAAGTAACATCAATTCTAAATGTCATTACACAACCACATAAACAAATAGTCTTCATTACTTGCTAATCTTGCCCTTGCCTTTACTAGTGGAAGGCTCGTCTGTTCTCTCGTTCTTAACTGCAATGTTATTATTACGCAAGAGTGAGCACGATTGCCCACAAGTATAACAATATAATAAATGAATAATAATAACATGCAAATGAATTAATAACTTTGAATATAAAAGCTCAACTTTTGAATCAAGAATGAATAACAAGAATCAAAAGAAATTCTGAGGGTCACAAGACCTTGAACTATGTCCTAGGTTGTCAAGTGTTTATTCTTGAAACCTTTAACAGTCATAAGACTATGGACTCTTCTTCTCGTACTTAGGGGGATCAGCCCTTAGTACCATACTGTGCACAATATCTTAATGCTAAAGCGTAAATAATCCCCTATTAAAGGGTTGTTCATCTCAGTTTGACATCAGAGTCCGCACCAAAGGAAGTTTGGATTGGGTAAGCTCAATAAAAGTTCTAGAATTTATAACGCTTATCAACTATGGACTAGTTGAATCAATAAGGGTTCACTAGTCTTACAAGGTTCAACAATAATTGATATTCAATTTGAATAATAAAATTCAAGATGTATACAATCGAATAAGTATTGTATAATAAGAATTATGCTTTTAAAGAATGATAAGATCTAATATGAATTCTTGACTTGAACAGTAATAAACAAGATAGAATAATGAACTTGCTTTATGTAAAGAATTAAGGTTTAGGAACTTGCCTCGTGTGTAGGCTAAACGATTACTACTTCCGTTCACCACAAATCCTACACACATACCATATATATTCACGAAATTCATTAGTTACATTTTCTCTTAATTATTTAATATAAACTCTACTTTATTTAACAAATCATTACCCTTCTAATTTAATTACTTAATTAAATTAGAATATTTTCATTCTCTTACTATTATTACACTCGAATAAATTATTTTATAATAATTTCCATCGAATATTTATTTTACTCCATCAATATCTCAATTAAAATATTTATTTTATTTTATAAATATTTTAATAATAATTTTCATCTAATATTTATTTTATTCCATCAACATCTCAATTATAATATTTATTTTATTTTATAAATATTTTACTAATAATTTTATCAAATATTTATTTTACTCCATCAATATCTCAATTAAAATATTTATTTTATTTTATAAATATTTTAATAATAATTTTCATCGAATATTTATTTTACTCCATCAATATCTCAATTAAAATATTTATTTTATTTTATAAATATTTTAATAATAATTTTCATCGAATATTTATTTTATTCCATCAATATCTCAATTATAATATTTATTTTATTTTATAAATATTTTAATAATAATTTTTATTTAATATTTATTTTATTCCATCAATATCTCAATTATAATATTTAATTTATTTGATAAATATTTTAATTAATTATTATTATTTAATTAATTATTATTATATTTTTATTTATTTATTTATTTTTATTTTTATTTTTCGTCAGGGCGGGATAATTTAGTTTGGTAACACCCGCCGGGGGCGGGGTTACCCAAACTTAGTTTCTGCAATTTCTGCAGTTCTGCAGTTCGCGAACATAACAAGGCCAAAATAGGCCAAAAATGAATCACACGTAAAATTATACATGAATATAGCCATAACTTTCAATTAGTTATTTTTACACGAATTTAGACTTACCCAACTATTGTAATACATATATAATCATTACTTAACCCATCTAGCATGATTTTTAACAAGTTACAACACATAATTTGCAAAAATCAACACATTTACTTCCATTGTTCTTGATGTTCTTGAAGGTTTTGAAAATAAAACATGAAAATTGTCACTACGGATTCGTTATAACACCGAATCCGTTTATTTAAATTTTGGTCTCTTCGTATCAACATGCATAACATCATACGAGTGTAAATTTTACGAAAACATTTATGTTTGACATACTAAAGTCACGTATAAGGCCATAAGGCCGAAACCCATACTATGTAATTTTGTAGAAATCATATACGACATGTTTTCATGAATTTGATGATATGGTCTACATAATATATATATAATTAAACACGATTTGATATGTCATAGCACATATATAACCCATAATCATTACTCCTAACCCAATTACAGAGGTTTAAACCAAAAACTTTGAAACCCATATATATAAAACTCAATGACGTAAAATAAAAATTGGGAAGGAGGAGATTACCCTGTAGAGTATAAATTAGTAGGCTTGGATACTTTTGATTCCTCACTCTCAATCTCCTTCACAATCTCTGAATATTTTCTCTGACAATATAACTCTGTAAATTCTCAATCTCTCTGCTTATTTCTAAACTTAGCCAAAAATAATAAAAAGAAAAAGAAAGAAGAGTACGTATAAAGGAAAAAAAACTGATGCGCATTATGGTCAGTTACCCATCATGGGTTAACTGCCTAAAACTCCCACTAAAGCCATGTTTGGCTAGCCTTAAAAAGGTTATATCCAATTAATTTAATAAAATATTTATAATATAGTTTAAATCATGTCACACCCTTAGACATTAATTCAAATATCTTATTTAATTTAATTTAAATAAAATATAATAACTTCTCATAAATTCACATAGTCATATATTTAATTTTCTCATTAATTAATAATGTCAAATTATTAATTCTCTAATTAATAATTAAATTAATTAAAATACTAATATGCTTATTAAATATTTCTTTTAATACAATAAGCTCACATAATCACATACTTTGATAATAAAACTCTCTACATTAATTTAATAAATGTAACACATATAATTAAATTAATCTACCACAATTGCGTCAATTAATTATTTAATCTAATAATTAATTCATCGAAAAAATATTTATTCAATCCAATAAATATTAAAATATTATTACAAAATGACGGTTGTCACATCTTTCCCCTCTTAAAAGGATTCTGTCCCCAGAATCACAACTCAAAAATTTGTCCCGTTACATTCTCCCCCCTTACAAAGATTCTGTCCCCAGAATCGCATATAACAATCTAAGTAAATAAATGAGGATAATTCTTCATCATATTCTCTTCGAGTTCCCACGTAGCTTCTTCAGCGTTGTGGTTCCTCCAAATTACCTTAACAGAAGGTATTACTTTATTTCTCAGAACTTGTTCTTTCCGGTCGACAATTTGAACAGGAATTTCTTCGTAAGATAAGTCTTTGTCGAAATGTAGGGGTTCAAATTCAATCACGTGCTTGTAATCGGGTTTGTAGGGTCGTAGGACTGAGACATGGAAAACATTGTGGACATTCTCTAGAGATGGAGGTAAGGCTACCTCATAAGCAACTTCTCCGACCCTTCTCAGAACTTCAAAGGGTCCGATGAATCTTGGGCTCAATTTTCCCTTCTTTCCGAATCTGATCTTTTCTTTCCAAGGAGAGACCTTTAAGAACACATAACTACCTGGTTCGAACTCAACATTCTTACGGTGTGGATCGGCGTATTTCTTCTGTCTATCTTGAGCTGCCGTCAATCTTACTCGAATCACCTTGACTATGTCTGCTGTTTGTTGTATCAATTCCGGGCCTAGTAGTTGTCTTTCGCCAACTTCATCCCAATATAGTGGAGTTCTGCACTTTCTGCCGTATAACGCTTCATAGGGTGGCATTCCAATACTAGCGTGGTAACTGTTGTTGTAACCGAACTCTACAAGCGGTAAATGATATGATGTGCTCATTCGCAACTGTGTACCCATGCATTCTTGTAGACGTTTCCAGAAGTTCGACGTAAAACGCGGATCTCTATCAGAAACAATTGACACGGGAACTCCGTGTCTTGAAACAATCTCTTTTACATATAACCTTGCCAACTGATCTAAGTTGAATCTGATTTTGATCGGAAGGAAGTGTGCCGATTTCGTTAGTCGGTCAACGATAACCCATACTGCGTCGTAGCCTTTTTGAGTCGTCGGAAGGCCAACCACGAAGTCCATTGTAATATGTTCTCATTTCCACTCTGGGATCTCTAACGGTTGTAATAATCCACTCGGTCTCTGATGTTCCGCTTTCACTTTCTGATAGGTCAGACACTTGGCAACACATTCTGCAACATCACGCTTCAAATTCGGCCACCAGAAATGTTGTTTAAGATCTTGGTACATTTTGGTACTACCAGGGTGAATCGAATATCGTGAACTATGAGCCTCGCTTAAAATATCTTCCTTAATCTCTTGAACTGGCGGTACCCAAATTCTATTATCAAATCTCAGTATTCCTTCATTATCCATCTTAGATCTTGGTTCGGTTCCTTCAGATATCTTCTTTGTCACATTTTTACATTCTTCGTCCTGAAGCTTAGCCTCCTTAACTTTATCCAGTAGGGTTATACTAGATTGCATCTGAAATATTTTCTCATCAATCTCCATAGGATACTTCACTTCCAATTCCAGTTTCTCCATTTCCGCAATTAGCTCGTCCTGAGCAGTCAACATCATCAACTTCTCCCGACCCTTTCTACTTAAGGCATCGGCAACGACATTCGCCTTACCCGGATGGTATAAAATCTCACAGTCGTAGTCCTTAATTAACTCCAACCACCTTCTTTGTCGCATATTCAAGTCCTTCTGCGTGAAAATATATTTCAGACTCTTATGGTCCGTATATATTTCACACTTCTCCCCGTAGAGATAGTGCCTCCAAATTTTCAAAGCAAAAACAACTGCAGCTAACTCCAAGTCATGGGTCGGATACCCCTTCTCATAATCTTTCAATTGTCGTGACGCGTATGCAATGACTCTGCCATTTTGCATGAGCACACAGCCAAGTCCTTTGTGCGACGCATCACTATATACCACAAAATTTCCTGTGTCATCTGGTAGAGATAACACAGGGGCTGAACTTAATCTCTTCTTTAATTCTTGAAAGCTTTCCTCACACTTCTCCGTCCAAACAAATTTCATCGATTTTCTAGTCAGATTTGTCAACGGGGTTGCGATCTTGGAAAAATCCTGAATGAATCTTCTGTAATAACCTGCCAATCCAAGAAAACTTCTTACTTCCGACGACGTCTTCGGCTGATCCCAGTTAATCACAGCTTCGACTTTGGAGGGATCCACCGAAATTCTGTCCCTATCGATCACATGTCCAAGAAATTGTACCCTTTCAATCCAGAATTCACATTTCGAAAATTTAGCGTACAACTTCTCTCTTCTCAACGTCTCTAATGTCACCCTCAAATGTTCTTCATGTTCTTCCTTGGTTTTCGAATATACCAAAATGTCATCTATAAATACCACTACGAATTTGTCCAAAAACGGCTTGAACACTCCATTCATTAAGCCCATAAATGCTGCAGGAGCATTTGTTAGACCAAATGACATTACCAGAAATTCGTAGTGACCATATTGGGTTCTGAATGCTGTCTTCGGTACATCTTCTGGTCTCACCTTCAGTTGGTGATAACCACTCCTCAAATCTATCTTTGAAAAGTATCTCGCTCCCTTTAACTGATCGAACAAGTCGTCGATTCGCGGTAATGGATATCTATTCTTGATCGTAACCTTATTCAGTTCTCTATAGTCGATGCAGAGCCGCATTGTCCCATCCTTCTTCTTTACGAATAAAACCGGCGCTCCCCACGGTGATACGCTTGGTTGGATATACTTCTTGTCTAGTAATTCTTGTAGTTGAACCATCAGCTCTTTCATCTCTACCGGTGCCATTCGGTATGGTGCCTTCGATATTGGAACCGTTCCTGGAGCCAAATCGATCACAAATTCAACCGCTCTATCTGGTGGAAGTCCTGGTAAATCATCCGGAAATACGTCTGTGAAATCCCTCACTACTGGTATCTCCTCTATTTTCGGATTTTCTTTACGAATATCGACTATGTAAGCTAGATATCCTACACAGCCTTGTCTTAACAACTTCCTGGCCTGCATCATCGTCAGACAACTCGCTTGTCTAGGCGACTTACTACCATAAAACACAACCTTTGACGGAGTCATAAGGTTAATACGCTTCTTCTGGCAATCAATTACTGCCCCATAATTGGATAACCAGTCCATACCCAAAATAATATCGAATTCTCCCAGTCGAATAGGGATAAGATCTACGTTCATAATGTTACCCTTAATATCCACTCTACAGTTTTTGTGCACGTACTTAACAGGAATAATTTCTCTATTCGCAATTTCTATGTTCATGGGGTATTCTAACTCATCCTTAGGCAATTCTAAGTTCTTGGCAAAGTCATCGGATATAAATGAACAAGTAGCACACGAATCAAATAATACATAAGCATTAACTTTATTGATCGGAATGATACCTGACACCACATCGCGAGAATCCTTTTAAGAGGGGAAAGATGTGACAACCGTCATTTTGTAATAATATTTTAATATTTATTGGATTGAATAAATATTTTTTCGATGAATTAATTATTAGATTAAATAATTAATTGACGCAATTGTGGTAGATTAATTTAATTATATGTGTTACATTTATTAAATTAATGTAGAGAGTTTTATTATCAAAGTATGTGATTATGTGAGCTTATTGTATTAAAAGAAATATTTAATAAGCATATTAGTATTTTAATTAATTTAATTATTAATTAGAGAATTAATAATTTGACATTATTAATTAATGAGAAAATTAAATATATGACTATGTGAATTTATGAGAAGTTATTATATTTTATTTAAATTAAATTAAATAAGATATTTGAATTAATGTCTAAGGGTGTGACATGATTTAAACTATATTATAAATATTTTATTAAATTAATTGGATATAACCTTTTTAAGGCTAGCCAAACATGGCTTTAGTGGGAGTTTTAGGCAGTTAACCCATGATGGGCAACTGGCCATAATGCGCATCAGTTTTTTTTCCTTTATACGTACTCTTCTTTCTTTTTCTTTTTATTATTTTTGGCTAAGTTTAGAAATAAGCAGAGAGATTGAGAATTTACAGAGTTATATTGTCAGAGAAAATATTCAGAGATTGTGAAGGAGATTGAGAGTGAGGAATCAAAAGTATCTAAGCCTACTAATTTATACTCTACAGGGTAATCTCCTCCTTCCCAATTTTTATTTTACGTCATTGAGTTTTATATATATGGGTTTCAAAGTTTTTGGTTTAAACCTCTGTAATTGGGTTAGGAGTAATGATTATGGGTTATATATGTGCTATGACATATCAAATCGTGTTTAATTATATATATATTATGTAGACCATATCATCAAATTCATGAAAACATGTCGTATATGATTTCTACAAAATTACATAGTATGGGTTTCGGCCTTATGGCCTTATACGTGACTTTAGTATGTCAAACATAAATGTTTTCGTAAAATTTACACTCGTATGATGTTATGCATGTTGATACGAAGAGACCAAAATTTAAATAAACGGATTCGGTGTTATAACGAATCCGTAGTGACAATTTTCATGTTTTATTTTCAAAACCTTCAAGAACATCAAGAACAATGGAAGTAAATGTGTTGATTTTTGCAAATTATGTGTTGTAACTTGTTAAAAATCATGCTAGATGGGTTAAGTAATGATTATATATGTATTACAATAGTTGGGTAAGTCTAAATTCGTGTAAAAATAACTAATTGAAAGTTATGGCTATATTCATGTATAATTTTACGTGTGATTCATTTTTGGCCTATTTTGGCCTTGTTATGTTCGCGAACTGCAGAACTGCAGAAATTGCAGAAACTAAGTTTGGGTAACCCCGCCCCCGGCGGGTGTTACCAAACTAAATTATCCCGCCCTGACGAAAAATAAAAATAAAAATAAATAAATAAATAAAAATATAATAATAATTAATTAAATAATAATAATTAATTAAAATATTTATCAAATAAATTAAATATTATAATTGAGATATTGATGGAATAAAATAAATATTAAATGAAAATTATTATTAAAATATTTATAAAATAAAATAAATATTATAATTGAGATATTGATGGAATAAAATAAATATTCGATGAAAATTATTATTAAAATATTTATAAAATAAAATAAATATTTTAATTGAGATATTGATGGAGTAAAATAAATATTCGATGAAAATTATTATTAAAATATTTATAAAATAAAATAAATATTTTAATTGAGATATTGATGGAGTAAAATAAATATTTGATAAAATTATTAGTAAAATATTTATAAAATAAAATAAATATTATAATTGAGATGTTGATGGAATAAAATAAATATTAGATGAAAATTATTATTAAAATATTTATAAAATAAAATAAATATTTTAATTGAGATATTGATGGAGTAAAATAAATATTCGATGGAAATTATTATAAAATAATTTATTCGAGTGTAATAATAGTAAGAGAATGAAAATATTCTAATTTAATTAAGTAATTAAATTAGAAGGGTAATGATTTGTTAAATAAAGTAGAGTTTATATTAAATAATTAAGAGAAAATGTAACTAATGAATTTCGTGAATATATATGGTATGTGTGTAGGATTTGTGGTGAACGGAAGTAGTTATCGTTTAGCCTACACACGAGGCAAGTTCCTAAACCTTAATTCTTTACATAAAGCAAGTTCATTATTCTATCTTGTTTATTACTGTTCAAGTCAAGAATTCATATTAGATCTTATCATTCTTTAAAAGCATAATTCTTATTATACAATACTTATTCGATTGTATACATCTTGAATTTTATTATTCAAATTGAATATCAATTATTGTTGAACCTTGTAAGACTAGTGAACCCTTATTGATTCAACTAGTCCATAGTTGATAAGCGTTATAAATTCTAGAACTTTTATTGAGCTTACCCAATCCAAACTTCCTTTGGTGCGGACTCCGATGTCAAACTGAGATGAACAACCCTTTAATAGGGGATTATTTACGCTTTAGCGTTAAGATATTGTGCACAGTATGGTACTAAGGGCTGATCCCCCTAAGTACGAGAAGAAGAGTCCATAGTCTTATGACTGTTAAAGGTTTCAAGAATAAACACTTGACAACCTAGGACATAGTTCAAGGTCTTGTGACCCTCAGAATTTCTTTTGATTCTTGTTATTCATTCTTGATTCAAAAGTTGAGCTTTTATATTCAAAGTTATTAATTCATTTGCATGTTATTATTATTCATTTATTATATTGTTATACTTGTGGGCAATCGTGCTCACTCTTGCGTAATAATAACATTGCAGTTAAGAACGAGAGAACAGACGAGCCTTCCACTAGTAAAGGCAAGGGCAAGATTAGCAAGTAATGAAGACTATTTGTTTATGTGGTTGTGTAATGACATTTAGAATTGATGTTACTTAAGACTTAATTGTTATGTTTTCGCACAGATATTTTAAGGTTAGATTAACCTGGGAGTTATTTAGTTATGCAGTTGATGTAACCCCATAAGGGGAGAGAGTTATTATTTATTCTATCTATTGTATGGTTGTATTTTATTTATGGGTAGATAGATAGATGATGTTTGTACAGTGAACACCAAATCCTGTGGAAATGGAAGTACCGGATTTGGGGGTGTCACAGGTTGGTATCAAAGCTGTAAGGTTATAAACCTTAGGTGGGAGGACAACCTTAGATAGTAGCCTTGTAGGAGATCGAGAACATAGTAGTGGTAAACTCTTATCGAGTTCTAAGAAATGAATTTCTAAATTCATTAAAGATAATAAAAGACTTTATGTGCTTATGTGTTAATCAATGTGTTCGCTAGCATGGATTAGTAACTAAAACTTAAAATTTTGTTGTCAGGATGTCGGATATTGGAGGAGCTAGTCGAGCTGGGGAGGAGGAACCCCGATTACCTATAGAGGAGGAGCCCCGAGACATTCATGTCGTCAGGAAACAACTTGTACAGAGAGAGTCATCTCCGATGGTTACTGTCGTTGGTCAGGAGCATGAGCCGGAGACTGATCCAGAGGAAGAGGAAGAAGAGGAGTTCCCACCGAACTCCATTGATGCAGAGATGTATGACGCACTCTATGATCGTAACGTAGAGTTGCAGGATACTATTCGGGATTTGACTGAGCAGGCGGTTAGTCAACAGATTACTATTGAGCAGAAGGATAGAGAGATTGTGACTCTTCTCACACGTTTAGGAAACGTGGAGTGGGATCTGGTTCACGAGAAGGGTCAGACCGAGGATAAGTCTGCAGAAATAGAGAAGTTAAAGAAGGATCTGAAGAAGACCTCAGAGAGGCTTGCCATAGCAGAGGAGGGTTGGGTACGAGAGTCACGCCGTGCTGATCGTGCAGAAGATGATCGCCATGCGAAGAAGGCTAAACTTGAGGAGACATACTCTACACTACAAAATGCAATGAATGTGGTCCAAGATCGAGTTAGGAAGTATCCAATCCAGTTTGAGGATCTACCATCATATATGCTAGATCGTAGAACGATGTGCCGCATCATGGAGGAGGAACGTAGCAAGGCTATCCAGCGCCTTGACAGACAGTGATAGAATTTGTTTAATTATGTGAAAGACTTAATTAGTTTTTATATGTAAATTCTGACGTGTTTATGAAGAAAGAATATTTAAATGTTTTAAATCCTGTGGATTCTTTATTCCAGGATAGTTGATGTAAATAGCAGTTATGCTATCGTTTAATGTTAAAACTTTGATTTGAATGCAAATATATCAAGTTATTTAAGATGATGTGTTAAGTGATATGTTAAATTAGTGAGTAATGTCTTAACTATTTAGAGAAATAAATAAAGTTCTAATAAAGCGTTTATTTAACAGAAAAATGCCACCAAAAAGACGACCAAATCGTCGACCAGCCCAGGAAGGGTCAACGAATAACAACAACAACACCACCAATGCTGACCCCTTTCAGCAGTTGGTGAATTTACTGGCTGGAGCAATTAACAATCAACCACAAGCCCCACCAAACACCACGTTCAAGGATTTCAAGGCGGTGGGACCGCCAGAGTTTAAAGGTTCCATGAACCCAATCGAAGCTCAAACATGGGTTATGGAGATGGAGAAGGTGTTTGACGTCGCCAGAGTAAGGGAAGACCAGAAGACCGCATATGCAACATTCATGCTGAAGTCTGAAGCCAGCTATTGGGGGCAGGCAAACAAAGTATGGGGAGGAGAAGGTGTAATAACCTGGGAGAGATTTAAGGAGATGTTTTTCGAGATGTATTTTCCGACTAGTTCGCAAAACCAAATGGAAGTTCAGTTTTTGGAGTTGAAACAAGGGAATATGTCCGTAGCAGATTATGCGGCAAGGTTCAACGAATTGGCTAGGTTCGCCACGTATCAAGTGCATACTGACGAGAGAAAGGCAAGACGTTTCGAGCAGGGACTGAAGCCCTGGTTGTATAGCAAGGTGTCAATGTTCCAATTGAACACCTTTGCTGGAGTGTTAGAGAAGGCCATACTCGCTGAAGGTGGAAGCGATGCGGTATCTAAATATAATCAGGATCAGAAGAAGAAAAAGAGTGAAAATGAAGGAATTAATAAGACTGGTGGAAGTAGCACGGGAGGTAATAATAATCAGAAGAGAAAGTGGTCTGATAACTCGTCAGCTGGAAGTCAACAAGGAGGGCAAGATTAGAAAGTAATGAAGACTATTTGTTTATGTGGTTGTGTAATGACATTTAGAATTGATGTTACTTAAGACTTAATTGTTATGTTTTCGCATAGATATTTTAAGGTTAGATTAACCTGGGAGTTATTTAGTTATGCAGTTGATGTAACCCCATAAGGGGAGAGAGTTATTATTTATTCTATCTATTGTATGGTTGTATTTTATTTATGGGTAGATAGATAGATGATGTTTGTACAGTGAACACCAAATCCTGTGGAAATGGAAGTACCGGATTTGGGGGTGTCACACTATTCACGAGTTACTATTCACCCGGTTACTATTCACTCTAGTATTGTGCATTCGGGTATTTGAGTACAATATTATTCCATGAGGAGATGTGCTAATTTTTCAGATCGTTGGTTGAAGATATAATAGTAAGTCAATATGGACCGCTGGTGGAGTTATAATAGTAAATCAATATGGATCGCTGGTTTAAAGTTTTAAATAGTAAATCAGTATGGACCGTTGTTTTAAGTTTTAATAGTTAACAAATATGGGTTGTCCGTTTAATAGTAAATCAACCTGGACCGTTCATGAATTAGTTACTATTCATTCCATTTTCCTATAAATAGAAGCTCATTCCTTCATTATTTCTTACGAATTCACTGAAACTCTAGAGAGAGAATTATAAAAGAACCTATAGAAAAGTATTTTGTTACTTCCTTACTCTTATATTCAGTTTCTTTTATGGTAAGGGGTATTATTTATTTTGTATTCATGAAGAGAACTTCTGTTATTCCATTATTTATTATTCTGTTGGAATAACCTGTATACGCGGGCTACCCTATACATGGTGACATTCTTCTAATATTCCGTTCTTTATTATTCTGTCAGAATATCTTGTCTGTGCGTTTACGCCGGACCTGGTTCCATTATTTATTATTCTGTCGGAATATCATGTCTGTGCGTTTACGCCGGACCTGGTTCCATTATTTATTATTCTGTCGGAATGTCATGTCTGTGCGTTTACGCCGGACCTGGTTCCATCCTTTATTATTCTGTTGGAATAACATGCATGTGCGGTCTATCACATGCATGGTGATTTCTTTTGTTATTCAATTCTTTATTATACTCAATTGATTAAAACTTTAACTTCTATACTCATGAAATTAGTGGAATATCTTTGATATTTGCGCTTCATCCAGTATCTTTTTATGGAAATATTTTTCTGAGCATTCTTGAATTTTACTCTACAAAGCAGTATCATGTTGACAATTTGAACGTTATCAGTTCCTGGATAAATTAATTTTTGAACTTGTTTTATTTAATTCTTATATCATTGTCATCATCCTTATGTTTATATTTTGTTGAAAGACATCTGTGGCCTGTAGTGCATAGATGGACTTGGTATGATTATGACCAGGGATTATTCAGTGTAATCATGACCGTAATGTTATAAATGATGTGAAAAAAGTCCTCATTGGCCCGTAGTGCATTGATGGACAGTTTTTGGTATGATTATGGCTATGGATTCTCTTTGGCCGTAGTGCAAAGATGAATTATTTTATGGCATGATCAAGACCGTTAATAAAAACATGATTATCTTTAGCCGTAGTGCATGGATAATTCGTGGTCGTGATACTAAAGAATATCCTTGGCCGTAGTGCAGGGGTGATTCGATGATATGGATTATTTATTAAGCTAAGTCTCAGCGATAAAAGTGATGAAAAACCTTTTAAATCATAGAAGATAGTTGATTTTATTCCCTACTTGACTCTTCTAATGGATTTCTTGTTCCGCTGCAGTTAAACTTGATAGTTGTTATATTTTATCAGTTTAACACTGTTGAAGGCTAACGATAAATTATTCTGCATTATCTTAGTCATAATATTTCTTACTGGGCAAGTTGAGCTCACCCTTTCTTTCACTGTTCTCTTCAGGAAATGAGAACGTAGCTGGGACTAGTCGGGGAACAGAGTGATGGTCCTAGATGGTGCATTAGTAGTCCTCACTATTCTGTGAAATAGTGTGATAATAATTGTAATGAGGACTCCTTTTGAGTTTGTATAATCTCTAGTAAACAATATTTGTATTCAAACTCACAGTTTATGTTTTGTCGTATTGTACACGACAGTTGTATTATTAAGTTATATTTCAATTCTGTACCATGTATCTGGCGACTCAAGTTGGGTGATGTATACCTAATTTTATGGGCGTCACAGTTGCCACCGGTATGATGGTTGTGTTCCCTTGGTTGAACATACTCATTATCTCACTCTAATAATTGAGCCATGTTTACAACATCTGAATATAAAGAAAATTTATGAGAGATAAGATATTACAGAATCTCGGGTTTTAGACCTCTTAGAAACATCATTGTCATTCGTTCCTCATTCTCTACCAAATGAGGTGCAAACCTGGATAACTCAGCGAACTTTGCCTCATACTGGGACACTGTCATGTTGTTTTGTTCCAGTCTGATAAACTCTACCTCCTTCATATGACGAATACTTTCAGGAAATTACTTATCATTGAATAGTTTTTGAAACGTTTCCCAAGACATATTGAGTGGGGCAAGCTGGGTACGCTTCACAGACTCCCACCAGTAGTTTGCCTCACTACGGAATATAAAGGTGGTGAATGGAACCTTTTGTTCTTCCTTGCATCCCAAGACATTGAATATCTTGGTAATTTGCTTGACCCACATTTCTGCCTTGATCGGATCCGGCTTTCCAATAAATTCTGGTGGTCCCAACTCCTTGAACTGCTTGGTTGTGATAAGTCGCGCATTGCTATCATTTCCACCCGTATTTTGTGCACGAGTTTCCCTCATCTGATTTTGCATGAACTGCAAAAAACTTTTAAACATCCCATCATTCATCATTTGTTAGGTAGTGTTGTTTACAGGAGGAATATTGTCTTCCTGTTGCACGTTCCCCTGGGTGGTGATTAAAGGTATCTTCACTGTCTTATTCACTCCATTATTAATATTTACCGCTGTCATTCTTAAATACTGCCATAAAATAAGGGTTAATTAATAAATTAATATATCACATATTAACCATATGCTCTTACTAACCAACCAAATAACAAATAAACTTAGTCAAGTCATACTAGCGAAGGAATTCCCCGTCTCTCCCCTCCTAATTCTTGTCTCATATCTCAGCCGGGGATCATATCCCTAAGCTCTGATACCAACTTTGACGCCCCCAAAATAGGTATACATCACCCATTCTGAGTCGCCAAATACATGGTACATAAATAAATACAACTTCAATAATATAATTGTCGTGCAAAATACTACAACGCATATACTGTGGGTTTGAATACAAATATTGTCTAATAGACAGTATATAAACTCAAAAGGAGTCCTCATTATAATTATTGATACACTATTTTATAAAATAGTGAGGACTACTAAAATAACTATCTTGAATCATCACTACATACCCCAGCTAGTTCCTGCTAAATTCTCTCCTCCTGAGAAGAACAATGGAACAAAAAGGAAAAGGGTGAGCTCAACTAGCCCAGTAAAGAATATTATGACTAAGATAATATACAACAAATTATCATTAGTCTTCAACAGGGAAACATTTGATAAAATATAATAGACAACAAGTTTTAGATCAAAAACTGCAGCGGAAACATCAATCCATTAGAAGAGTAAAGTAGAGAATGAATTCTACTATCTTCTAAGATTTAAAAGTCCATCATCAATATTTTATCCCTGTAACATCAATCAATATACATCTTGAATCAAATATTCATCTTTGTAGTACAGGCCAAAGATATTCATTTGTATAACCAGTTAGTCATGTTCATCTCAACACCTGTTCATCTTTGCACTACGGGCCAAAGATATTCATCAGTTAATCATTCATCTTTGCACTACAAGCCAAAGATATTCAATAATATCATCATTTAGAACTGAGGATGATGAAAAATATCTTAAAGAAAACGAATCCAATGAGATAAAAGAACAAATATTAGGGATTCGTATTACAGTTTATTCAAATTCAATAATACTCCATAATAACAAATTGTGAAGCAAAATTCAAAAATAAAGATCAAAACATGGATACAATCAAATATAGTAACCATAATAGACATCTTGGACAAAAAGGAAAATTTTATTTTTCGGTAAATAGTGTCATATTCGTGAATAGTGCCGTATACGTGAATAGTAATCCCGACATAAAAAGTTCCAAATTTGATAAAAAGTTCAGACTAATATTTTGGCATAATGATATTGAAAAAAATAATATCATTTACGAAGAAAATAACATCCCTTACCTCAAAATAACAGTACTTCTGATCGGAATATCGGTATGAGACTGAAGGAAACTTGCACTGATGAATACCAACTCACTAAGTATCTAAATACTCACAAAATACGCTCGATAATATAGAGAGAAAAACTTATTTCTTGTGTGATTTTTAATTCTAACTAAGTACCATATTTATAGAAAAATACTTAGAACGCCATAGCAGACTAACCTGCTACCTGATGGCTTTACCTACCACTATTCAAGCCTACCACTTTTAAAAATAAATTCCAGCACATTTCATTACTCACCAACAAAAAGTGGGGCCCACCATATTTTTAATAAAAACATTTATTTCTGAAACTTCAATAATTCATAATAAATAGCTCTTTTATCAAAAAAATTCGAATCTCATGTCTATTCCATAGAAAATTAAATTCTCTACAACTTTGTAAGTTTAAGTTTTTCCAAATTCCAAACGAAAAAAGACCAAAATCCACATACGGACGATTTTCAAAACTTCCATTCCGATAAAATACTGATAAAATACCTTAGCATTAATTCCTTCATTTATAACCACAATAAATATATTCAGCATTTATATCTACATAAAATAAATATTTCCTTATCATATAAATTAATAATTAATTATTCACAAATAATATCACAGAATCATAATTATAACAACCAGGTCGTTCCCAATAAAGAGAGGGCTTTCCGATAAGGATTTCTCCTTATTGGTGCGCAATTAGGTGACCAAACCCCTTTCCTAGACAGAACTTCCTTAGACATTGCCAATAATGCTATCTAATAATATTATTCAAATAATATGAATTATTAATTTCATAATGGGAAATACTGTGCAGTGACAATAATTGAAACGACAATAATATAAAATATCAACGTAGCATTTATTGAACCAATAAAATAAAATATTGAATAGTAATTACTGTAAAAATTATTGAGTAGTGCCTTCTTACGTAAGAATCAATAATTCAAAAATACTATGCAATATCGTGTGCTACTGTACAACCACGTGTATTACTGTATTTTAACCACCAGGTATTCCAACAGTGTTAACGGTAACAACTATGTCATTATTTATAAAAACTCAAACTTTTCGTTTTCTTCATCCGACCGTTTTCCGTTATGGGGCCCACAAATGGCTGCACCGTCGTACGAATATTCCCCGACAGCAAGAATATTCCACGACCAAATGAATATTCCCCGACAACAATGAATATTTTATAACCACTTGCTTATTTTGTAAAATTTGCACATTTCACCCATAATCAAAACATTATATCAATTTAACACCTTATTATTCACAATAATAAATAGAGGAAATTTGATTTTATTTATAATAAGTTGGGGTCTTACAGTCATGATTATACCGAATAATCTCTGGTCATAATCATACCAATAATTATCCATCAATGAACTACAGGCTAATGAGGACTTTCATCACATCATTCGTCACATTATAATCATGATTATACCGAATAATTCCTGGTCATAATCATACCAAGTCCATTTATGCACGTAAGCCAAAGATGACTTTCATCACAATATAAGCATGAGGATGATGACAATGACATAATAATTCAATAAAACAAGTTCAAGATAAATTTTAAAGATTTATAATTTAATTTATCCAGAAATCAATAACGTCCAAATTGTCAACATGATACTGCTTTGTGGAGTAAAATTCAAAAATACTCAGAAGAATATTTCTATGAAAAGATATTGGATGAAGCGTAAATATCCAGGATATTCTACTAATTTCATGGAGTATAGAAGCCAAAACTTTAACCAACTTATTATAATAGAATATATGAAACTGCAAATGGATTTTTGCCCGCCATGCAGTAATCCACGTAAACAGATCATTTCCATAATTTAATAAGGAATGAATATGAAGGACCATTCACTATGCATGCGGTAGTCCACATAGACAGGTTATTTCAACAGAATAATAAAGAATGGAATAACAGAAGAATTCACCATGCATGCGGTAGCCCGCGTAGATAGGTTATTCCAACAGAATAATAAAGAATGGAATAACAAAAGAATTCACCAGGCATGCGATAGACTGCACAGACAGGTTATTCCAACAGAATAATAAAGAATATAATAACAGAAGAATTCACCAGACATGCAATAGACCGCACAGACATATTATTCCAACAGAATAATAAAGAATGGAATAACAGAAGAATTCACCAGGCATGCGATAAACCGCACAGACAGGTTATTCCAACAGAATAATAAAGAATAGAATAACAGAAGAATTCACCAGGCATGCAATAGACCGGAATATTAAAGAATGGAATAACAGAAGAATTCACCAGGCATGCGATAGAACACATAGATAGGTTATTCCAACAGAATAATAAAGAATGGAATAACAACCCTTACGAGTATTGAAAGAAAATAACTCTCTTCATGAATACGAAACAAAATAATACCCCTTACCTTAGAAGAAACTGGATACTGGAATGGTGAGGTAGCAGACTTCTTTTCTTCTTTCTCTCTATAATTTCTCTCTATAATTATTGCTCTTGTGAGACTTAGTGAATTGGTGAGAATGAAAAAAGAATGAGCTTCTATTTATAGGAAAATATAGTTTCGATAATTGCACGTTTTGGGACTCAAAATATTACAATATATAACCTTCCTCTTTTTCTTCATTTTTAATTTAGTCTTGTAAGTATTATCAAACTTGAACCACCACCCCTAATAGTAAATAATGTGAATTAATAGTTCATTCATGTGACTTAATAGTATAATCACGTGAAAAAACTAATTACAGTATAGTACCTTCATCTATACCTCCAATTTTAATTTAGTCATGCAAGTATTATCAATCTTACACCAACTCCCCTAATAGTAAATCATGTGAATCAATAGTACACTCATGTGAACACATAGTTATAAGCATGTGAATTAATAGCAATTAATTGCTTATTTATCCGGTGAATTACCTGATTGGTCAATATAACCTCCAGACATTAATTATTATCGAAATAAATGTCGATTTCCACTAACACTAATAATTCCCACACAATGGAACTATCAAGTTCATCTTTAATCAACACGAACTTATTCATCATTAATATTATAACTCACAATATTTAACAACCAGGTCTTTCCCAGGAAAGAGGGGGCTTTTCGATAAGGATTTCTCCTTATTGGCGCGCAATTTGGTGACCAAACCTCTCCTTGACAGAACTTCTAAACATTGTCAATATTTTAAATAATAATATGAATAACTTTGTCGTCTCAATTATTGATTTAATAATAAAACATATTATGCAGATGATACTGTGACAATAATTGAATCAATAATATGAAGGATATGATGCAGCAATTACTGTAGCAATAATTGAGTATAACCAAGTGACTTCTCACGTAAGCATCAATAATCAATACCGTGTTCTACTATGCAACCACGCATATTACTGTACTTTTACTACCAGGTAGTTCAACAGTTTTAACGGTAACACTTTCGCCGTTGTTTTTATAAAAAGATAATTATGTCATTTTCTAACTAAGACAATACTTCCGTTGTGGGGTCCACCAATGATTGTGCCGTCGTACGAATATTTCCGGTTAAAACGAATATTCTTCAACCAATCGAATATTATATAACCACTTGCTTAATTTGCAAAATTTGTAAATATTACCCACAACTATTATATCAAATCCACACCATAATATTTAAAAAAATATTTCGAGAAAATTATTCTTTATTCATAAAAGTTGGGGTCTTACAGGTTTGGTCACCTAATTAGGCGCCAATAGGGAGAAATCCTTATCGGAAAGCCCCCTCCTTCCTGAAAATGATCTGATTGTTAAATATTGTGAGTTATAATATTAATGATGAATAAGTTCGTGTTGATTAAAGATGAAATTGATATTTTCATTATGTTGGGATTATTAGTGTTAGTAGAAATCGACATCTATTTTGATAATAATGGATGTCTGGAGGTTATATTGACCAATCAGAAAATTAATCGGATAAACGAGTAATTAATTGCTATAAATTCACATGCTTATAACTATTTATTCATATGTGTATACTATTGATTCACATGCATGTACTATTAGGGGAGGTGGTGCAAGATTGATAATACTTGCATGACTAAATTATAAATGGAGGTAAAGATGAAGGTATTATACAGTAATTATTTTTTTCACCTGATTGTACTATTGATTCACATGATTGTACTATTGATTCACAAGATGTACTATTAGGGGAGGTGGTGCAAGTTTGATAATACTTGTATGACTAAATTAAAAATGAAGGAAAAGATGAAGGTATTATATTGTAATATTTCGAGCCCCAAAATGTGAAATTATCGAAATTATATTTTCCTACAAATAGAAGCTCATTCTTCTTTCATTCTCACTAATTCACTAAGACTCACAAGATCAATTATAGAGAGAGAAGCTATAGAGAGAAAAAAGAAGAGAAGTCTGCTACTTCACTATTCCAGTATTCAGTCTTCTTCTGAGGTAAGAGATATTATTTTGTTCAGTATTTATAGGAATAATATTTTATTCCATACTCTATAGTATGTGAGTAATATTATTTCGTCTCGTATTCCTAATTATACCCTCATTTTTTTAAAGTATTACTTCTATACTCCGTGAAATTAGTAGAATATCCTTAAAATTTGCATTTCATCTAGTATCGTTTCACAAGGATATTTTCAACACATTCTTGTTAAATTTTAAGATTTTCATACCAGAGTACTGTCCATGAGTAGTATTCATTTTTACGGTACTATTCACAAAGTATTATTCACGGGGTACTATTCACAGGATACTATTCACAAAGTATTATTCACGGGTACTATTCATAGAGTACTATTCATGAATACTATTCACAAAGTACTATTCACGGGGTACTATTCCCAAAGTACTATTCACGGGGTACTATTCACTCTGGCACTATTCACCCGGGGAATTATTCATGACAAAAATTGATTTCTTTGTTGTCCAAATCATTTTTGATACAATATTATTCTTGAATTTTACTCCACAAGTAGTATCATGTTGACAATTTAGACATTATTGAATTCTGGATAAATTAAGTTATAAATCATTAAAAATTTATCATTTGCTTTCTTTTAATTAAATTCTTATATCATTTTCATCATCCTCATGCTTATATTGTGATAAAAAGTACTTTGTGGCTTACGTCCATAGATGTACTATTGGTTGGTATGATTATGACCAGGTATTATTCGGTATAATTATGACCGTAATGTTACAAATGATGTGGTAAAAATTTCTATTGCCATGTAGTGCATTAATGGACAGTTGTTGGTATGATTATGACCAAGTATTATTCTGTATAATCATGACCATTGATGATTACATGAATATCCTTGACCCATAGTGCATGGATGATTCGATGATATGGTTTATTTATTAAGTTGAGTCTCAGCGATAAAATTGATGATAAACTTTTAAAATCATAAAAGATAGTAGATATCATGCTCTACTTGACTCTTTTAATGGATTACTTGTTTCACTGTAATTAAACATGATGTTTATTATATTTTATCAGTTTAACACTGTTGAAGGCTAACGATAATTTATTCTGTATTATCTTAGCCATAATATTTCTTATTGAGCTAGTTGAGCTCACCCTTTGTTTTCATTGTTCTCTTCAGGAAATGAGAATATATCTGGGACTAGTCGGGGAATGGAGTGACGGTCCAGATGTTTGCATTAGTAGTTCTCACTATTCAGTGACATAGTGTGATAATAATTGTAATAAGGACTCCATTTGATTTTGAATAATTTCTAGAAGACAATATTCGTATTAAAACTCTCAGCTTATGTTTTGTCGTATTTTACACGACAGTTGTATAATTAAGTTGTATTTGAATTTTATACCATGTATTTGGCGACTCAAAATGGGTGATGTATACTTATTTTGGGTGCGTCAAAAAATAAGTTCGTATTGATTAAAGATAAGAATAATAATTGATGGGTGGAAGATATTTGTTCAATTATCTTTTTAAATGGGTGTTTGTTCATTTAGTTTTTTTTAAGATGCATAATTTTTCATGACCCAATTACCTTCAAAGGAAGTAATCCTTTGATTGGCTAATTATGAGATTATTGGCCAAAATTTCCAAATTATACATTACTGTTCACTAACTTGTTGATAAGGGTGCTCTTTCATTGGTCCATATCTCCTAAACTTCAATCACATCCTCATGAGGGCATTCTTTTATTGGTTGTCTCAAATATATGCTGATGAATTGCGTTCGAATATTTTTTTCTACTCTACATCCGTGATTATTTTCTTAAATAGTATCATGTCATTCTCCTATAAATAGGATGATTTGTTTAGAAATAAAAATCACACCACAATTAGAGAATTATTCTTCTATAATATTGAGCGTATTTCTTTTTAGTTAAGGAAGCTTTAAGTGTAAAAAACAGTACAAATTTTCTTCAAGAATATTTTCGCTATACCAGTCGAAATTACTCTCCTACTAAGGTAAGAGATATTATTTTTGTTCAATATTCGTAAGAAATAATATTTTCTTCTATACTCTATAGTATGTAAGTAATATTATTTTATTTCAGATTTTAAATTTTACACTCATTTTGTTAAGTATTGCTTCTATATTCCTTGAAATTAGTAGAATATCCTTGAAATTTGTGCTTCATCTAGTATCTTTTCACAAAAATATTTTTCTAAATATTCTTGTTAAATTTTGATCTTTTCATGTCGAGGTACTATTCGCGGGGTACTATTCACTTGGGTACTATTCACTCGGGGTACTATTCACGATAAAATTGATTTCTTTTTTGTCCAAATTATTTTTGATACATGAATATTATTCTTTAATTTTACTCCACAAAGCAGTTATCATGTTGACAATTTAGACATTCTTGAACTATGGATAAATTAAATTATAAATCTTTAAAATTTATTATTGATCTCACTTAATTAAATTCTTATATCATTGTCATCATCCTCATGCTTATATTGTGATGAAAGTCATATTTGGCCCGTGGTGCATAGATGGACTGTTGATTGGTATGATTATGACCAGGAATTATGTAACGGTATAATCATGACCCGTAATATTACAAATGATGTGGTAAAAGTCCTCATTGGCCCGTAGTGCATTGATGGACAGTTATTGGCATGATCATGACCACTGATGATACTAACAAATATTCTTGGCCCGTAGTGTATGGATAATTCGTGGATGTGATAATAATGAATATCTTTGGCCCTAGTGCATGAATAATTTATGGATGTGATACTAACGAATATCATTGGCCCATAGTGCATGAATAATTCGATGATGTGGATTATTTATTGAGCTGTGTTACAACGATAAAATATTGATGATGAACTTTTAAATCATAGAAGATATTAGATATTATGTTATACTTGACTCTTCTAATGGATTTGCTTATTCCGCTGCAGTTAGACTTGTTGTCTATTGTATTCTATATGTTTTACACTGTTAAAGGCTAACGATAATTTATTCTGCATTATCTTAGTCATAATATTCTTTACTGGGCTAGTTGAGCTCACACTTTTCTTTCATTGTTTTTTTTTTCCAGAAAATGAGAATATAGTTGGGACTAATCGGAGAATAGAGTGATGGTCTAAAATGATGACTATAGTAGTCCTCACTATTTCTGTCAATAAATTTCTGTCATTAAGATTCACCTTAATATTTTCTTTGATTCACTAGGAAACATCTATTCAAATTTTATCATATCTACAAAATATTATGCGTAACTTACAATAATAAATTTAATAACTCACGAAGGGATTTCAGTTGTGTTACTTAAGTAGATTCATTGCATTTGTATATTAAGAAAATAAATTTTGTGTATACATAAATTACGGCATCCGAAAGTTTTTAAAATTTTGAGACTAAATTACAAATTATACTTCGTCGTTTAACCCCAATTCAATTTTTGCTTCAAACTTTATTATTGATTAAATATACTCTAATTTTTTACCGTTTAAACTATTTGTACCTTTGTATCAAAACAATGGTATCAAGGGTGTAAATTATTTTACACTCAAAATTTAAGAAACTTTTAATTGAAAACTAAGTTTAAAGTGAAAACCCATTTTATATATGTAGGGTACAATTTGTAGTTTAATCAAACTTTAACAATTTAGAATATTATAAACTAATTTAAAATGGTGTTTGTAAAGAAAATACACACTTTTTGATTGTTTTAAATAGAAAATGAGTATAAAAGTGGTAAAATTTCTTGATAACATATTAACATAAAAGGGAGTTAAAATTGTACATTAAAATAGTTAAAAGTTTTGATTTTTAATGGGTGACATTGATTTTGGGACGACTCCAGATCGATTTGAAAATATTATCCAAAGTTCGAATTCGAAGTTGATCCGAGTTGAATATGATTCATACTTGTTTTCTGTTTAATGATACACGAGTCGAATTCGAGCATACCAGTGTTTGCTCAGATTAGGGTTCGAGTATTTCATTATTTTTTGAACTATACTCGATACCTGATCAATGGATCATATTTGAATATTTGACTAATTCATACTAGTAAGCTAAATATGTGATATTTGTATCAATCTATAATTTATAAAGTGTAATATGAAATTGTGTAAACTTGTACTTGAATAAATCAATAAATTGAATGTCAATTTATATTACATTCTTTATAATTTTTATACATAAATAAAAGTGAAAAAATTTTATATATAAATATTAGTTAAGTAACCAATTTAGTATGTAGTGGTTCAATTTTAAGTGAAATGGTTCACATTCAAAACGCGATTTGAAGGCTCGTGAGTAACTCATTTTGTAAACGAGTCAAGTACTTACGAGCTGAGTAGGTCTTAGTCGAATCCAAGTCGAATTCGAGTTCAATTTTTCCGAGTCAAGCCGAATTTGAGCATTAAGGTGTTCGTTGAGATTTGACTCGTTTACACCAGGACCAGTCGTGACTACAAGTAGGGGTGGACAACCGATAAAAACCGACCCGATACCAATACCGACCAAAATTTGATACCGATACCGGTACCGGTATACCGAACCGATTTACCGATTCGGTATCGATTTTTATCAAAAATTAATATAATTATTATTTTTATTATTATAATCATTATTTTATTATTATTATTATAATTATTATTTTGTTATTATTATTATTTATTAATAATAAAAAAATTAAAAAACTGATATATACCGATCCGGTTTGATAATACCATATATACCGATTTTTTTATATCAAAATTAGATTGATTCTTTTTGTACCGAACCGACTGATTCGATCCTATTTGAAAAACTGAAAAAACCGTATATGTTGCCCAGTCCTAACTATAAGAAAACCACACAACTCATGCGCCTTAAGCCGTTGCCTTGTTTCTTCAGTTGAACTAAGGAAGAGATTATAGATTCACCTCCCCAAATTCATACTATTATTTTGACTTTGTTGTCGTCTAAACCAATATAGATCTAACACGTACCTGGATTTATGTTCCGTCAGTGTAGCTACCGTGAACCGACATTACACTCGGTCACTTTTGGCTGTAGTATATTTCTCCCTCCGTCCCAAATTAACTGCTTAGTTTTGATTTTTTTAAGTCAAATTGACTATTTTTAGAATTAATAATTAAGCATATATAAATATATTTCTAAAATTATAAAAATTAGAATTAGTAATAAATTATATATACTTTCTTTTGGTTATAATCTCTTCACCTATATTTTAGCAAAAATAGTAAAAAGATTAGTTTTAAAAATGGTCAATTTGATTTTAAAAAGTCAAAACTGAGCAATTAATTTGGGACGGAAGGAGTATTAAGAATTACCGGTTATAGACGGTTGTTGTTC
Organism: Panax japonicus; assembly: GCA_020205505.1. Classification (NCBI taxonomy): domain Eukaryota; kingdom Viridiplantae; phylum Streptophyta; class Magnoliopsida; order Apiales; family Araliaceae; genus Panax; species Panax japonicus. The sequence continues at coordinate 46,579,929 of CM035101.1, read as the reverse complement.
GTAGACAGCTCCTTGGCTGTCGGTGGACTCGTTTTTCTAAATTTTGATTTGATCAAATTACAATAATACCCTCCTTTGTTGCATTAATAATTAGAGATAATGATTTGAATATGTCACACAAACTTTATGTCCAATTTGTACAAGTTTGTAACCGAAGCGGTTAGCATGAAATTTATTTTTAAATAAGTTGGTCAATTAATCAATAGAATATTGATATGCAGACGATGTATTATATGCGTCAACATTCTATTGATTAATTGATTAAATTACCAAAAAATAAATTTTATGCTAACCGGATAAACTGATAAAATAAAATATTCGTATGTGGGTTACTTCTTTGTACTCTCATATCCCATTTATTCATAAATAACAATAATTAATACTCTCTTATTTTCACAAAAATAATTAATCATAAAATTTATTTTATTTTAAATTTTTATGAGTCATACTAATTTTGAAGTTTAGTATGCTGTCGTTTAATCTCAAAAATCAGTTATATCTCTAATTTTAGTGCGGAGATAATAATAACATAAAATTGTCAGTATATATATCAACACATAATAAGAATCCAACAATTAATGTTAATTCTAAAATTATATTGTCATATGATAATACAAAAATATTGCAAGATAAACTAAAAATAATAATACTAAGATAATCATTTTATTACTCCTAATTAATTGGGAAGTGGTTAGTATGAAGTTTATTTTGGGGTAAGTTGATCAATTAACCAATAGAATACTGACACGCTGACAAAATTGTATGTGTGTCAGTATTCTATTTGTCAATTGACCAACTTACCAAAAAAATAACTTCATGCTAACCGAATCATCCTAATTGTAAGAGTTTTTGGTAGATTGTCTATTTGTTGCCTACGCGGATATCTTGAATGGCCCTAGTAAGTTTAACTAATCAAGAAAATGATGGTTAGGAAATCAAATCAATCAACCAATGCTGGCTTGAAATATAACAAGAACAAAGCACCTATCCATTTGACTCTTTATTTAGAAAACTGGTATTTCTACATGATTTTTTGATATTTTCACATGAAAAGTGTCGTTATAGATCTTATAGCGGCAGTTTTACCGTCGCTAAAACCATCGCTATAGGATCTATAGCGACACTTTTCATGTGAAAATATCAAAAAGTCGTATGAAAATATCAGTTTCCTTTATTTATTTACAAAACCTTTCTATCAAACTAGTTTTAAAAGCCAATTCATGGTTAAAATTGACGTAATATGTGAACACCCCAAAACTTCTCAAACTAAATGTGCCATCATCATTTAATTGGTATTTGTAATATTTACTTGAGTATGAGTATTCATCTTACTTGCATTGTTTTTGAATTTGAGTAGTACAATAAATTCTCTAAAAATGTATATAATCATATTTACATTATCAAGTCTCACATGACAGAAAAATAAATTTTTCATAGAGCATTTTTTTTGTGTGATGTGGCTTTTAGCGACAATTATAGAGATACAATTATTTGCGACGGTTTTTATTGTTTTGCGCAAAGTAATTTTTGTGTCGCTAACTTTATATTAAAAAAAATTAGATGAAAAGTATATCATTAAATTCTTTGGCAGCGTAATTCTTTTAGCGCACACTTGAAATAACATTAAATTAGAGTCTTGATAAATAGGCTTAAATATGAATTAGTACCCTAAACTATATGTCATATTTCACTTCGGTGATCCACCTTTTAATTTTGTCAATTAGATGATTAAACTATTAAATTTTTTCAATTGTAAAAAATTGAACATGACACGTCAGAAATTGCTGACGTGACAACTTGTGTGGGCCTTATGAAGCTGGCGTGGCAAAAAAAAAAGTTTTTTAATCATAATATTGTTTATTTTGTATTAATTCGTTATGTTATATAATTTGTTGTTCGACCATTTTACCCCACACCAAATCAAATTTATTTATTTTATGATTAAAAAACTCTTTTTTTTGCCACACCAGTTTTTTAAGACTCCACACTAGTTGTCACGTCAGCAATTTCTAACGTGGCATGTTCAATTTTTTGTATTTGGAAAAAATTAATAGTTTAATTATCTAATTGACAAAATTGAAAGGTGGATCACCGAAGTGGAATACGGCCTATAGTTTAGGGAACTAATTCATATTTAAGCCTGATAAATATAACAATAAATTTATGTAGATGGTAAATACTGACGTATATAGATACATTGAATATGAGGGAATTAATAAGAACTCCACAATGTTATTCTATTTTATGATTTAAAATATCACGTTAGTCGCAATTCAACGTCGTCATAAAATTTATCGACACAAATTATTTTCCTTAAATTATACTTGAGTCCTGTTATGTATTGCGACAAATTTGTTTTGAATTATAATTACGAAACATATCAATACATGAGATTGAATATAATTATAAAATGACCTCACTTGTTACATTTTTCGTTATACTCCTATATTTTTTTTAAAGAAATTTTAAAATATTCTATAAAATGAGTTCAATTATATATTCTAAAAATTTTCACCCGAACTATAATTACCAAGTATGTGTATACCATTATAGACAAAAATTAAAAATAACGTCACCATAATTTATTCTATCTTATCGCATAATTTATTTAAAATGTAGATATTAATTTTATTTTATTATGTGGTGGTAATCAATGTCAAGATTTTGTGAAAGATATATCAAATGAACCATTACCCTTCTAAACATACTAATCTTTACAATTTTTGACAAAAATTAATTAAAATCATTATTTTCTATGGTCAAATTTATTGAAAAAGTTTTAAATCAAAAGAGGGATATAAAATTGGGTCCTTAACATTAATATACAACAATTAGAAAGTATTTACAAAAATAAAACACAAACAACATATTTACAAAAATAAAACAACATAATATTAAGCTTACTAAAATTAGGGATCTTTTTTCTCCCTACACGTCAGTTACATCTTTTTCATCTTCAACCGCTCCTAAAATCAAGCGACTGGGATCCAAAATTCCATCAACTGAGATTCAAGCAACTGAAATCCAAATCTTCTGTCGCGACACACCTCTGGGATCGGAGAAGACGAAACTTTTTGTTGCGACGACACGCTGAGATCGGAAAATAACATACAAAATCAACAGCAACTTCAAGTTCAGTAACGAAACAGTACAATCGAACGGCAGTGATTGTTGAATACAAAATCACAGCAACTTCGATACAAATCTGAATACTGAGGTATGTGAGATTAAAATTCATATGCATATAGTTACCTATGGTTACCACGAATTCCTATATTGATTACCTTTCTTAAGTTTTTCACACTTCAAATAGTTACTGCAATTTCCTATAACGTTTGGATGATTCATTGATATGTTTTTTATTATGGTTACTAAATATATATAAATTGGTTACTGATATTTGTGTATTTGTTTGCTAAATAATGTTTATTTAATGGCTTTATAATTTTTAAATGAGTTTGGTTACCTTTATGGAACTGTTGGTTACTATATAATGTTGTCTTGTTTACTGAATAACATTATAATGTCTAATGTTATTTTGGTTACTGTCTAATGCTGTCTTGGTTACTGTGTAACAATATATTGGTTACTGATTAATGCTGATTCGGTTACTGTGTAACATTATTATAATGGTTACTGAATATTTGGTTACTGTCTAATGCTGTCTTGGTTACTGTATAATATGTATTTAGATACTATAAGATGTTTATTTGGTTACTCTATAATGTTATTGTGTTTTATAATTATTTCTTTTATATTGGTGGTTACTTATTGACTACATTGGTTACCTTCATACAACTGCTAATCTGATTATATATATTGGATGTTGTATACTATTTAATTGGTTACAGTATAATGTTTATTTGGTTGCAGTGACCATTTGGAAATTTCTGTCAAATTTGGAGTGTCGAATTTTGGCATTTTTAGATCCTAATTTCATTGGAAACGGGTCAACGATCAAAAGTCACTAGCTTCGCTGGTGAACTGCAGGGTTTTTTGGTCGAATTCCATCATTTAGGCCTTCAAAATTGCATGTAAAAATTTGGTTTATTTTCTGGTTACTAAAATTATGTAATTTGGTTACTGTCTAATATTAATTTGGTTACTTTATAATATTTATTCAGTTGTTAGACAATGTTTATTGACAGTAACCAATACAACAAATTTAATTGTTTACAGGAATATATAATTGTTTACTGCTAGTAACTATTAACCACATGGTTGGTAACATTTTTGATGGTGTACAGTAACAAAATTTGATGTTGATTAATATTTTAATTTTTGATTCCATTATGAGTTATCAATATAAAGTAAACATATACATTGAACAATTGGTAACTGTTCTGAAATATTTTTATGTAAATTTGATTATCCATATAAAATAAAATGGTTACCTCTATATTTATATTTAGTTACCAACTGGCATAGACCATTTCCAAATAACTTTTATAACTATGTAATTTAAAAGTATCCATCAGCTAGATAAATGGGAACCCTCACATGTACATTAAGCACTTGATAACTGTTTTTATATAAGTTTTTAATTATTTGGTTACTAACAAAAAACTAAAATGGTTACCCTTATAATAACTAAAATCCCTCACTGATTGTACAATAATAGTAGTCAAACACAATTAAATAACAGTAAAATAAATATAATAAATAAGTAACCAAATAGTTACATAACAGTAACCATAATATGTTTTAATGGTAACCAAAACATAAAAGAACCTGTGTATCCAGTATCTTGTAATGAATGTGATATTGTTTGTTTAGGAAACCCAATTATACTATGACATGTACATTTCACAATTGATATATGTCCTGAAACAAGATTGTAACTCTCTGGTTACTATCAAAACAATATTTGGTTACCTTTATATACATATTTGGTTACCAACTGTACATCTCAAATAATGTATCCTACACAACTTAAAAGATACAATAAATAATAATTAAAATACCTCATTGATTGTACAATAATAGTAGTCAAAAATCATTAAATAACAGTAACCATAATGTAACATAATAAAACAGTAACCACATAATTATATGATAGTAACCAGAACAAGTTTTAATGGTAACCAAAATATAATAAAGAAGTAACCAAATAGTTATATAAAAAGTAACTAGAACGTGTTTTAATGTTAACCAAAACAGAAACAACCTGTATATCCAACCCAGTTTAGGCAAACCCATGTATACTCTCACATATACATTTAACACTTGATATATGTCCTGATATAAGCTTGTAACTATCTGGTTACTTCCAAAAAATAAAATAGTTACCCTTCTATACAAGTTTGGTTACCAAACTGCACCTTTAAAATAATGTATCAGACACAACTTAATACGAACCAATAAATAATGTCAAATAATTGATTATATAATCAAATATGTATTTTCATTTACATAAGCTCCAATAAACATTACATACTCACTAACCATAACAAATGATTATGGATATCCAACAAAAATCAAAGTACGAAACATAATTCATAATGACAAGACAACGATAACTGAACTAATCAAAATTTGGTACAAATCTTCTTGAAACTTGAGCTTTTTGGTTGCTGCTACTTTCTTCTTCATGGTTGCTCTCATTCTCTATAAAAGACTTCCGCATTATGAACCTGTGGGAGGAAGAGAAATACCTTGAGATTAGTTAATAGAGAGCCCATGTAGGATGTGTTTGTGGAAATAAAAGTAGAAAATAGCATAAACCTTGTAGAATATATTTGAAGGGATTTATAAAAAATATAATACATCAACGTATACTAAGCAAATACATGGTAACCAAAAATCATAAGCTAATAGTAACAAAAAATATATTAAAGAAATAAACAAACAGTTATATGTTAGTAACCAAAATATATTTTAATGGTAACCAAAAATCATAAGATAACAGTAACAAAAAACATACTAAAGAAGTAACCAAACAATTATATGTTAGTAACCAAAATATATTTAATGGTAACCAATACATAAACAACATATAGACCAAACACAGTTTAATCAATCCATGTATACTGACCAAATACATGGTAACCAGAACAACACAAAATAGTACCCAAAATCCCAACTCAAGGGAACAAAAATGGTATCCAAATCATAAACTAACAGTAACAAAAAACTTACTAAAGAAGTAACCGAACATTTATATGATAGTAACCAAAATATGTTTTAATGATAACCAATACATAAACAACATGTACAACAAAAACCAGTAACCAAAGTATAATGCAGAAGTAACCAAACAGTTATATGATAGTAACAATAACAACATTTAAATTAGCACACCTTTAAAATTTTTTGGGTTGGAAATATCTTCTGGCTATGAACTTGAGCTTCTGTCTTAACTACAGGAACATCAAAATCAGAATCCAAACTGCACAAATCCAAATAAATTTCTTCAAATCCTTAATAAAATCACCCTCTGTTATTCTTTTTCTCTTTCCATCCTTCTTCCTTGTATCGATCATTCTATACAAAACATAAAAACAACACAAATCCAAACAATCAATACTCCATTCTGTTAGAAACATAGCGTATATATATGATCATATTGACAATTAATTAGTAGAATGAGAATTAACAGAAATTAGAAACAGCCCTTAGAGAGAGAAACCAGAATCGTTTCAGTTGGAGAGAGAGTTGGAGAGAGAAAGTCGCGTATTCGACTGTGTGGTTTGTTGATTAACAAGTGCAACAAAAGTAAATTAAAAAACAATTAATTTACGCCACCAATTTGTCTAACAAACTGTGATGAAGAAGAAGAAGAAAAGAGAAATACGAGAACAAAAGTTATGGAGAAGGAGAAGGAGAAGAAGAAGAAGATTTTAGAGAGAGAAATATCATGCGTTTGAAATAAAAAACCACCAGATAATGATCCCCTAAATTAAGGAAACTGCCCATTAATATTAATCCCTTAATTTAAAGACCTTTAATTGTATTAAAATTAATAATAAAAATGATAAAATGTTTTACTTTTGTAATTATTTTATGAGTGTATGATTTTTGTAATTACTTTCATAAATGTACTAATATATGTAATTAATCCTATAAAATTTTGGTCATGAGTCCTTTTGAGCTTCATTTTTTAGGCCCATTCAGATATTTATGTTTTATATTCTTCCTCAGTCTGCCCAATCTTAATCAACCAAAACACCATAAATGAACAGTAAACCTGACTGATCAATTCCTTTCATTCTCACCCTATCTACCCAGCTAAACAGCCTAACAGGTAACATTTTTTTGTATTTTATCAATCCAACCACTACAAACATAAATGACATTTCTTCTATATTCATTATTGTAAAATGCTAAGATGGCCAACCCCTGTATTATGTTAGAAGCAACTCCAAATGTACTTTGCTTAATATACACTCAAAAAAAACAAAGGATAAAAAAACAACTACAATATTGGTGCTTTTGCTTTCTCTAATCATTCATTTTTTTCAAAAATATTATGATATAAATATTTGATAATGTTTCGAAGCCTATACCAACGCGTTAAAAATTAAATAATATCCATTTTGTTTTTTAAAAAAGATGATCGAAATAGTCTAGTTCAAGATTATTTTGGTCATGCTACTCGTATTAATATTATTAGATCTTAAATGAAAATCATTAGGTATAATGCCTCACCATTTTCACTATCACACAAATACCTATTGACAAAAACTCTTACTTCCTCCCCTCCTGCATCCCACTTGTAGTGTTCTTCAGTATCTGCAAATTGAATCAATAGACAAGGTCTCCCATCAACAGATCTATTAAAAACTCTAGTTCAATAGATAAGTTCTTATAGATAAGCGACCGCTAAACAAATTTTCCTTTCTATAATGAGAAAAAACAAAAGACTAATATATATGAGCAACCAAGTATGAAGTATGCAATATCAATTAAGAAAACAGTAGCTCCAAAAAGTGTGGTCATCGCAGTGACTTTTGAAACTTTTGATAGGTAACTGAAAACATCTCATTGTAAAGGATAGCAAATATGTAAACTTGCTAACAAAAAATACTATATAGTGACATTTGTGCAAACCCAAATTGGCTTAAAAGACTTGATTGGCAAACTGGAGTCATATATCAAAAACAGCAAAGTTTTGATTATGACCAAATATGTTCAGCACCAGAATGAACTCAAACATAGCACAAAGGCCAGATGAGTAACCACGTATATAAAATATCCAAAATACTTAGACCAGGTGCACAACGTCATGCTAAAATGGCCAACTATGACATGGTAGCGACTTGCATTTGGTACAAACGTTTAAAAACATGGTATCCCTTTATTCCGAAATATCATGTGGTACACAAGCATGATTATAACTGTTCTTTATGATTAAAGAATAAGGAACATCCTCTTATACAGCCCGTTAGGCCATACAACCAATGACTATGATAAAATCTAATGAAGAGCTATGATCCACTATTTGAAATAAATATCTAGGATATTTGTAAGTATAGTAATTAGATGATTAAATCTAGGACACTCCATTAAAAATCCTAATATATAACAAAAGATTCTAGGGAATGTCATATAATATAGCCACCGAACGACTTGTGTGTGTCAAGTAAGAGATGACATGAAGTTATCTTGTTAAAAATGCATTTGTTGTGACACGCTTAAAAACAACTCAACCAGTTTTAAGTATATCTCAATTAATTTGAACTATATATTTTTAAAAAGTTATTCGCAGCGTAGGTACTATATTCCAGATAAATTTAATTCGTAACAACTAAGCGATCAAATAAGCTACTTACCTTATTGTATTCCATACCATGAAAAATGACGGTTCTTGTTCCTGATTTCGTTTTGCACTTCGAAGGGCCATTATCGGCTATATCTATGATAAGATCCTTTCTGGACTCCCGCTACTCAAACCATGATCTAGTTAACATTTGTATTGACCCACCAATCACCTCATTAATGAGAAGCTCGTGAATCTTCTATCTCTTACTATACAATGACAAGACCATGGTCATGGCCATCATGTCTCAAAATCAAAGCCAATGATTTAGTTTGCTCTCTAGGTCCTTAATTAGGTTCCCAAAAACAAATGTTCAATTAGATTTCCTAACCGAATAATTGTGGAAGGTGAAAAAAATACTGGATTACAGGTTTCCAAACTGATTTTTCTTTTTATTTCTTTCTTTTTGTGGTTAAGAAAAAAATGATTTTTCATGATTCAACAAAAAATTGTAATAAACTGCTCATGAAACATTAATTTGTAATCATGGCTTGAAATTTTCTTAGACCCAAAATCACCTTTTGGGAACGCTTCTTCATCTTATATAGTTCACAACGGTTTTCATACATAAGGCACTTGATTTAGGATGAAAATATCCATACCCAAGTATCCTTTCAAAGAAAACTACCTCCTTTCTATTGATAAATTTTCATGCATACCTTCAATAAAAATACACACAAACATTGACATGGCAATATTATTGGGGGACATGTATTTTCATAAATTAGTTAGCTAGTTCCACCAAGTCCATGGTTATTAAGCGACGACTAGTCGACGTTTTCGGTCGCTGTTGGAAATGCAAGTCGACAACTTAACTTGGTTGCCATCGCTAAGTTGTGCGACTTGAGCACTTAGTCGTTGCCTAGTTGGTTCAAGTCGACGATTTACCTATTTGGTACCTAGTCGGACGACTTGAAAATAAATCCAAATTTTAATTTACCCAACTCAATTCTAAATTTCAATTGACCCATAACCAAGTAACCCACTCAATTAAAGATCCAAACAAATATACCCAAACAAGTAAGCGACCAAGGGTTTACTTCGGCTAAGAAAAAACATTGGCAGCAAAGAAGAAAAGGGAACATGTACAATATAAACATCGACAGCCTAAAAACATCGACCAACAACTTAATCGTGTTATGTAGATACTGGCGGATAGTTCGGGAGCCGAAAGTTATGATATGAGTAAGGATCCTAATAGGGTTTTATTTTTGTTATTAATGATATTTAATAGTTTTGATTGTGAAATTGTGATTTTTGTTTGTTGATTATAATTTGAAAATTTAAATATATATTTTCTATTTATATATAAAATGAAATTTGTCGCTTTACCAGTGACTAGTCGCCCTAGTCGGGTAACTAGTCGATTGGTCGACCACCGACTCGCTTTAACATAACTAAACTTTTACTTGTGTAGCCATCCTATATGGAACATTTATATTGAAATATCAATTAATAATGATGAATCTCAAGGATTTCATAACTTTTGGACGAGAGAACCAATAACAATAATTTAGAGCTATAAATTTCATGACAATGTCATGAAAATATTCTAGAAAACTTATAACAATAGGGAATTGTTATTTTCACCAATTATTTTGCTAGTTCTACCAAGTCCTCATATAATTAGTAAATGAAATCGGGGACCCTTGAATAATAAGTTAATAACTTCATGTAAAAAATTACTATTTGTCATATATACTTCTACCTTTCGAAGTCTTGCTCCCTTGAACAATGTATTTTTTCCATATAAACCCTTACCTTAAATATGAAATTTCCTTAAAACTGTTTTAGTCACACATTTATGGCTAGGGTTAAGGCTGTAAATAGAAACAAAAAGTTCGGGCGAGACTCGGATTCGTTAATAATATGATCCAAATCTGAGAACAAAAAATAATTTGAATAAAAATACGAGTAGAATCTGAATAAGGTTATACTCGGATCGTTTATGATTCAAACTATTTGAATTCTTGATGATTCGATACATACTTGATATATATTCTAGAAGAGGGAGAAATAAACTCACAAACCAACAAACCAAACAAGCCTCACATAAAGAGAAAACAACTTTCCATAATGGAATAAATAAACTCACTTGAGTGAGAATTGAACCTTAAACCTAAATGTCACAATATCTCGGTCGTAACCACTAGACTAAGACCTCATCGGCAATACTCTCTAATAATATATACACAACTTAATAAAATTAGAATAAATAGTTATAATGTTTTATTTTTTTATTTTTTATGGTATTTTTTTATTTGTAAAGTGTAACTGTAAATATATTTTCTAATTTCCAAGTAAAATAATAAGTTCAATTAGTAATTATATGTATTATAAAGATACTTACTATGTGAAGACTCGAATTCGAGCTTGAATTCGAAGTTCGCAAGTAGTTTGAATATAATTCGATCCGAGTTAGATTGAATTCGAGTAATAAATATTCGAGTTGAGTTGAATCTAAGTAGAGTTTTTTAAATACGATTCGAATTCGAGTCGAATTCAAGTAAAAAATTTACTTTTCGAGTGGAATCCGAGTAACTCTCGTTTCGGTTTGACTCGTTTACACCCCTAGCTAGAGTTCAAGTTCCACCGCTACTAAAATTGAATTTCTTTCCTATATTACAATACAAATTTGTGTCAAACATGACAACTAGTTTTTAAAGTGTCACTAGTTCAATAACTTACAAACTACAATTCTAGGCCTACCACTACCAATGTTCTAAAAGGCGGGAGGCGGGAGGCTGAGGGGCCTAGGCGGGATTTTTTTATTTTAAGACAATTTTAATATTTTATATTACATTATTCTAACAAAACAATAATATAAAGCAAAACAATCTATAATAAATATAATAATTAAATTATAGAATTAGTAGTAATTGCACTGAAGTAGTAAGATATATATCCATTGCTTAAAATAATTAAATTATAGAATTAGTGTTACTAGTAAGTAGTAACTAGTAAGTAATATCTTGATATCTTCATATATATAATTATATACGTACTTCTTCTCTCTCAAAAATTTAAATAAATGTTAGTTTTAAAAATTAGTGTGAAGTTTATTGAATGAGACATTTGATATTATTAATTATGAAATTATTTTTATTTGTGTAATTTTCAAAATTGACTTAAAGAAAATGACAAATACCATATACTAAGTATGACTAACATATCTTTAACGTATTAGTTTTATTCATAAACAAAATTAGTATTAAATAATAAAATTTAAAATTTTAAGAATTCAATTCAATATTAAAACTTAAGAAACTAAACATAAATTTAAGAATTATATTGAATTAAACTAAATATTACAAATGTATCATCATTTATATAATTTGAAGTTGGTACAAGTTCAAAAAATTACAACTATAATAAAATTATCTATTTTAACTTGATCTTGTTCACTTCTTGTTGTGATTTGATATGCTACAACTTGTATTAAGAATATGGTAAATCATTAGAAAAATAAATATATCAATATCTGATTTTAGTAGTAATTTAAAAAAAAAAAAACTCCGCCTAGGCCCGCCTTTCCTACATAAGCCCGCCTTTCCCGCCTTTTCTGCCTAGTCCGCCTAGGCTGCCGCCTAATTGGCTGGAGCGCTTTTTTCACCGATTTGGCCTTAGACGCGGCGCCAGGCCCGCGCCTAGGCACCTCCTAGGCCGATTTTTAGAACACTGACCACTACCACATAATTCCATTTGTGAATGAATATTGAACAAAACTACCTTTTTATCTTGCTCAAAAATTCTCACAAGACTAATATAAGGTATGCACTAGAGGGTCAATACAATATAAATAAGAATGTAATTTGTGTGAATAAATGAATTATATAAGGTGTGAAATATCAACTTACTTGTCTTAGCATATTATTCTCATTTTGCAATGTGGATAGCCTCTCATCAAGCTCAGAATTCTTCTTCTCCAAGTCTTTAACCCTCACCTCCAATTCACTCAAATATGCCTTCTTCCTTTCCCTTGCTTGTTGTGCTGAAACTCTGTTCCTTAGCAACCTAAACCATATTGGCAAATTACCATAGTGCCATACACAACAAGGCTAAAATGTACTCCCTCCTTTCAAGAAGGATGACTTGAGTACAATTATTTACGTAATTTAAGAAACTTAGTGGAGGAGAAAGTTAATATAAGTTGCATTTTCATTCATAATGAACCTTACAAATAGTACAGCAGAGAACATTTTCTTTCTAAATTATGGACCCTACCTAAATGGACAAAACAAGATAGTATTTGTATAACATTTTAGTATATACTTAAAAGCCATTTTTTAACAATATCTTTATATTTTTAGTGTACGTGGTGTTAATTGCATCTTAATGCATCTTAATAGTGAACCACTTAATGTCTCTTAAGAACCCTCATATTTGTATTAAGAGATCCTCTGAAAACTAATATATAAATATGAGTCTAAACTATTTAGAGAACCTCTTAATACAAAAAATGTGAGCTGTTAAAATGCATTAAAAGGTGGACTGTTAAGATGTATTAAGATGCAATCGAACACTAAATCCAGGAAGATAGGAAGGAGGGGATATTTTAGAATTATACTACATGTGGGTCCAGGCTCCATCTCAGATCTTACCACGTCATCACAGAGTGGGACCAGTTTCTGACGAGGCAAGATATGATTGGACAATTGACCAAAACCAAGAGTACAAGACCAGCTTACCTTTTTAACCGCTTGTTTTCCTTGTCAGCTGGGCTTCTTCCTCTCTTCCTTGTACCCTCCCCTGATCCCTGAACCCGATCTGGACCTCCATTTGAACCGGCGTCCCGCCCGGAAGCTGACACACCGGCGGCTTCTCCGCCAATCTCCGGTACTCTTCTGATCTCTTCATCACTCTCCATACCTTTACAGATAAAATAAATATTCAAAACAATTAGATATAACCCAATTATTGTACTGTTCTATCTGTGAACATGAAATACAATGCCTGCTCATTAAGAGGTTTTTCTGCAAAAACTCAGCATTCCCAAGAAATTTTCACATTCCCAGATGAAAAAATCCCCTGTTCTTCAATTCCCAGAAGGGAAAATCCTAAATTCTTGTAAATTCCAAAACTTTACAAACATTTTTTATTTTTATTTCCATAGATAAAGATTCCAAATTCTCATTGACAGAGTAAAGCTATTCATGATCTACAAAGTTCTTATCAACCCATTTGAAATGAAGCTTTTGACAACTAAAAATAGCATTCCACTAATTAATTTTCTAGATCATGAAGAACAATGAAACCAACATAATTGAAGTTTCAAATCCCAATAAAAATACCCATTTAAAAAATTCCACAAGAAATGAGCTAAATTTTGCATAATTTAGCAAGAATTTAAATGAAATTGAGTTTGAAATTGACACATGAGTGAAAAAGAAGAAAAAATTACCTTCTTTAACTTCAATTTGTAAAGCAGAGCTAGAAGATCTTTCACTACTTGAAGGTAAACTCCCTGCAATCGAACTTGTTGCTGGCTCTGGCATTTCTTTTCCTCTTCCCAAATTCACGCAAAAATGGTGAGGAGAGAGAAAATGGTGGCTATATATTTCAGTGTTAGAGAAAAGTGTAGAAGAAGAAAAGAGGGGATATTAATGTTACAGTGAAAAAAGAAAGGGAAGGAGTGCTGAGATTACACCAGCCGTTGGATTTGTTATTCTTCAACGGTTATAAAGCCATTACCGTGGAAGCACGGAAGCCATAACTACCAGGGGTGATCAAAGGTTGATGGGTATTGATCGTGGAGAGATAACTACCGTTGGATTAGGACGTGATCGTACGGTTAGGATGCAATAAATTGGCATTCGATGAATTGGGACATCTGGACAAGTATTTGTTGTGGTCCTAAGTTTATTATTGAAGTCTTTTTAGAAGTAATTTTTTTTATAAGAATAATTAATTAGTGTATGAATATTAATAAAATTTCAAATTAACATTAATTACTTAATATTAGAATTAATGAGATTTTTTAATATGTATAATTATATCTTAAACGACTTATATAAATGAAAGGAGGGAGTATATTGCAAATGTTGATTTTTTAGTTGCGAGTTATGTGCATACTTATAGTTGGTAAGATTTTAATAATGTATTTAATATAGTGGGTTATTTTTATTATTCTATCAAATCTCATGTATTGATATACGTCGCAATTGTAATTTAATAGAAAACACTCGCAATGTATAACATGACTCACAATAATTTAGTCAAATTACTAGTACATAAATTTCATAATAACCTTATGTTAGTACAAATGCATATTGGATTTGATGATGATATAATGTATATTTGTAATTACTAGCTTTTGTGAAATTCTTAAAATGAAATTAGTGTAAAAGTACTTAAATTAGAAGATCAAACTTGTTAGGTTAATCTATTTCGTTGAATGAATTAAATGTATAGACTTTAGGAAGTCAGACGATCGTAAAGCATATTGGACGATCGTAGTGCATACTGTTCGAGTTTGCAAAGTCATGCCAAAGATCGTAGAGCTCTCTACTCAAAGATCGTAAAGCAAATTGAAGATCACATAGTCTGCTAGAGATCGTAAAGCACATTGCAAGATCGCAGAGTTTACCGAAGATCATAGAGCTTTTGGAACGTAGAGCTTACCAATTGTAGAGTCAACCTAGTTAGATACTCTACGACTCTCATTAAACTCTACGATTAGGAAAATCGTAGAGTATATCATTTTTGAAAATGGACTGACAATGTCAAGAATCATAGAGTAAAGATCCTAAGATAGTTGCTGAATATCAAGTCTAAAAAGAAGATAAAATCGAATTGTGTCTAACAAGTAGTTCGGTAAAGTGACAATACCCTCATGAATATCACTGTAGAGGTTTTGATGTGACATATCACAGCCGAAAACAAGCTGACACATGTTCTCTAAAAGTCAAAAATAAAAAATTAAAGATCTTCTCATATTAGAGCATTAAATGAACAACGCCAACTTTTTAACGGAAAATCTCGTGAAAGTCTGTAAAAGACAAGTAGATTCAAATCAACAGTAATGATCAAGATAAAGAAAAATTGAATTGTTGTCAAACTCAAAAGAGCTTTACTCTACGATCTAGAACAACTTGTTATGTTGCTAAGTCTTTCATTACTGAAAGTCAAGCTACTTAACAGCTGTGATGACCTCAAAATCGGGACCAACTTAATCCAAATTAGAACTAACTTAATCCCGACTTTGTGCTTTAACGATTATCTTTTTCTGGTTATCAATAATATGAATTAGAAATAAAAGAAAATCATAAAGGTTGCGATTCAAGGAATGAAAGAAAGACAAAAAGATAAATTTAAATTATTCGCATTTTTCTTCAGCTGTTATTTCATCTAAGTATGATGTAAAGCTGAATCAAGATAGTATCTAAAGCACAAAGTCGGGAATGGAAAGAGTCCCAATTTTGGAGTCGTTACAACAACACCCCAAATCACACTTTATCTTAGTGATTATTTAGGTCTTAGTGACCATCTATAACCAAGTCTAAGTAACTTGAAGAGATCTTAGTGACCTACTGTATCCAAGTTTTTGTGACTTGAAGGAATCTTAGTAATTCGTTAAGTATAACTTTTCTAAGTGAACAGATGTTAGTGATCACTTGTCCTTAGGGGATTATACCTACTCAAAGAGTAGAAGAGTGGACTAGGAAATTTTTGTGCTCCGAACCACTTAAAATCTCTGTGTCTCATTTATATTTTGCACTTATTTTTCTGATAAGCTCCCAAATTTTTATGAATAAGATTTAATTTTTTTATATATTATTCAAAATAGTAAGGTGTTGATTTAATAAATATTATAGTTTTGGGTGATATGTGCTATAAGACCCCGAATTTTATGAAATGAATGTATTCAATTTTCTTATAATTATTATTTTATTTCGTAAATGGTTAAATTGATAAAAGATTAAAGTTAAGGGTGATATGTGAAAATTTTATAAAGTAAACAAGTTGATATAAATATTCATTGTGTCAGAAATATTCGTTTTAACAAGAAATATTCGTACAACGACATAATCATTAGTGGACGCCACAACGGAAGTATTGTCGTAGTTAGAAAACGACGGAATTATCTTTTTTATAAAAATAAACGCAAAAGTGTTACCGTTAAAAATGTTGAACTACCCGGTAGTAAAAGTACAGTAATATGAGTGGTTGCATAGTAGCACACGGTATTGATTATTGATGCTTACGTAAGAAGTCACTCAGTTATACTCAATTATTGCTATAGTAATTGTTGCATCATATCTCTCATATTATTGATTCAATTATTGTCACAATATCATCTACATAATATAATATATTATTAAATCAATAATTGAGACGGCAAAGTTATTCATATTATTATTTACAATATTGACAATGTCTAGAAGTTCTGTCAAGGAGAGGTTTGGTCACCTAATTGCGCGCCAATAAGGAGAAATCCTTATCGGAAAGCCCCTCTTTCTTGGGAACGACCTGGTTGTTAAATATGGTGAGTTATAATAATAATGATGAATAAGTTCGTGTTGATTAAAGATAAAATTGATAGTTCCATTGTATGGAAATTATTAGTGTAATTGGAAATTGACATCTATTTTGATAATAATTGATGTCTGGAGTATATTGACCAATTGGGTAATTAACCGGATAAATGAGCAATTAATTACTATTGATTCACATGATTATAACTATTTATTCACATGTGTGTACTATTGATTCACATTCATTTACTATTAGGGGAGTTAGTGCAAGATTGATAATACTTGCATGACTAAGTTAAAAATGGAGGTATAGATGGAGGTACTATACTGTAATTCATATTTTCACATGTCTAGAACTATTAATTCACATGATTTACTATTGATTCACATAATTTACTATTAGGGGAGGTGGTGAAGTTTGATAATACTTGCAGGACCAAATTAAAAAGGAAGAAAAAGAGGAAGGTATTATGCTATAATATTTCAAGCCCCAAAATGTGCAATTATTGAAACTATATTTTCCTATAAATAGAAGCTCATTCCTTCATTATTTTTCACCAATTCACTAAAGCTATAGAGTAATTATTATAGAGAAATTATAGAGAGAGAAGCTATAGAGAGAGAAAAGAAGCGAAGTCTGCTACTTCACTATTCCAGTATCCAGTCTTCTTCCGAGGTAAGGGATATTATTATTATAGTAAGGGGTATTATTTCTTTCGTATTCATGAAGAGAGCTATTGTTATTCATTCCTTATTATTCTGTTAGAATAACCTGTATACTGCGGACTATCGCATACATGGTAAAATTCTTTTGTTATTCCACTCTTTATTATTATGTTGGAATAACATGTCTATGCGAAGTACCGCATACATGGCGAAATTCTTCTGTTATTCCATTCTTTATTATTCTGTTGGAATATCCTGTCTATGCGATTACGCATGACCTGGTTCCATTATTTATTTTATGTTGGAATAACCTGTCTGTGTGGTCTATCGCATGCTTGGTGAATTCTTCTGTTATTCCCTTCTTTTTTATTTTGTTAGAATAACCTGTCTATGTGGATTACCTGCATGCATGGTGAATGATCCTTCGTATTCATTCTTTATTAAATTGTGGAAATGATCTGTCTACGTGGATTACCGCATGACGGGTGAAAAATCCATTTGTAGTTTCATATATTCTATTATACTCGTATGTAGAGGTGATCATTCGGTTATAACCGAATCGAAATGGACTATTCGGATTATAATCGAAAATTGAATTATCGATAATTATACTATCCGAAATACTAACCGAAATTTAAAACTAACCGAATTACCGAATGTATAATTCGATAATTCGGGTAATAACTGAACTTGTGCTTAAAAAATTAAAATTAAGAATGAAGCAACAGATTACAAAGTAACTATAGAATTCCCAATCTTTTTCTACCTTAAATACAGAATTTCCAATCTTTCTCTACCTTAAATGTTGATAACTAACAGATTCCTTCCCCAAAGAGCACATAAAAATAGTAACTTTCTCGCACATTACAAAAATGGACCCAAAAGCTGCAAAACTAATGCAAAAACAAAATCCCTAATTGGAATATAATCGACCAATTAAACCCGCAAAAATCAAATACAAATGCACCAAAAATAGCTCGTTTTCTGAACCAATTCGAATCAACTCGATTATGAAGTGTCCACAGATCAAATGAAGTTCGCCGGCATACGATTACCGGGATCTGACGGCGCCGGCTACCGGCGAAGATGGTTAGAGAGAGAAAAATAGAGGAGAGAGAGATACCCATAACTTTTAATGAGGCTTTCCCAATACGATGAAGAAGGCCACAAGAAGGCCACAAGGTCGTCCTTGCATCCTTTGGACAACAGCTTGTTGATTCATCAGCAGAAGGCCACAAGAAAGACGAGTACCTCTTTTGGACAACAACTCTTGATTTGAGATCTGGATTTGAGAAAGATCTCGAGATCTGGATTTGAGATCTGGATCTGGATTTGAGACGAGTACCCTCTTGATTTGAGAAAGACTCGAGAAGCATCAAGCAAAGCAAGAATTATCTATTTTTAAATACTTAGAATACTTAGATAATAATAATAGTATAAAATTATTATTTTTTAAATATTAATATTCGGTTATTCCGGGTACCCGAATTATCTATTTTTTAAAATCAAAACCGAAATCGAATAATGAGTAATAAATCGGATATAACCGAAATAAGAAAAAAATTGAAAAACTAAAATAATTCGGTTAAAAAAGTTCGGTTCGGTTCGGTGGTTCGGTTTTATCCGTTTTTTGCTCACTCCTACGTATGAGATATCATTTCTTTTGTACACGTCATGGAATATATTTTTTGGTATTTTTTACGAATTACCATTTACGGGTTATTATTCACTCAGATATTCGGGACACTTTTCGTGTCGGAGTACTATTCACGAGTTACTATTCATGGGTTACTATTCACCCAAATTACTATTCACTTGAATATTATTCACTCAGGGTATTTAGGAGTACTTTTCATGTCGGGGTACTATTCACGAGGTACTATTTTCTGAAGTACTATTCACATGGTACTATTCACGGAGTACTATTTACCTAGAAAAATATATTTCTTTTCTGTCCAAATTATTTTTGGTACATGAATATTATTCTTGAATTTTACTCCACAAAGCAGTATCATGTTGACAATATGGATATTTTTAAACTCTGGATAAATTTAAAGTATTTAATATTTATCCTTGATTTCGTTTAATTAATGCTTATATCATTGTCATCATCCTCATGCTTATATTATGATGAAAGTCATCTTTGCTTACGTGCAAAGATGGACAATTGATTATTGGTTTTACAGTTGTATATCTTTGGCTTACGTGAAAAGATGGACTGTTGATTATTGGTTTTACAGTTGTATATCTTTGGCTTACGTGCAAAGATGAACTATTGATTGATGAGTATCTTTGGCTTATGTGCATAGATGAACTGTTTATTGGTATGATTATGACCAGGGATCATTCGGTATAATCATGACCCGTAATGTTATAGATGATGTGGTAAAAGTCCTCATTGACCCGTAGTGCATTGATGGACAGTTATTAGTATGATTATAACCAGGGATTATTCGGTATAATCATGACCATTGATGATTACATGAATATCCTTGGCTGTAGTGCAGGGATGATTCGATGATGTGAATTATTTATTAAGCTAAGTCTCAACGATAAAATATTGATTATACACTTTAATTCATAAAAGATAGTAGATATCATGTTCTATTTGACTCTTCTAAAATACAGTTGTATGTCTTTGGTCTGTAGTGCAAAGATGAATTATTAATGAATATCTTTGGTCGTAATGCAAAGATGAATTTATTAGTATGATTATGATCAGGAATTGTGATTTGGTATAACTATGATTTTTGATGTTTCAGGTGAAGATAAGTGATAAAAATTATCTTCGTCCTGGGTGCGAAGAGGAATTTAGAATCACAATTATGATTATGAGTTATTCATATGATTGTGAACAGAAATTGTTGATTGATGTTACAGGGATAAAACATTATTGGTGGATTTTTAATATGGAGAAGATAATAGACCTGATGGTCTATTTGACTCTTCTAATGGATTGTTCGTTCCGCTGCAACTATGGTTGAAAAGTTTTATCATCTACCATATGTCCTAAATCTATGATTTATTACTGACGAAGGCTATTGATGATGTAAATTATCTTTAGTCATGATATTCTTTACTGGGCTAGTTGTGCTCTGTTAGGTTTGTAATATTCATGAACGTAATCAAATTGCACAAAATAAGCGGAAACGTGGAAAATCAAAGTTTAAAAATTTTACAAACCAATACCCGGATCATCCTTTATGCACAATTATTAATTAAACGAAAAATATGAAGAACAAAAATCATACCCTTGAAGATTCGAGCTTCCTCAGGTACAAGTTCACCTCCAATCTTTTTCGCGTTCGACTTGAATCCACCGGGTTTAGTTCTTTCTTTGATCAACGTTAGCCACCCAAGTGTTTGGCCTCTAGAGGTGATCCACTAAGGAAGAAGAAAGATTCAAGAAGATGGGTGTTTGACAAAACCCTAATTTTTCTATCTCTCATAAAAAAAGAACGTACTCTCCCAACTATTGGAATTACGTATGTTGTCAAAAAGCCAACAACCTCTCTTACCCATAATAAGACTCCTCTTATTTATAGATGTGGGCAACTCTCCTTAACAATTAAGGAATTGAGTTTTATTTTTAATTAATTAAATTCATTTAATTAATTATACTCCTAATCTTATTAGGAATAATTAATTAAATTTTTAATTAATTAACCTCCTAATCTTATTAGGAATAAATAAGAGTACTTTTATTAATTAATTTTCAAACTCCTTTAGGAATTAAATAATAATAATAGTAATAATAATAATAAGACTCCTCTTATTAATTTATATTTAATATTTCCAAAATATTAAATAATAAATATTAAGCTATTTAATTTATTCTATCACCATAGATTAAAGTAAATATACTTAACTTATTATTACGATTATGCCATTAACTTCTTAAATAATAATTCTTCCTTTTATGGTGTGACCCTTTAGGTTCTCCATATTAAACCGGTTGTGAATAAATCAATTAGAACAATTCTAATCTTATTTAAATAAATAAATTAAAATATTAATTTATTTAAATAAATAATATTTATTCTACAATAGGGATAAGTCTCCTTAGCGATCAACGACTTTCAATATAATATAGATTTCAAAATTAATCATAAAAGAACCTTTGAGTAAATAGTTACTGTACAATTTAATCCTTCCACTATACAATGTCCCAATTAAATATAAGATATGGAATTACTGTCAAGTCTTATTTTATTTAATTATATGTATTTCGACTCTTAAATGCATAACTCCAAATAATGCAAATTAGAAACTCCTTTCTAATTTCATTATGCCTTGGCCAAGGACTACTGGGTTGTCATTTATCGAATCACATATGACATTTCTCTCCTTTTAATAGAAGTGGTAGATTCTTTATTGATTATACATTATCTCCATGTACAACTTATTATACCCAAGCATACCCTTTGATATACCCTAAGGGTTTTAAGGAATAAGTCAAAGTATAACTCATCATACACAAGATACTATGATGATCTCAAGTCCAAGGATCACTTGTACTACTATCACTACAGGAATTCCTATTGATAGACAAGTAAAACTCCATTAGGTATTCCTTAGAGAGCCACGTTCAGTGAACTTATTCTCCAATAAGCACCTACATACTTGTTTTAGTGTCTCCACACAAATAATCATGCGATCAATCATCCTCAACCAATGAACAAGCAACGTATGTACCAATCTATCCGTATTTACTAATCCCCAATTTAGTAATCCAACGATTGAGAACTATTTTAGTTTTAAGCTTTCTAAGAATTTAGATCTCATTAGAATGATCATCATCATTATTCTAAAAGCATTGCTTAAAACTATGGGTTCATCACATATTATAAAACAGCATCATATAGATAATTAAAAGTCTTTAATAAATTAATAATTTTTATTAATAAATGAATAAGATTGTTACAAAGTATATACTTTATTAGGGCTGAGCAAGTAATCAAATTAGAACTGAAATCACACCAAAAACCGCACGAACCACACCAATTAAAATCGCACCAACGGTTCCGGCGTATGTGTCGGTTTTAGGTGGGTTGAATAACCAAATTTACGGTTCTGGTTTGGTTACTAGTCAAAACCAAACCGCATAAAACCAAAACCGCACCATGTGTGTGTGTGACGCCCCCAAAATAGGTTCATTCCATCCAACCCATTTTGAGTCTCCAAATACATGGTACAGAAATAACTACAACTTTATTATTACAACATATAAACTGTGAGTTTAAATACAGATATTACCATCTAGACAATATCCACACACAAATAAATCTCCATCATAATTATTGATACATTATTTTACAAAAATGGTGAGGACTACTAAACAACTCTCTCTAAAACCTTCATTCCATACCCCGACTAGTACTCGCTACATTCTCGCCTCCTGAGAAGAAAAATGGAACAAAAAGGAAAAGGGTGAGCTCAACTAGCCCAGTAAAGAATATTATGACTAAGATAATATACAACAAATTATCGTTAGTCTTCAACAGGGAAAAATCTAATAGAATACAATAGACAACCAGTTTTAAATCAACAACTGCAGCGGAATCAATAATTCATTAGAAGAGTTAAGTAGAGAATGCAAACTACTATCTTCTATATATGAATTTAAAAGTTCATCGTCGATATTTTATCCCTGTAACATCAATCAATATACATCTGAAATCAAAAATTCATCTTTGCACTACAGGCCAAAGATATTCATCAATTGGTCATGTTCATCTAAACACCTGTTCATCTTTGCACTACGGGCCAAAGATATTAATCAGTCGGTCATGTTCATCTCAACATCAGTTCATCTTTGCACTACGGGCCAAAGATATTCACCAAGAAATCATTCATCTTTGCACTACAGGCCAAAGATATTCAGTAATATCATCATTTAGGACTGAGGATGATGAAAAATATTTTTAAAAAAAACGAATCCAGTGAAACAAAAGAACAAGTATTAAGGATTCGTACTTTAAATAATCCCAGTTTAAAAATACTTCATAAATAATCATAGTGAAGTAAAATTCAAGAATGATCAAAACATAGATCCAATCCAAGATAGGAATCATAACAGACAATCTTGGACACAGAAAAGAAAATTTAATTTTTTTGTGAATAGTGTCGTATTTGTGAATAGTGTCGTATACGTGAATAGTAACTCCGACACCAAAAGATAGAAATTTTACAAAAAAACATCTTCACGCTTCGTGAATAGTACTCGTGAATAGAAACTCATGAATAGTAATTCGTGAATAGTAATTCATGAATAGTAACTCATGATTAGTAACCCCGACATAAAAAAGTTTCAAATTTGATAAAAAGTTCCAACCAATATTTCAGCATAATGATATTGAAGAAATAATATCATTTGAGAAGAAAATAACATCTCTTACCTCGAAAGACAGTACTTCTAGTTGAAACACCGAATATAGGCTATGACTTGAACTTGCACCGTATAGCAATACTCAAAAAATACTCACAAAAATACGCTCGATAATATAGAGAGAGAAAACTTCAGTTTCTGGTGTGATTTTCAATTATAACCTAAGCACCCTATTTATAGGAAAATGCTTAGAACACCAAAGTAGAAAATTTATTAAAATAATTTTATTTAATAATAATCAAGCCCACCACCCAAGAATTCGTATTTAGCTCATTTACCACACATATGGCCTTGCAAAAAAACATTTTTCATGAATAAAACAATTAAACCCTCCAAGAATCAATTATTCTAGAACTTCAGAACTTCAATAATTCATAATAAATAGCTCTTTTGTTAGAAAAATTCGAAACTCATGACTTTCTATAGGAAATTCCATTATCTACAACTTTGCAGAAGGAAGTTTTTCCAAATTCCCAACAGAAAATGACTGAAATCCATAAACGAACAATTTTACAGGCTATAATCAAATTTCAGTCAATAAATGGGTCCACAGACATGTTTAACATGTTTTTAACATTTATGCAACAAAAATACTCTTTCTCCTCGTATACTCATATATCCCACATTCATTATAAAAATATCACCATTATTATATTATTAAAATATAATAATATATTTAAATAAATTATTTTATTAGAAAAAGATAAAATTTCAATTTTCAATAATTGTCACATTAAATTTTTTTTCCATCTTTATCCTCATAAAATCAATATTTTCCTCATCATATGAATCAATAATTAATTATTCACAAATAATATTACAGAATCACAATATTGACAACCAGGCAGTTCTCAGGAAAGAGGGGGCTTTCCAATAAGAATTTATCCTTACTGGCGCGCAATTAGGTGACCAAACCTCTCCTTAGACAGAACTTTCTAGACATTGCCAATAATGTTATCTAATAATATTATTCAGATTGTAAGACCCCAGTTTTTATAAATAAAAATGAATTTTCATAATTATTATTTTTGAATATTATGGAATAAATTTGATAAAATATTATAGTTGTGGGTAATATTTATAAATTTTGCAAAGTACGCAAGTTGTTATAAAATATTCGTTTGGTCGGGGAATATTCTTTTTGTCGGGGAATATTCGTACGACGGCACAATCATTGGTGGACCCCACAACGGAAGTATTGTTGTAGTTAGAAAACGACAAAATTATCTTTCTATAAAATAATGGCGGAGGTGTTACCGTTAAAACTGTTGAACTACTCGGTAGTAAAAGTACAGTAATACGCGTTGTTGCATAGTAGCACACGGTATTGATTATTGATGCTTACGTGAGAAGTCACTCAGTTATACTCAATTATTGCTACAGTAATTACTGCATCATATCTCTTATATTATTGATTCAATTATTGTAACAGTATCATCTGTATAATATGTTATATTATCTAAACAATAATTGAGACGACAAGTTATAAATGATTAATAATTGTTGACAGATTAATTATGTGTTGATTAAAAATAAAATGATTTATGGTAATTTTTATTCAATCCTTGATGTATATAAAGAGTCTATTATTAGACGTTTGTGGTAAGTTTAATTATTTATGGGGGGCCATATGTCATCATCTAAGAGTCTCTTTCGTAAATAGTAATTACCTTCATAAATAGTAATTACCTTTGTAAATAGTAATTACCGTCATCAATAGTAATTACCTTCGTAAATAGTAATTACCTTTACCAGACGTCAAACCACTTTCCGTTTCATATTACAGGCGTCGAACCAATTGTCGTTTCACATTACAGGCGTCAAACCACTTTTCTCTTCACATCACCAGTCGTCAAGCCACTTGCCTTTTCACATGGCAAGTGCTAAGCTAGAAATCTTCTATAAATAGAGGCCTAGGGCTTCATTATTTTTCACGAATTCGCTCAAGCTATAGAGAGAGAAAGTATAGAGAGAATAAGAGAGAAAGAAGAAGAGTATTCGATTACTACACTACTGCAGTATTCAATCTCCTAAATAAAGTAAGGGGTGTTATTCTTTCTTCTTGAAGAGAACTTATGTTATTCCATTCTTTGTTATTCTGTTGGAATAACCTGTAAAAGTGGCATACCCTATACATGACCTGTATACGCGGTGTACCCTATACTTGGTGAAATCCTTATGTTATTCCATTTCTTATTATTCTGTCGGAATAACCTGTATACGCGGTTTACCCTATACTTGGTGACATTCTTCTATTATTCTGTTGGAATATCCTGTCTGTGTGTTTTACATCGGACCTGGTTCCATTCCTTATTATTCTGTTGGAATATCCTATCTGTGTGTTTTACACTGGATCTGGTTCCATCTTTATTATTATTCTGTTGGAATATCCTATCTGTGTGTTTTACACCGGATCTGGTTCCGTCTTTATTTATTATTCTGTTGGAGCATCCTGTCGGTGTGAATTTCACCTGACCTGGTTCCGTTATTTATTATTCTGTTGGAATAACCTGTCTGTGCGGTCTATCGCATGCATGGTGATTTCTTTTGTCATTTCATTCTTTATTATACTCAGTTGGTTAAAACTTAAACTTCTATACTCCATGAAATTAGTAGAATATCCTTGATATTTGCGCTTCATCCAGTATCCTTTCATGAAAATATTCTTCTGATCATTCTTGAATTTTACACCACAAAACAGTATCGTATTGACAATTTGGGCGTTAATAATTTCTGGATAAAATAATTCTTGAACTTGTTTTATTGAATTATTATATCATTGTCATCATCCTCATGTTTATATTTTGTTGAAAGTCATCTGTGGCCTGTAGTGCATAGATGGACTTGGTATGATTATGACCAGGGATTATTCGGTGTAATCATGACCGTAATATTACAAGTGATGTAAAAATTAAAAATCCTCATTGGCCCGTAGTGCATTGATGGACAGTTGTTGGCATGATCATGACCACTAATGAATACACAAATATTCTTGGCCGTAGTGCATGAATAATTGTGGTCGTGATACTAAAGAATATCCTTGGCCGTAGTGCGGGGGTGATTCGATGATGTGGAATATTTATTAAGCTGAGTCTCAGCCATAACGATGATGAAAAACCTTTTAAATCATAAAAGATAGTAGTTTTTATTTTCTACTTGACTCTTTTAGTGGATTGCTGGTTCCGCTGCAGTTAAACTTGATATTTATTGTATTTTATCAGTTTAACACTGTTGAAGGCTAATGATAATTTATTCTGCATTATCTTAGTCATAATATTTCTTACTGGGCTAGTTGAGCTCACCCTTTCTTTCACTGTTCTCTTCAGGAAATGATAATATAGCTGGGACGAGTCGGGGAACGGAGTGATGGACCAGAGAATAGTATTAGTAGTCCTCATTATCCTGTTAAATAGTGTGACAATAATTGTATTGAGGACTCCTTTTGAGTTTGTATGATCTCTAGTAGACAATTATTGTATTCAAACTCACAGTTGTATTTTGTCGTATTATACACGACAGTGATATTAGTAAGTTGTATTTGAATTCTGTACCATGTATCTGACGACTCAAGATGGGTGATGTATACCTAATTTTGGGGGCGTCACACAGATAATATGAATTATTGCTTCGATAGTGAAAAATACTGTGTAATGACAATTATTGAAACAACAGTAATATAAAATATCAACACAGCAACTATTGAATCAATAAAATAAAATATTGAACAGTAATTACTGTAACAATTATTGAGTAGTGCCTTCTTACGTAAGAATCAATAATTGATGCAATACCGTGTGCTACTGTGTTTTAACCACCGAGTATTTTAACAGTATTAACGGTAATAACAACGCCGTTATTAATAAACAACTTAATTTTGTCATTTTCATCCTCCAATCGCTTTCCGTTATGGGGCCCACACATGGCTGCGCCGTCGTACGAATATTCCCCGACAGTACGAATATTCCACGACCAAACGAATATTCCACGACAATAATGAATATTTTATAACCACTTGCTTATTTTGAAATATTTGCGTATTTTACCCATAACTATCCACATTAATCAAATCAACCCTTACTATTTAAAATAATAATTAGAGGAAATTAAATTTCATTTATTAATTATTTAAGGTCTTACAGTGTGTATGTATGTATTATCTCTAGTAAATTCTAAAGTTACTTTTCACTTGAACATGCTCAGAGAAAACTCCAGTCTTGCATTGTCATTTTTACGCCAATTGAAAGAAGATGTTAAAGGTTATAGAGTCAAAAATTAAGCAATTGGGTTTTGGAATTTTGAATTTGTTTGATGTGTTATTGGAGGGTCTTATAGTGAAGGGCTCGAGCACTTGATGCATTGGTTAATGTCAATGCTATAATTGTAATAGTCTAATAGATTATTTTTAGTCCTCCCTGCAATATATTATATTTTATCTTCATTATATACTTTTAATTTTTGGGGAACTGATAAACATTCTTGCTTGTTATCGAATATATGGTCTCCATTGTTTTATATAGCGCATATTTTAGTTTTAAAGCATGCTTGATATAATTCTCATTGTCGACTTTGTCACTAGGTTAATTGCTCGATGTAAATTTTATGTTAAATTTTATTGAAGGCTTAAACTTTTTTGTTGTTTTAATTGGTTTTAGAACCGAAACCGCACCAATTAAAACCGCACCGCACACTTTAAAACCACACCGCACCAATCACAAGCGGTTTCGGGTGCGGTTTTGAATTTTTCAAACCGCACCTAAGCGGTTTCGGGTGCGGTTTGGACTTCAAATCGCACCATGCTCACCCCTATGCTTTATCATCAAACATGATTGGCTTGTGTGCATACTACTTTCAATCTCCCACTTGCACTAAAGCCAATCGTCATGGTATCTCATACCCTTCTTCTCTAAGTGACGATTATCCTGCTGTTGGATAAGCTTTAGTTAGTGGATATGTAATGTTGTTATTGAGAGTCCATTATCTCTATAGTGATTTCCCATCTTTCAATGATTCTTATAATCAAATGAAAGTGCCACAACACATGTTTAGATCCAAGATGAGACTTAGGAACTATTCCTAGTTCTGTAATGAACTTTTCATCCAAACAATCAACTTGCAGCTTCAATTACAGCTATATAGTTTGTCTTTATCACTAAAATAACAATTCTTTGCTGTTTGGAACCTTTCCAATTCATGCACCACTGTTCAAGGTAACGCTTTACCTTAAAGTGGATTTTCTGTTGTATTGGTCTATCTGAAAAACTTGAGTTTGTTAAGCCCTCTAGTTTTAATTCAGACCAACCATGAATAAGATCACATCCTTAGTGTCGGTTAAGTACTTTAAGATATTTTTCACTGACTCATAGTGAACTTCTCCAGAATATGACTGATAAATATCAGGTTTCGTATATTTCATTGCATACATGATTGTCACTCATGCGATCTCTCTTTTGGAGTCTATGGGAACTATTAAGAGAGATACACTCCAAGGCTCATCAACATTAGACATCCCATGGAGTTTGTCATGCTAAATGAATTTAGCATCAAATGAATATACGTTCTTTGGGTTAAGTCGAGCATCTTCGTAAATCTACCTGTATAGATTTATATCCCCAATTAAGATACTCTTCCCAAATCATTCATGGAGGAATGTTTAGACAACTTTATCTTTACTGATTGTAGCATTGGCATGTCATTCCGTATCCATAGTATATCAAAATATAATACTATGAATGTCACGACGCTCCCACTGACCCTTTTGTACACACTAGGTTCATTCTTGTTTTTGATAGAATCAAACTCTTTTGATTGTCTCATCAAAACGAATGTTCCATATTTGAGAATATTGCTTCAATCCATTCTCTGAGTGTCTATAACTCTTACCTCATCGTATGTAACTGGATCATCATCTTCTATGATACGTACCTCATCATCATCATCCATGATGAATCCATACCTCCCAGGTATCTTCGGTACTATTTTAGATTTACGATTCGGTTGTGGTACAATAGGTCTATCTATAAGTTCCTCTTATTTGGCTTATAATATTTTGTGGTTCTTGAACTCTTCAAGATTCTATAATCCTCCCACTAGCCCCTTCAATGAAAAACACCTTTATCTTAGAAGGCAGCATATTTCGCAACAAACACCTTTTGCTAAGTAGGATTATAGAACATATACCCTAAACTTAGTTTAGGATGTCTCACAAATCTTTACTTATCAAATCGTATCTTAAGCTTATCCTTTGAAACCTTTTCACATAAACTGGACAACCCCTTATCTTAACTTACTTAAGATTAGGAATCCTCCTTGTCCATAACTTTTATGGAGTCTTGGGGATGAATTTTGAGGTTACCTTTTCGTAGATATGCAGCCATTTCTAGGACATTACCCCGGAAGGATACTGGAATGTCGGTAAAATCATTATGGACCGCACCATGTCCAACAAGGTACGATTTTTACTTTCAGATACATCAATCAATTATTGCGTATCAGGATGCGTCCATTATGAGAAAACCATTTGAGATGATCTAAAAACTTATTGCACAAGTATTTATTCCTTGATCTAATCAAAGAATCTTAATACTTTGCCAATTTCTTTCACTTCTGAATTCTTTGAACCTTTCAAATAATTCACACTTGTATTTCAGCAAATACACACATTCAACTCTTTGAATGATCGTCTCCTTTTCTTATACTAGTTTGTTCAATTTGTAAAATTATTTTCACGTAAGTCAAGTATACAAAATCCATTAAGTAATATTTCAGTTCTATAAAAACATTATTATTATAAATAGAACAACAATCGTTCTTAATTATCATACCAAAAATTTTATTGTCCAACAATAAAATAGAAATAATGTTTTTAACAAGAACTGGAATACAATAACAACTTATTGACTTAATAGATTTGTCTGTAGGCATTGCTAAACTATAAGTTTCTATTGCTAATGTGACAACATTTGCTTCATTTTCACACATAGGATTACTTATATTTGTTTAGCTTTTTACTTCTGCTTGGTCCCTTCATAAATCTATATTTATGATAACCAAAGTCGGTATCCAATACCCAAGTAGAACCTTGACTTAAAGAAAAATTTATTTTAAATCATGAACAAAATTGTATTTATAACCAAAACTTCACTAAGCTTCTTTGGTTAGCTCTGCAAGATGCTTCTCGCAGTTTTTTTTCCAATGTCCTGGCTTATTGCAGTGGAAGCAAACTCCTTTGCTATCCATATCAGTTTTGTTCTTATTATCCTTTGTTTTTGCCTTTCTATTTACCTTCTTTGAATCGTTCTTCTACATCGGAAGAGCTCCTTAGATATCTGATATCTATCAGTTCTACTTTCCTCACCATCAACTACTTGATGTGTAGGAATATAGCAGGAGCATCCATAGTTTCATACTGACGCTGAAGCTCGTTACTCATGGATGCGAGCATGATGCATTGAACCAACTATGCATCACATTATCACTTTCTAAAAGTAGCAATGTCTTCCTCAGAGGCATTGTCTGCAACCATTGCAGGGATAGGTGCATTAAGGACATAAGATAGCTTTTTCAGCTTTGAGAACTGAAAGTAGTATGCATACAAGCCAATCATGTTTGATGATAAAGCATATACTTTGTAACAATCTTATTCATTTATTAATAAAAAGTATTAATTTATTAAAGGCTTTTAATTATCTTCATGATGCTGTTTTATAATATGTGATAAACCCATAGTTTTAAGCAATGCTTTTAGAATAATGATGATGATCATTCTAATGAGATCTAAATTCTTAGAAAGCTTAAAACTAAAATAGTTCTCAATCGTTGGATTACTAAATTGGGGATTAGCGAATCCGGATAGATTGGTACATACGTTGTTTGCTCATTGGATGAGGATGATTGATCTCATGATCATTTGTGTGGAGACATTAAAGCAAGTATGTAGGTGCTTATTGGAGAATAAGTTCACTGAACGTGGCTCGCTAAGGAATACCTAATGGAGTTTTACTTGCCTGTCAATAGGAATTCCTGTAGTGATAGTAGTACAAGTGATCCTTGGACTTGAGATCGTCATAGTATCTTGTGTATGATGAGTTATACTTTGACTTATTCCTTAAGACCCTTAGGGTATATCAAAGGGTATGCTTGGGTATAATAAGTTGTACATGGAGATAATGTATAATCAATAAAGAATCTACCACTTCTAGTAAAAGAAGAGAAATGTCCTATGTGATTCGATAAATGACAACCCAGTAGTCCTTGGCCAAGGCAGAATGAAATTAGAAAAGAGTTTCTAATTTGTATTATTTGGAGTTGTGCATTTAAGAGTCCAAATACATATAATTAAATAAAATAAGACTTGACAGTAATTCCATGTCTTATATTTAATTGGGACATTGTATGGTGGAAGGATTGAATTGTACGGTAACTATTTACTCAAAGGTTCTTTTATGATTAATGTTAAAATCTATATTATCTGGAAAATCATTAATCGCTAGGGAGGCTTATCCCTATTGTAGAATAAATATTATTTATTTAAATAAATTAATATTTTAATTTATTTATTTAAATAAGATTAGAATTGTTCTAATTGATTTATTCACAACCGGTTTAATATGGAGAACCTAAAGGGTCACACCATAAAAGGAAGAATAATTATTTAAGAAGTTAATGACATAATCGTAATAATAAGTTAAGTATATTTAATTTAATCTATGGTGATAGAATAAATTAAATAGCTTAATATTTATTATTTAATATTTTAAAAATATTAAATATAAATTAATAAGAGGAGTCTTATTATTATTACTATTATTATTATTTAATTCCTAAAGGAGCTTGGGAATTAATTAATAAAAGTACTCTAATATATCCTAATAAGATTAGGAGACTAATTAATTTAAAGTTTAATTAATTATTCCTAATAAGATTGGGAGCATAATTAATTAAAGGAGTTTAATTAATTAAAATAAAACTCAATTCCTTAATTGTTAAGGAGGGTTACCCACGTCTATAAATAAGAGGAGTCTTATTATGGGTGGTGAGTTGTTGTTGACTTTTTGACAACATACGCAATTCCAAGAGTTGGGAGAGTACGCCTTTTTTTATAGAGGTAGAAAAACTAGGGTTTGAGCCAAATACCCATCTTCTTGAATCTTATTCTTCCTTGATGGATCACCTCTAGAGGCCAAACACTTGGGTGGCATAAAGGGTTGAACGCGAACCAAACCCGGTGGATTCAAGTTGAACGCGAAAAGGATTGGAGGTGAACTTGTACCTGAGGAAGCTCAGATCTTCAAGGGTATGATTTTATTCTTTATCTTTTCGTTTAATTAATAATTGTGCATAAAGGGTGATCCAGGTATATGGTTTGTAAATATTTTAAACTCTTATTTTTACACGTTTCCGGTTATTTTTGCAATTTGTTTGCGTTCATGAATATTACAAACCTAACAGATATTCTCAATTTTCTTAACCAATCCGTTTAATACGGTTCGGTTAAATAGCATCTAATATGCTTCGCAGTAATTTAGACAATGTAAAATTCTATAAATAAATTTGTAATTAACAACATTTTAACATACATTCTTTTATTAATTACCAAAATAATTTAGGTCTTGTTTTAAATTGGTATCTCCCACTATTTTCTTCAAACTATATTACCCACACTTATATAGTTTGGTAAAATCTAATTAAAGATATGCTAGTGAGAATAAGGATCTCATTTCAAACGTATATAGCCTTGTGTGTGCACAACAAACTATATATAAATAAATAAGTAGACAACTCTTGTCAATTACATCAATTATGTAACTCTTTGAATTTTGCCTCTTAAATCATAATGGTCAAGTATGTGCACATCCGAACTAAAATAATTTAAGTTAAGTCAGACCCAGTATTTTCATATAAGTGAAGAGAAAACTATAGCCCTTGTGTGTGCACAACAAAACAGTAATGTTCAATTCCTTATAAACATCATATGTAATAAAAATAACATCTTAAATATTTAATACTTGCCTTGTGTGTGCACAACAAACTCATATTAAATATTCAATACTCTATTATTTCTATCATGCTAGAAGGCGACGTTCGATATTCCAAATATCTTTGAACGTTACAACTTAATATAAAATATTTGAGGGGTTTGTTATTAATTGTCTCATCTTGTTTAGCGTGCATGCACATATATATATAAAATACGCGTCATATTAATAGACATGCGAAACATGTTTGCATAATATATATATATATATATATATATATATATATATATATATATATATATATAAGCATGCACATATAGAATACTATATTCTACCCGGATTGATTATAGACTTTTATTCTAGTTTGGTTCACTAGAGCCACCAAGTGAACCAAAAAGGTCAAACCCTAGGGGTGCAAGAATTAATATTTAAATATAACTATTACATTTAAACCCGGGCTACATTACAAACGGGTCTTTAAGCGCTTCTTGCTCCTTGATCTCCAATTCTTCAAAATTAATTCTAACTATTCCTATTAGAAAACTATTTAAAATAAATAGAAACCTTGATCAGCAGTCAAGGAGAAGTATATAGGAGGGAGATAGAATTTACATTAAGAAAAATTAGAGAAGAAGAGGTACATAGACCCCATTTAATAAAACTCATACATTCATGCATCTAACTAAAATAAAATCAAATCACATTGGTCAATAGTCTATAATCAATCCCATTTATTATCATACACAGCACCATATGCATCAATAAATAACATTCATCTCATGAATAATAAACATTCGATATATATTGATATAATTTAATGGACAAATTTAGTTAGTATAAAATCTATTTTTGAATCAAAATAAACTCCTTTATTTTAATCCAAATTTAAATCAAAATAAACTCCCTTTATTTTAATTTATCCAATTTTGAATAAAATAAACTATTTTATTTTAATCAAAATCATTAATAAAAATAAACTCCTTTATTTTAATTAATTATGGAATCTAATTTCAAGTAAAAAAAACTTTATTAAAGGAAACACGGATTCTCTTTCCTATTCACAAATAAACTCCTTTATTTTTGAATAATATAAAATCTTATTTCATATCTAAATAAATTTCTTTATTTAAGGAAACATGAAATCCAATTTCAACTCCAATTAGTTATTATGGAATCCAATTCCAACTCTAATTAGTTAGCATGAAATTTAATTTTAAAATTAAAATAAACTCTTTTATTTTAAGATTAAAATAAACTTTTTATTTTAAGATTAAATTAAACTATTTATTTTAATTATAAAATTATTTTATATATATATATATATATATATATATATATAATATCCGTTCGTTTTAAAAAAAAAAAATTAAAATCACGTGGATTACGAATTCACGAAATCAGGAATGTTCAAGGTCTATTAATATTATATATCATATATATACATCTATCTAATAAAATACAAATGATTTTGAATTTCCTGCTCACTCAATAAATCATCTGGGCCGTCCAAAGTTTGAGATAAATCCCACCGTTCATACATCTATCTAATAAAATACATCTATCTATCTAATAATCTAATAATAATTTAATAAAATACAAATGACTTTAAATTTCCCACTCACTCAATAAATTATTTTGGTCGTTCAAAGTTTGAAATAAATCATATTGTCCATACAGTGCCGGAGGCACGGGACCCAGCTAGTATATTAATATTCCATAAACTTGTAATATGTAATCTGGTGGCCATGTTAAACCATTGACCACGTGAATAACCTAAGTTGGTGAATGATTCTCCTGAAACAAGATAATATATATATAAATCATATATAGGTCTCCATCCACAACAACCGATTGTTGGGGAGCAACCACTTTTATCCAGCCGGTACACGCTGTACTGACCTTAGAATTTTTTTTTAATAAGCCGGTACAGCTTGTACCGGCTGGATAAAAGGGGTTTCTTCCCAACAACCGGTTGCTGTGGATGGAGACCCATCATATATATATAGTATACTAGTATAGGAAATCATCAACTTCCATATAACATAAACAAGTTAACATCAACATGATTGGCGTGATTTCGTGATTAACCTTTTGAAAAAACAGCCACGGATTCCGAAAAAAAAACGGGATAAGCGAAATCACGTATTACGCAATATTTTTTTTATTAAATTTTATATAATAAAATTATGCCCAATTAAATTGTTCTAAACATATATCAATATACATATTGAATCAAAATAATTAATAATTTGCATAAAAGTTTGGCTCTGATACCACTGTTAGGTTTGTAATATTCATGAACACAATCAAATTGCACAAAATAAGCGGAAACGTGAAAAATCAGAGTTTAAAAATTTTATAAACCAATACCCGGATCATCCTTTATGCACAATTATTAATTAAACGAAAAATATGAAGAACGAAAATCATACCCTTGAAGATTCGAGCTTCCTCAGGTACAAGTTCACCTCCAATCTTTTTCGCATTCGACTTGAATCTACCGGGTTTAGTTCTTTCATTTGATTAACGTTAGCCACCCAAGTGTTTGGCCTCTAGAGGTGATCCACCAAGGAAGAAGAAAGATTCAAGAAGATGGGTGTTTGGCAAAACCCTAGTTTTTCTATCTCTCATAGAAAAAAGATGTTGTCAAAAAGTCAACAACCTCTCTTACCCATAATAAGACTCCTCTTATTTATAGATGTGGGCAACTCTCCTTAACAATTAAGGAATTGAGTTTTATTTTTAATTAATTAGACTTCTAATCTTATTAAGAATAATTAATTAAATTTTTAATTAATTAACCTCCTAATCTTATTAGGAATAAATGAGAGTACTTTTATTAATTAATTCCCAAACTCCTTTAGGAATTAAATAATAATAA
This sequence comes from Panax japonicus, assembly GCA_020205505.1. Lineage (NCBI taxonomy): Eukaryota > Viridiplantae > Streptophyta > Magnoliopsida > Apiales > Araliaceae > Panax > Panax japonicus. The sequence continues at coordinate 46,542,788 of CM035101.1, read as the reverse complement.
TAGTAATAATAATAATAAGACTCCTCTTATTAATTTATATTTAATATTTTCAAAATATTAAATAATAAATATTAAGCTATTTAATTTATTCTATCACCATAGATTAAATTAAATATACTTAACTTACTATTACGATTATGCCATTAACTTCTTAAATAATTATTTTTCCTTTTATGGTGTGACCCTTTAGGTTCTCCATATTAAACCGGTTGTGAATAAATTAATTAGAACAATTCTAATTTTATTTAAATAAATAAATTAAAATATTAATTTATTTAAATAAATAATATTTATTCTACAATAGGGATAAGCCTCCCTAGCGATCAACGACTTTCAAGATAATATAGATTTCAAAATTAATCATAAAAGAACCTTTGAGTAAATAGTTACTGTACAATTTAATCCTTCCACTATACAATGTCCCAATTAAATATAAGATATGGAATTACTGTCAAGTCTTATTTTATTTAATTATATGTATTTCGACTCTTAAATGCATAACTCCAAATAATGCAAATTAGAAACTCCTTTCTAATTTCATTCTGCCTTGGCCAAGGACTACTGGGTTGTCATTTATCGAATCACATATGACATTTCTCTCCTTTTAATAGAAGTGGTAGATTCTTTATTGATTATACATTATCTCCATGTACAACTTATTATACCCAAGCATACCCTTTGATATACCCTAAGGGTCTTAAGGAATAAGTCAAAGTATAACTCATCATACACAAGATACTATGATGATCTCAAGTCCAAGGATCACTTGTACTACTATCACTACAGGAATTCCTATTGATAGACAAGTAAAACTCCATTAGGTATTCCTTAGAGAGCCACGTTCAGTGAACTTATTCTCCAATAAGCACCTACATACTTGTTTTAGTGTCTCCACACAAATAATCATGCGATCAATCATCCTCAACCAATGAACAAGCAACGTATGTACCAATCTATCCGTATTTACTAATCCCCAATTTAGTAATCCAACGATTGAGAACTATTTTAGTTTTAAGCTTTCTAAGAATTTAGATCTCATTAGAATGATCATCATCATTATTCTAAAAGCATTGCTTAAAACTATGGGTTCATCACATATTATAAAACAGCATCATATAGATAATTAAAAGTCTTTAATAAATTAATAATTTTTATTAATAAATGAATAAGATTGTTACAAAGTATATACTTTATTAGGGCTGAGCAAGTAATCAAATTAGAACTGAAATCACACCAAAAACCGCACGAACCACACCAATTAAAATCGCACCAACGGTTCCGGCGTATGTGTCGGTTTTAGGTGGGTTGAATAACCAAATTTACGGTTCTGGTTTGGTTACTAGTCAAAACCAAACCGCATAAAACCAAAACCGCACCATGTGTGTGTGTGACGCCCCCAAAATAGGTCCATTCCATCCAACCCATTTTGAGTCTCCAAATACATGGTACAGAAATAACTACAACTTTATTATTACAACATATAAACTGTGAGTTTAAATACAGATATTACCATCTAGACAATATCCACACACAAATAAATCTCCATCATAATTATTGATACATTATTTTACAAAAATGGTGAGGACTACTAAACAACTCTCTCTAAAACCTTCATTCCATACCCCGACTAGTACTCGCTACATTCTCGCCTCCTGAGAAGAAAAATGGAACAAAAAGGAAAAGGGTGAGCAACGTATGTACCAATCTATCCGGATTCACTAATCCCTAATTTAGTAATCCAACGATTGTGAACTATTTTAGTTTTAAGATTTCTAAGAATTTAGATCTCATTAGAATGATCGTCATCATTATTCTAAAAGCATTGTTTAAAACTATGGGTTTATCACATATTATAAATCAGCATCATGTAGATAATTAAAAGCATTTAATAAATTAATACTTTTTATTAATAAATGAATAAGATTGTTACAAAGTATATGCTTTATCATCAAACATGATTGGCTTGTGTGCATACTACTTTCATGCTCACCCTTTTTGCTTCACAATTCCTTTCAGGTAATAAGAGTGTAGCCGGGTCGAGCGAGCATAACAGGGGATTAGAACAGTGGTCTATAGCTATTGAGGTTTTCCCTAAATAGTATGAAAATAATTTTATTGAGAACTTTAGATAAGTGTGTCGTATTGTATACGTCATTTGATATTTAATTTTGGTGAACAGAATAGGATGAGGTGAACCCAATTTTGGAAGGGTGTTTTGTCATTATCATACAAGATGTCTAATGACATACAACCTCGTGTTATCATAAGACAGGGTTGTGCACATCCACTTGCTGAGTATATCTACGAGCACTACCTATATGATCTTGGAGTGTGGTTGAAATATAATTTTCAATTGCAGACAGTGGAGATAGTTATATGTCAAGAGAAGACTCACCATTGGAAAGAACATGATAGGAATCTTCTCGTTTTTCTTTGGGGACTATTGGGTTAACCAAGAATAATTCTGTGGACATATGATATCTATCATAACCTAGACGCATGGCCTTCCATGTACGAAGGTTTCCTTGAGTATTTTCTAAAGATTTTAATTTCTAAAACAGTTATTGACTGTACTTTTATGTAAAGCACCATTGTAAGATGTTGTGGTCGAGGCACCATGAGAGTTACATATATTTGTATTAAAACTCACAGCTTATCTGTTGTCTTACTCTGCACGACAGTTCAACAGTTGTATAAATGAAGTTTATATTTGATTTATGTAGTGTGATATCTGGTAACTCAGAATGGGTCGTGTGGACCTATTTTGGGGGCGTCACATGTGCAAATTATACAAAGTAAACAGTTGTCGAAAAATATTCGTACGAAAATGCAATCATTAGCACACCATATAACAGAATAAGTGTTGGATATAGAAAGCGACAGAAATAAGCTTTTTATAAAATAACGACAAAAATTTTATCGTTAATTGTTGAAATGCCCGATGATAAAAATACAGTAATACGCATTGTTCCACAGTGGTACACGGTATTGTACAATATTTCTGATTATTGATTCTTACGTAAGAAGTCACTCAACATTTCATTTAATAATTGTCACAGTAGTTACTGCATAATATTTTATATTAGTGGTTCAATAATTGCTACAGTGATAATTGAATAGTATTTTATATTATGGATTCAATAATTGTCTTGACACAGTAACTCATATTATTGAAATGATATTATTAGATAACATTATTGACAATGTCTAGAAAGTTCTGTCGAGTAAAGGGGTTATGTTATCTAATTGCGTGCCAGTAAGGAGAAATCATTATCGAAAAGCCCCCCCTTTCTTGGAAAATGATCTGATTGTCAATATTACGAGCTTATAATAATAATTGTGAATAATTATTATGTAGCGGATATTTATTCTTCAATTTTGATATAAATGGAAGAATTTTAGCATGAGACATTTATTGAAAGTTTGACATATTTTCTATGGAACCATAATTATCTTCTCCGATAAAATATTCATTCAAATATATTATTATAATATTATATTATAATAGTATAATGTGATAATATAATAGTATAATTTTATAATTTATAACTTTTTAAATAGTAATATTACTATAATATATGATTTGCAGGCATGTGAATTTGTGAATGGAGGTGAGATGGATTGTTTTGTATTTTTTTTTCTTTTCCAAGTTGGTGGGCAGAGATTTTCTCCTGTAATGCATTCATTTGTTTCTAAATTTGTGGGCCTCACCCATAAGAAATTGAAAGTTAGGGCAGAAAAGAAAAAGTAGTTAGGCAGATTAATTATTTTTTTTCGTCTGTGCTTCACTATAAAAGGAGAGGTAACCTTCATCCTAAACACACCAAAAAATACAAGTGTTCCTATTGCAATATTGTGAGTATTTCTTTTGAGTATAAGAATACTTTGAGTATAGCTTATAGTGCAAAATTTTCTCAGGATAAATCTGTTATACCAATCAGATCTAGTTTTCTACTAAGGTAAAGGATGTTATTTTCTTTCAATACTCGTAAGGGATATCATTTTCTTTCATACTACATATTATGTAAGTGATATTATTTCATTTCACATTCCTAAATTTAAACTTACTATGATAAATATTGCTTTTATAATTCTTGAAATGATTAGAAATTCCTTGAGGTTTACGTTTCATCTAATATCATTTCACTGGAATATTGGTTTGAATTTTCTTATTAATTTTAATCTTTTTATTTCAGGGTACTATTCATCCATGGTACTATTCATACCAGAGAACTATTCATCTAGGATACTATTTATATCAGAAGTACTATTCATCCAGTACTATTCATACCGGAGTACTATTCATCCGGGGTGCTATTCATGTCGGAGTACTATTCACGACGAAATTTAATTTTTTTTCTTTTTCCAAATTATCTGTGAAATATGAATCTTAAACATCATTCTTGAATTTTACTCCACAATTGGTGATCATTTTGACAATTTAGACATTCTTGAACTCTGGATAAATTAAATTATAAATCTTTAATATTTATTCTTGATCTCACTTGATTCATTCTTAATATCATTGTCATCATCTTCATGCTTATATTGTAGTGAAAATCATCTTTGACCCGTAGTGCAAAGATGGACTGTTGATTAGTATGATTATGAACAGAAATTGTGTATTGGTATAATCATGATCTTTAATGTTACAAATAAAGGTTTGTAGTGAAAGTCCTCTTTGGTCCGTAGTGCATAGATGAATAGGTGTTTGACATGATCATGACCACTGGTGATACAAACGAATATCTTTGGCCCGTAGTGCATAGATAATTCGTTGGTTTGTAACAATTATTGATTGGTGTTACAGGGATAAAATATTGGTGATTGACTTTTAAATCATAGAATATAGTAGACATCGATCATGCTCTACTTGACTCTTCTAATGAATTGTTATTTCTGCTACAGTTGTTGATCTAAAACTTGTTGTCTATTATATTTTATCTGATTTATCATTATTGGGGGCTAAAGATGATTTGTTTCTCATTATCTTAGTCATAATATTCCTTACTAGGCTAGTTGAGCTCACCGTTTTCCTTTTTGCTCCATTATTCTTCTTAGAAAATAAAAGTGTAGCTGAGACTAGTCGGGGAGTAGAATAATGGTCCGAGATAGTTACTATAGAAGTTTTCACTATGTTGTGAAATAGTGTGATAATAACTGTAATGAAGACTTAATTTGAGTTTGGATATTGTCGTATTATGTATGATGCAATATTTGTATTCAAACTCACAATATGTGTGATTGTATTTTGAACGACAGTTTAATAGTTATATATGGAAGTTTGTATTAAAATTTTGTAGTATATATTTGACGACTCAAAATAGATTGTGTAGACCTATTTTGGGGGTGTCACATCTTATTTCCACTTGGTTGCTAAATTCAGAATTACGAGCTTTTTCAAATCTTTGAATGAGTTTTTCAAATTATCATTCTGTTGTGCAAAGTTAAATTAACGTACTTAATTTATAAGTTGGTAACAATTATTTAAAAGGAAATTATTAAAGGATCTATTCAACCCCTTTCTAGATCTGTCAGTGTCCTCGATATATAACACCTTATATTATAGATTTTAATCAGAATTATAATAAATTCAAATTGTTAAGGATTATAACATAAAAGGGGAAAAAAATTAATCTTGAATTAATGTGTTATTATTCTTCCTATATAATGTTTGAGGTTACCTATGCCCTTTGTCTTAGGTTTATTTTTTCATTAATTTTTTTAAAGAAAAAAAATGTTATTGTGCGCTCCATATTAATGTAATTTACAGCTTTTTGTTTTCTTTATTTATGTTTTCAAAATATCTTGAACAATAATATCATGTAAATGTTTAATGGCTCCACTACAACAAAGGAAAACAAAATAATGGAGGAAAGGAAACCATCTACGGAAAGGAAAATGATATATATTGTGACTTTACATAAAATAACTCGGAATTAAATTATAAGTTCAGAAAAAGTCTTAGGTCAAATCTCAAGTCCGAATCGAATCAAATCCATCAAAATAAGGCCTCAAACCACTGACTCAATAATATCTTCTAAGGGTCATCTTAGCCCATCCAAAGGCTCACTCAAAAGGTCATGACTTGAATGTACTATTGGTAGCAACTTAATTTCTTATACACAAACAAATTTTTCTCATATCTTTCGATGTTGGGATTGGGTATTACAAACTTTCCCACTTAAATTTATGATGTCCCCGTCAGAATCGATCACACACATGGTCCACAGATCTTTACCTCTCTAGCTAATGTGGAATAATACCTGATTGACTTCGTGTCCCCACCTCCAGACCTCCATCTCTCCATTGTGGGATAATACCACCAGCCTTCGTGTCCCCACCTCCGGCAACCCGATCGGATAACCCGACTCGAGCTTTCGAGAGTCGACTTTGATACCATATAAAACAATCTGGATCAAATCCCTAGTCCGAAATAAATCTCGGGTCAAATTCCAAGTCCAAATCGAATCAAATCCATCAAAATAAGGCCTCAAACCACTGACCTAAAGATCTCTTCTTGGGTCATCTTAGCCCACCACAGGCTCACCCAAAAGGTCATGACTTGAAGGTACTATTGGTAACAACTTAATTTCTCATACACAAACAAATTTTTCACATATCTTTCAATATGCCCATATCTTTCGATGTTGGAACCGGGGTGTTACATTACATGTCGCCTTTTTTATTGCGAGTTACGTGAATAAATCTAATTGGTAATACATTTGTGACGTATTTGATACAATGAGTCAATTTTATAATTTTATCTAATCTCATGTATTGATATACGTCGCAATTATAATTCGGTTGAAATCTTTCCCAATATACAGTAGGTCTACTACTGAAATCATGGTTTAAATGTCTAAATACTATAAATAAATAAAAAATAGAGAAAAACACTATAGTTAAATTATATTACATATAATATGTTTAATTAATTAAATATGAAACAAGTCAAATTTAGACGAGCCAAACTTAAACAAGCCAAGTTCGAGTTGGACACAATATAGTTCGAGTTCTGCTCGTTTAATTAAACAAACACGATTTTTTATTCGAAATTGACTCAATAAACACAAATTCAAGTTAAATCGAGTCGAGTTTACACAAATCAAGTAGAACTTTGTTTGTAAACAATTTGGCTCGTACATAAAAATGATAACTATATATATAACAATTATGGACATCTATAGGATTAGGATTCTAATCATATTTGAGTCAAATTTTCTCAAATTGTTAATTTTGATTTGTATAAAGTCTATGTATTGCTGGTCCCAAAGGTGATGAACAACCCCTTTCAAACTACTATTACTATTTATTCAAGAACCTCTGACAGAAGCATGGTCCTCTTTTATCTGTCTATTCTATACTAGGAAGGTTTTATATCATGTTTGACCAATTTTAAAAAAGGGTAAAAAAGAAATATCAGATCATTGTTATATTGTAGTGTAAATTTTATAAAATAATTCTTGTGTTTCAAATTCTAAAATCATTGAAAGTGAATTTAAAATATTTTTAAATTTAAAATTAAGTTGACTCATTAAAAATTATAAAATAATAATTCTTACAATAAGTACTATATTTTAAATAGTTTACAATATTATCATTGTTTTAACTAAAATTAAAAGAATTTATGTCAATTTTAAATTTAAAAATACTTTAAAATTTTAATAATAATATTATATTTTAAAATGAAAAAAAATACGATGTAACACAGACGTTATTGTAGTGTAATGTATAGTTAAGAAGTTTCAATTAATTTTATTTCTTTCATTTTATTTCATTTCCGTTATAAAATTAGACATACATTTATTTAAGACTATAAAAAGGGTATGAAATATTTTTTGGTTATCATTTTTAGTATCACACTATCGCTGCTAAATTCTTAACTAATAATTAAAAATATATTTAAAAATATTAAATTATTTTTAAAAGGCGTAATTTTAAAAATATATAGCCTATTTTGAAATGGAGCAGAGTAGATATTTAAATGGACTACTTCCTTCTCCCAAATTAAGGGGGCAAAAAGAGAAGTTTATGAGCCCCATCATCCATCTATGACATTCATTTTGGAAAAACGGAAGAAACTTGAAACAAACTTGTCTTAAGTTATACTCCCCCCATCCCAAAACAATAGACGTTTTAGAATTTTTTCCCGACGTTCTACAATGCCAAGAATATTTTGGCATTTGTTTTTCATCTCTACCCTTCCTTCTCCACCACTATTCTCACAACTATCAGATCTATTCTCACAACTTCAGATCTATTCTTCTTAAAGCTTTGCTTAAAGCTCACTTTATTTATCTTTCTACAATTGTTTGGAGAGAGAAAAAGAAAGGGCGGCGGGGAGGAGACGATCGGCGGGGAGGGGAAGCAGATTGTGAGTAAGGAGAATGCCGATCGTCAAACTGAGTGCGAAGCATTGGCTAAGGCAATAGACAAGTAAGCAAGTAAGCAGATATAGTGGCGGCAAGAGAGGTGAAGAGATTAAGAAGAAGACAGAGAGAAGGCTGAAGAGATGAAGAAGACGCAATATTAATTAAGGGTAAAATAGTAAAATTATAACTATTCTTAATCTTTGTAAAACTCTCTAGAACTGTCTATTATTTTGGGATGGAGGGAGTACTAACTTGATAGAAGATAGAAATAATCGTTGAACAAATACTCACTCCTTCCCTTAATATAAGATTTTTTAGAGTTTTGCATAAATATTACTACCTCCTATTCAATAATAACTGTCTTTTTAGCTTGATGCACATAAATTAAGAAACTCATTTAATACTATCATTTAAGAATTAAAATTTGTAGGAAATTCCATCACTACCCATTTATGGGAAACTAAAAACTATTAATACAAGAGAGAAAATTTCTTGTGACAATGAGAAAAGTTAGGGGTAACATAGAAAAATAAATAATTTATTCTCCTAAAAAGTTGTAAACGACAAATAAATTAGAACACGTTTTTTCTTCTAAAAAGACAGTTATTATGGAATGGAGGTAATAATAAAATGATTGTATATCATTAAATATAATATCAAATGTATATATTGTCATTGTATTGGAAAAAAAGATTGTTACCCCCTAACTTTTCTCATTGTCCCAAGAAATTTTCTCTCTTGTATTAATAGTTTTTAGTTTCCCATAGAGGGGTAGTGATGAATTTCCTATAAATTTTAATTCTTAAATAATAGTATTAAATGAGTTTTTTAATTTATGTGCATCAAGCTAAAAAGACAGTTATTATGGAATAGAGGTAGTATTTATTAGACAAAAAATAGTGAGAGAACCAAAATTATATTTAATACTTGGGGTAATATTGGAAACTAAGCAATTAATGTTTACTTTGAAATTCTAAGATGTCATATATTAAAAGACAAAAAAACTTCTCTAAAACGTCTTATATCACGGGACAGGAGGGAGTATATGAAACCATACATTAGTCTTTAATTCCATAAAATTTTGAGATTGATCATTTACAAGGCAACTTATGCCTCATAATTATTGATATTGATTATCAAAGCCAATGAGAGACACACAATTACAATAAAAAAAAGAAAAAAAAAGGGTCAAAACAATAAAGAACAAAAACATACCCTAAAATCATCATTAATAAACGAACGCAAGCTTCTGTATTACTTCTGGGTAATACTTATCTATTTAGTTAATCGTAATTATGCAATTATATATATTACACTTGATAACAATACATAACATGGATAGAAGAAACTTATGCTTTCTTTTTCTTTCCATACTTGAAACTAAACTTGCTTGTAGGAGGCTTTCCAATTCCAGAAGCACCGACAGGTTTACCCTGGCCTCCATAGAAGATGGTTTTGTAACCGGTGCTGATAAACTTCGGAAATAAACGGATGGTGCTGCAGCAACATCAGATTCGATATTCGCCATCATTCCAATCCCTCCTATGCTCTCTGTTATGATCTCCATTTCCTTCTCTTTGGATCAGCTGATTTATTTCCTCGGATAATAACTTAACATCCCATACAAAACCTGAGGATCCTTGCCTTCTAAATGACTTCGAAGACCTTTGTAAAACAGCCATAATCACCCCTTTTTTCCACTCTCAGATGTTACCAAGTTGAGGAATTTGAGTGTAAATGCATGTTTTTTGATGCTATAAATAGAAGGTTAGGAGATGTATATAAAGAACTAGGAAAGAGGACAGGGGATGGAATATAATGTGCACAAAATGTGTTTTGTTAGAGCATCAATTCTATACGGATTATCGGTAAATTAGTTGTTTTAAGGGTCCTTAACACTAATATACAACAATTAGAAACTAATTACAAAAATAAAACACACAACATAATTACAAAAATAAAACAAACACAATATTACGTTGCTAAAATCACGTGTCATTAACTCCTATACGTCAGTTACCAACTTTGTTATTTGCAACTAACCGCTCCTAAATTGAAGCAATTGAAAAAACATGTAACTTTCATATCGGAGAAATCCAAATCTTCTGTCGCGACACAACTTTGAGATCGGAGAAGACGAAACCTTTTGCAGCAGCGCAACTCTGAGATCGGAGAAAACGAAACATTTTGCAGCGGCGCAACTCTGAGATCGGTAAATAACATACAAAATCAACAGCAACTTCAAGTTCAGTAACAAAAAACAATCGTACTGCAGTGATTGTTGAATACAAGATCACAACAACTTCGATACAAATCTGAATACGGAGGTATGTGAGTTTAAAATTCGTATGCATGTAGTTACCTATGGTTACTACGAATTCCTATATTGATTACATTTCTTAAGTTTTTCACACTTAAAATGGTCACAGATTAAGAATACTGAATGTTTTGAATGGTCATTAATATGTTTTATATTATGGTTACTAAATAGATATAAATTAGTTACTGTTTATTATGTATTTAGTTGCTGAATAATATTTATTTAATTGCTTTATAATTTTTATATGAGTTCTACGGATTTTTTTTTATATTAATGGTTACTCATCAAATACATTGGTTACCTTCCTGCAACTGTCGGTTACTGTGTAATGTTGTCTTGGTTACTGTGTAACATTATACTGTCTAATGTTGTATTGGTTACTGTCTAATGATATCTTGGTTACTTTGTAACATTAAATTGGTTACTGACTAATGCTGACTTAGTTACTGTGTAACATTATAATGGTTACTGATTATTGCTTAGTTGGTTGCTGTGTAAAATTATAATAGTTAGTGCATAATATTACTTACTAACGCTGACTTGGTTATTGAAAAATGATGACTTGGTTACTGACTAATGCTGACTTGGTTACTGTTTAACATTATATTGGTTACTGACTAATGCTGACATGGTTACTATGTAAAATTATAATGGTTACTCATTAGTGCTGACCTGGTTACTGTATTAATCTAATTATACTTATACTTATGTGTTTTATATTAATGGTTACTTGTTAGCTACATTGATTATATTCTTACAACATTTAGCCTTTAGTTGGTAACAATCAAGTTATACTGGTTGGTTTTTACTATAAAAATGCAATGGAGAATGTGTTTATCTTGTGGCTACTAAATAAATATGTGTTGGTTACTGTTTAAATTGGATTTGGTTACTGTATAATGTTGTTATGATTATTACTATATAATATTATGGTGTTTTATATTGGTTTGTTTTATTATGATGGTTACTTATTGGCTACATTTGTTACCTTCATACAACTGTTATAGTTTAATTGGTAATAAATATCAATATAATATACTGATTATTTCCATTGTAAGATGAATGTATAAATATATTTTATGTACTGGTTACTAACATCATGTAGTTTGGTTAGTGGCTAACATTGATTTGGTTACTTTACAGTACTTATTCTGTTGTCAGACAATGGAATTGATTCCTGTTGTACTTCATTTCAACGATACATGGACTGATAGTAACCAATACACCAAATTTGAAGTTACCGGCGTACTAGTTCCATCAACTTGTTCGTTCAGAGAAATGCAAAATATGATATGCATTGTTCTATCAAGTTTGGAGTGTAGGATTTTGGCGTTTTTAGAGCCTAATTTCATTGGAAATGGGTCAACGATCAAAAGTCACCAGCTTAGCTGGTGAACTGCAGGGTTTTTTGGTCAAATTCCATCATTTAGACCTTCAAAATTGCATGTAAAAATGTGGTTTATATTCTAGGTTACTAAGATTATGTAATTTGGTTACTGTCTAATATTAATTTGGTTACTTTACAATGTTTATTCAGTTGTTAGATAATGGAGACTGACAATACCCAATACAACAAATTTTATTGTTTACAGGAATATATAATTGTTTACTGTTAGTAACCATTAACCACATAGTTGGTAACATTTTTGATGATGTACAGTAACCAAAATTGATTTTGATTAATATTTTAATTTTTGATTCCATCATGAGTTGTCAATATAAAGTAAACATATACATTGAACAATTGATAAATTTGAAATATTTTTATGTAAATTTGGTTACCCATCTAAAATAAAATGGTTACCTCTATATTCATATTTAGTTACCAACTGGCATGGACCATTTCGAAATAACTTTTATAACTACGTAATTTAAAAGTATCCATCAGCTAGATAAATGTGAACTCTCATATTTACATTAAACACTTGATAACTGTTCTAATATAAGTTTTTAATTATTTGGTTACTAACAAAAATTAAAATAGTTACCCTTATATGCAGGTTTGGATACCAACTGCACATCTCAAACTATTTTTATTTTAATATGAGATCTATAAATGACTATCATATATATAAATGGGAACTCTTAATTAGAGTTTCTTATTCCACCATGATGACAGGGTATAAATAAAATATATACATTTAACACTTTATAACAGTCCTCATACCAACTTATAATTATAATAAAACAGTAACCACATAATTATATGATAGTAACCAGAACAGGTTTTAATGGTAACCAAAACAGAAATATCATGTAATGAAATCTAGTTTAGGCAATTCATGTATACTAAACAATTACATATTAACCAGAATAAAAAATAAAAATAAACAAAATCCAACATTGAGGACACAATGATAGTAGCCAAACCATAAGATAACAGTAACCAAAACATATTAAAGAAGTAACCAAATAGTTATATAAAAGTAACCATAACATGTTTTAATGGTAAACAAAACAGAAACAACATGTATATCAAACCCAGTTTAGGCAACCTATGTATACTCTTACATGTACATTTAACATTTGATATATGTCATTATACAAGCTTGTAAATATCTGGTTACTACCAAAAAATAAAATGGTTACCCTTCTATACATGTTTGGTTACCAACTGCACCTTTCAAACAATATATCAGACACAACTTAGAAGTAACAAATACGAACCAACAAACAATGTCAATTAATTGATAATATAATCAAATATGTAATCTCATTTACATAAGCTCCAATAAACATTACATATTTACTAACCATAACAAATGGTTATGGATATTCAACAAAAACCAAAGTACGAAACACAATTCAGAAGGACAAGACAACAACAACCGAACTAATCAAAATCTGTTACAAATCTTCCTGAAACTTTAGCTTTTTGACTGCTGTTACTTTCTTCTTCATGACTGCTCTCATTCTCTAGAAAAGACTTCTGCATTATGTATAAACCTGTGGGAGGAAGAGAAATACCTTGGGATTAGTGAATAGAGAACCCATTAACCATAGGTATCATATCATAATATAACATTAATCATACCATAATAAAGCAGTGACCAAAAAATATATTATATAATCTAATTGTAACCAAAATATAAACAACATGTAGTACAAACCATTTTATGTAGTAAACAAACAGTTATTTATAATATTAACCAAAACATAATTTAATTTAAAGGTCACCAAAATAAAAATATGTATACCAAAAAATATACTAGAAGTAACCAAACAGTTATGTGATGGTAACCAAATCATGTTTTAATGGTAACCAATACATAAACAACATGTAGACCAAACCCAGTTTAGTCAACCAATGTATACTAAGCAAATACATTGTAACCAAAACAACATATAAAAGTAACCAAAAACCCAATTGAAGGAAAAAGAATGGTATCCAAATCATAAGCTAAAAGTAACAAAAAATATACTCATGAAGTAACCAAACAATTATATGTTAGTAACCAAAACATATATTAATGGTAACCAATACATAAACAACATATAGATCAAACATAGTTTAGTCAACCCATATATATTAAGCAAATACATGGTAACCAGAACAACAAAAAATAGTAACCAGAATCCCAACTCAAGGAAATAAAAATGGAATCCAAATGAGAAACTAACAGTAACCAAAAACATACTAAAGAAGTAACCAAATATTTATATGATAGTAACCAAAATATGTAAAAATGGTAACCAATACATAAACAACATGTACACCAAAACCAGTTTAGTCAACCATGTATACTAAACAAATACATGGTAACCATAACAACATAAAAAAGTAACAAAAATGGTATCCGAATCACAATCTAACAGTAACCAAAACATAATGCAGAAGTAACCAAACAGTTATATAATAGTATCTATTTTTTATTGTTTGACGTACCTACAACGTAAGCATTACATCAAGCCCCCAAAAATTGGTCTTGTGTCAGTATATAATGCAGAAGTAAAATGGCAAAATGAAGATGAGACAATCATGATCATTCAAAAGTAGACTATATATGTTAAGAGCCTAAACAATTTGAAAATAATTATCCACTTTAGCAAATATTATGTTGTTAAATGATGTCTATCACAAATAACCCAGTCATGGAGATAAAGAAAAATTCATTCAATAAAAAAATTTACATAAACAGAATGTGGCCAGAAGTACAGACTCATAGTATGACAACATCACTTCAACCATGTACATACCAAAGCAAGAACTCCATCGTCTGAAGAAGTAGATTCAGTCCACTGACGACGAGTGGCTTCAACAAGAAAGAGAGAAGTAGTAAGGGCGGAGAGAGAAATAGATTCAGTCCTTTGACGACGAGTGGCTTCAAGAGGAGAGGCGGAGAGAGAGAAACCGAACGACAGTTAAGGGCGGAGAGAGAGAGAGAGAGACCGAACGAGAAAGGAATGTTTGAGGAAGATGGAAACTAATTTATCATGTCAACCCATTAATACTAATCCCTTAATTTAAGGACTCCTAATTGTATTAGTATTGTAAATAAATATGATGAAATATCATATTTTTGTAATTATTTTATGGATGTATGATTATTGTAATTATTTTTAAAAATGTACTATAATATGTAATTAACCCTTGTTTTAAACCATTTAATAGAAATCTAACCCTCTTGTATTTTTAGAAAAAATTAATGATTTTTGATTGTTTTAACAAATTATATGATACCATTTAACATTGAAAAATCAATTTATTAATGTTTACAAAATTAAAAATACTCAATTTTCTCTCGGGATGCAGAGTTGGCAGGTCTTGATTTGATAGTGTAAAATCACTAGTTTACGTACAGTCTATTGTTGTCTCTTATATATAGTTTGATACAAAAGAAGGTTCGAAGTAAAGACTCAAAAATAAAAATAGAAAATTGTTAAATCCACAACAGAAAATGTTATTTTCACAACAAAAGTGTCGCTATAGATCCTCTACAGCGACACTTTTCTATAACGACACTTTTGTTGTGAAAATAACAAAAAATATTGTGGATTTAACATTTCCCTAAAAATAATATGCAACCTTTAATGCTTGTCCATAGTCAAGAACTATAAAAGATTCTCAAGGAAAAAAACAGAGGACTATAAATTTGTCTCAAATACACTAAAAGTCACTTGGGCAGAATTTAAGGAGGAAGAATTAGAGAATTGGTCAATTATTTGTTTTTTATCTTCTTTTGAATTTAAATTTTTACTATTAGAGATAGGGGTGAGCATGGTGCGATTTGAAATCCAAACCGCACCCGAAACCGTTTAGGTGCGGTTTGAAAAATTCAAAATCGCACCCGAAACCGCTTGTAATTGGTGCGGTGAAGTTTTAAAGTGTGCGGTGCAATTTTAATTGGTGCGGTTTCGGTTTCAAAACCAATTGAAACAACAAAAAAGTTTAAGCCTTTCATAAAATTTAACGTAAAACTTGCATCAAACAATTAACTTAGTGACAAAGTCGGCAATGGGAATTATATCAAGCATATTTTAAAACTAAAACATACGCTATATAAAACAACGGAGACTATATATTCGATAACAAGCAAGAATGTTTATCTAGTTCCCCAAAAATTAAAAATATATACTGGAGATAGAATAAAATTCTATCTCATATATTGCAGGGAGAACTTATAGAATATAATCCTAACTATACCTAATTTGAAAAATAATCTATTAGACTATTACTATTATAGCATTGACATTAACCAATGCATCAAGTGCTCGAGCCCCTCAACTATAAGGCCCTCCAATAACGCATCAAACAAATTCGAAATTCTAAAACCCAATTGCTTAATTTTTGACTCTATAACCTCTAACATCTTCTTTCAATTGGTGAAAAAATGACAATGCAAGACTGGAGTTTTTTCTAAACGTGTTCAAGTGAAAAGTAACTTTAGAATTTACTAGAGATAATACATACATACACACACATGGTGCGGTTTCGATTTTATGCGTGTGGTTTTGGCTAGTAACCAAACCGGAACCGTAAATTTGGTTATTCAACCCACTTAAAACCGCCACATACGCCGGAACCGTTGGTGCTGTTTTAATTGGTGCGGTTCGTACGGTTTTTGGTGCGGTTTCGGTTTCAATTTGGTTACTTGCTCAGCCCTAATTATAGATTGTTGGTTGTAACTTTTAGAGCAATCATGGCCTGTTTGGTTTTGGGGTTTTGGTTTTTTTGTCTTTTTTTGGCGGGGGTGGGGTGTGGGGGGTAGGAGGGTATGTTTGGTTACTTAAAATGGAAGAGAATGAATATTTCAATGAAATATCTAATCATGCGTTTAAATGAATACTTATTCCATTAGGATGAGTAATGATTGACCATTCCAATGGGCAAATTTGAAAAAAACAATCGATCGATCAAAATCGTCGTGTACCTTCTCGTTCTGACCAAACATATAAATATGAATGCCTATTCCATTCCATTCCATTCTCATTTTAATATTGTAACCAAACAGACTATTAAGCTTGTTTACTTTGGGGGAGAATGAAATGAGCATTCTAAAAGAAATGTTCATTTTTATGTTTGACTACTTAAAAGGGGAGGGAATAAACATTTTAATAGAATGCCAAATCATATGTTTAAACTTTAAGAATGGGTAAAAATTGGTCATTTCATTCCAATTGATAATTTTTTTTTTTTTTTAAAAATCGATCCATCAGAATGTACTTTCTAGTTCTGAGCAAACATGTGAATAGGAATACTCATTTCATTCCCATTCCAATTTTGTAAAGCAGAATATTAAGATTTTCTGCTTTACTTTCTGATGTAAATTACATTACAGTATGTTTTCCAAATGGCCCAAAATGAGAGCCTTATTTCAGAAAATGAGTCTTGTTTTACTTTAGTTTATCAAGAGAATTGGTCAATTTTTAATTTAACCCCTGAAATCAACTTTAATAACAATATTAATGCCATGGGGGAATCATTCAGATTTAAATAACCTTTTCTTTTTCTTTCCGATGTTAGATTCATCTGTTTGGCTACATTCAAAATAATTTATATACATATTAGATAGCTTTCGCGGCATACAATATATCACCTTCATCTTAAATTATAAGATTATTATTGATTTTTAAAATTAATTTATTATATTTTTATATTCAAAATTAAAATAATTCATCAAAAACTATAAAACAAAAAATCTTATAGTGAGTAATATTTTTTAGATAATTAATAATATTTATCACTAAAATTTAAGAAATTAATGTCAATTTCAAGTTTGTAAATATTTTAAGTTGATTTTAAAAAATTAATAATTGAATATTTTGGAACAGAGTAATTACATTAGAATCTTTCTCTTTGGTTTTTCCTCTAATGAACTCCCTTCCCTTGAGCCTCAGTCCAAAAAATGAGATTCAAATCGGTTTTTTTAACTTCTTTTTCTTTCAAGAATAAAATATATATTTTTTCCCTTAACGTTATATACTTCTTTTAAAGAATTGATATTTCACAAAAAAACAAGAATCATAGTTCTACAAAATCACTCTCTATAAATAGTAAATCAACCCCACACACAATATGATATATAACTTGTGAAAATATTATATTTTACTTGTAAAAATATCAATTCCCTCTTTTTTGATCATTTTCTCCACCCCACCCACCCACCCACCCACCCCCCCTACCCTATCTGCCTCAACTAAATAGACTATAACACCATTAATTGGCTACAAGCATCAAGATTTTCATTTTGACAAGTTTCAGATGGTTTTGTAACAAAACATTTCAACCGTTTTGTCCGCACTTCTGCTGGATTAGGGGAAGCTTGTTATCCAGAAAACATTTTGAGCACTTCTCTGTTTATCTAATGTTTGTACAGCAAATGTACTTTGCATATTTATGTGCATGGTTTCAACATTTATGATATTTTATGCGGTTCATCACAAGACTCTTCTAAATTATCAGTAACGAAGTTTAATAACGATCCTAATAACCATTTAAGACTCTTCTAAAATAACAGTAACGAAACACCATACCGTGCACCTGTACATGCATGTGTATTTGTAAGGATGTAAATGAACCGAGTCGAGTATTGAATTATTCAGATTTGGCTCACAAAATTTATCGAGTATAAAATAAGGTTTGATTGAAGCTCGTTTAGCTACCGAGTCGAGCACGATCTCGAATTGAGTCCGAGCAATTTGAACTTTTCGAACGAATATGATTCAAATATCAATAGAAAATTACAATTTGAAGAGATTCGACTAATTTATCGAACTTTAAAATTTGCTCATATTTGAATCATTTATATTTCGAGTCGAGCACGAATCGAACTTTTAGTCAAGCGAGTACGAATCAAGCCCGAACTGTTTACTCATTTTACAGCCTTATGTATTTGTGTGGATTCATAATTGTAGATACTAGATAATTTCATGGTGCATTACCAGGATCTATTAAAATACAATCAACGAATATGAGAATTGTTACTTCATAAATCAGTGCACCGATTAAGGGACCAGAGTTACCAACCAAAAGTTTATGTTGAAATTACCAGGTACTAGCTTAGGCATTCTACAACTGTCTCCTCCCTTAGCAAGTAGCATGTATAAACAGCCGAGCCACCTAATTTTCCAAATATACATGCATACAACTAAATCGAAAGAGCATGGGAACACATAACACAAATAAATGAATTAGAGACTTAAGACTTAATAGCCATATAGTTGTTAGATTATGATAAAATAAATAAATAAATCAAGGAAAGAAAATAGGAGAAGGATGACTTATGTATGAAATATGCTTTATTAAGAATCACCAAGAGTAATTACATACTTCATCAAAAGTTTTCAGGAGGTAAAGACAGAATCAGGAGTGGACCGGTGGTATGGGAGGCGACGATCAGGAACCTCATCTTCAGTCCGTTTGTCTTCAAACCATTTCACGACTCTTTTGCGAGGCAGATTTGTCACATGCACGATGCTGCTAATCATCGCATTCTGCATTAATTGTACAAGTACAAAAGATTAAATTCTCTACAAAATTGTATTAGCACATTATCAATAGGAACAAGCATTTGACTGTTTACTATCAGCAAGAGAAGAAACTTAGCTTTGCGCCAGTGTAAAAGCAAAATGTTAAAAGTTGGAGGCGCAATTTCAGGAAAGTAACCGGTGATATGATTTCTAGTGGTTCTGTTGTTATGTAAGTATAAATATCATATAAACACAAACTTCTCTCTGCGTTCCCAATTACATGAGCAGATTTGACCAGCACTTAGTTATTCTTGGTAAGTAATCAGTTATTCTTTCCTTCAAATATGTATATAACCTTGGCAATTATATATGCACATGTATATATAACCTTGGTCCTTGGCCAGTAAATCAGTTATTCTTTCCTTTAAATATTTCTCTAATCCCTCAAGGTGAGTATAATAGTTATGGTATAACCTAACTCCCTTTTACCTCACTGATCCACAGGTTCTAACCAATGGCTTACTTACAAGTAAGTGTGTGTCCAATCATGCAAGAGTGCACAACTGCAATCTTAAAATTGCATAAAAATATTTAGACGCATGTTTTATTACAATTGAAATTATTTTTGGTGTATATGAACTAAGTAGTTGGAAGGATATAATAATTCTCCATGTATCTTTGAGACCTATAAAGAATCACAATTTTGGCTAGTTCTAATGGTAGACTAAAATAATACTTAAGACCGTCGATTTAGAAATGTATCTCTAATTTTTGGAACGCTGGGAGTAAGATTTTATAATACAAAGGAGACAAAGACATAAAGGAGAGATTATATGGTATAAGAATGACTTAAAGATGATGTAATGAACTTCTTTTAAACAGCATAATTACCAACATAAACAATTTGGGATAGCCATTTCAACCATGGGCGAGTAATTAATCATTCAATATTTACATAGCCAAGTTTCTGAAAGTGCAACTTATAAAATCAAATTTATGAGAAAGTTTACTCACAGTGGGGCGCTTTGTTCTTCTATAAACTCTTTCAAGTGTTTCAACTTGTACTTTCTTAATACGTTTTTTAGCAGACCAACTGCTTTGCATGACATGAACTGGGGCTTTCACCTTAGCCTCTGGTTTCTCTGCATCTGTTGCCGTCGTCAAAGGAACATTCTCCGCCTGTCTGGTTTCGGGCTCTAAGATTGTTGAAGCAGGTTTATCAGGCAAAGCAGCGCTCATCAAAAGTAGATTTGGAGGTGGGTCACGAAGTAATTCAAGAACAATAGCTCTATCAACGCATACCTCAGCAGCAAGATTTTTGATCTGCAAGACAAGTAGACAAAAGCATCAAACGAATATCATGCTAGACATTTTGTCATTACTAGACATATTAGTAGCAGCTCCTTCGCGTAATGAACTCAATGGAAAGTAACTCTCAAAAGCACAACCCAGAGACAGCAACCACTTGGCACGTTCACCAAGATAATTCCCAGTGCCTTTTCAAAATAATATATTGTTAATCTCCTCCTGATAGATGGAGATCTTTTAGGTTCTTTTTTCAATTTAGTACTTTAATTGTATTACATAGTGACCATGTATGTTTTGATACAATTTCTCCATGATTTTAGTAATTCGCAACAAGCAAAGCCCCACCCTTTTTTAGAGGATAAAAGAAGATAAGTTCACCAATCAGACTTCCTGTGGTATATCAACTACTATTCTACATGTGAGGATTGCGCTAGTTAAAAATAAATAAACTGTAGAAGCTTAGTGAATACAAGTGAAATGTAGATGATGTTGTAAAAATGCTTACACTAGTTTTACGCCGACCATTTTTCAGAGCATAAGCTATTCTTCGAAGTTGCCAATTTTTTAGCTCAACTGGTTTTTCCTCCTCCTCCTCCTCCTCCTCCCCCTCCTCTTCTTCTTCTTCTTTTTCAGCTTCCATATCACTTTCATCAGCAGTTGAAGTAAATGCCCTCAATAGTTCATCATTCCCCAGTGCCTCCTCTAGTTCACGTTCAAGCAATGCAAGGTCTTCCTCAGTTATCTCCTCATCTCCATCAATTGCAGATGGGTCATCATTTTTTAGATCTTCTTCCAGCTGACGAAAAAGCGCCTCAAAGGCATCTTCATCCAAATCATCATCCTCCCCAACATTTTTTTGAGGCAAATTTTGCTGCAGAAAATATGGCAAACAAGGATATATACCATCACAAACACACACTTCTTCCAATATTATGAAATCCTTACTTCCTTAATTTTCACTACAGCCCTACTCTGTAACATACAATTGAATTTATAAAGAACTTTAGGTAAGAGAAAAGACGTGATAAAAAGGACTTTAAAGATTTGAGGAAATATATAAAGTGAAGTCTAGATGTGGACATTTCTTTAGTTAAGAATCTGACATCTTTCAAACTTTGTTTCTTATTTATTCTCTTTTATCTAGTTAAGCCATCCATTCTTGGGTCACTCGTTAGTCATTTCATGAACATGGAACCCCTTCATCTCGATCCAATAATAAGAATAGTAAAAGGCAAAACCACTTTGTCTCATAAAATTTAAAAGCCTCTATGAATGGTAGAGAATTAAATATTGTAATCAGTTAACTGTAACTACCGCCCAAAGATACTCAGAGAACTAGGTACAACACAAAACAAAATGCACATGAACGCATGTTATATTTTAACGGAATCTATACTGCATAGTGTGAAATCACAGTAATCATCTCCTAGTAAGGCGTATAGGTAAGTCATACTGACCTAGAAATGACCAAGAAACACCTATGAGAGTGACATCAAATGCTACCCTCAGTTAATTGGCAGTTAGATTTCTTTTCCAATTTTCTAGCACAAGAAACCTTCAGCATATCAGAGGACTGTGACCAAAACGAGTTGTGATCTTTATATTCTACAAACCAATTTAATCAAATATAACATCAAGAGCTTTTATATAAACGACTCCTAAAGTCTAAATACATTTGATAATCACAACTGTAAATTTTTTTTATAACCGGTTTGTATGTTAACCGAGGATACCACACGACTAATTTGCATTTCACATGAAGTGGAAACTGATTTTGATTCCCATTCTCATGTTAGTTAATTTATTTCCTGTCTTCAATTAAGTAACCCAAAGAATGTACATCCATTGTTTTAAAGATGTAATCACTCCAAGTAATTGCATAACTGAACAAGAACAGGTTTTAAGTACTAACGAAAAATTGAAGGTACTGTATCAATGTAACTAGTCCCACCTACTTGGGAATTAAGAATGTTCAATTCAAAACCAAATTATAAATAATAAACAAAAGCAAGGGCCTGATTGAGGTATAAGGAATGTTTAACAACCAAAATATATAAAAAAAAATGGCTTTAGTCATAAACATGCACGCGGGAATGCAGCAGGCAAACTTGAAGACAGAGAATGATTCTGACCCATAAACTCAATTAGAAACGTACTAGTTTACACTTTACACATGAGAATCAGAAACATCAAATCAACCACATAAAAATCAATTTCGAATTCATAGATTTCAGCTTAATGTAGCCATTTCATGAACAACTTCCAAAACTCAGTCCAACGATATGATAATTCAAGCGCAAGCCTCATTTACTTAAAATAAATAAATAAAATACTAATATTGAGGAATTTCTATCATATATAAAAAGGATAATGAAAATGCAAAGAAAATGATAAATCCAATGGAATGAGCATACCTTAATTATTACATGTATAATTCTTTTAATAATAATAAATAAATAAATAATCACAATGGGTATTCAGTTTGCAGGAATATACATGTTAACCCATTTTAGGCAAAAAGAAACTATTTTTTCCCTCCATCCCCTTCATTTTCACAGACCTTCGTATTCTAAAACCTCAAAATCTGAACTTTATTAGATTGTTAAAAACAAAAAGATTTCTTTTCAACATATTTATTGTTGTCTTATCCTCTAAATTTTCTTAGCAACCAAAAAAGGTTTATTTTCAAGAGAACGAAACAAAATTTCTAGGAAAATGATTGAATGGGTACCTCCTCCTTCTTCTTCTTCTTCTTAGAATTCGAAGTGATTGCTGAATTGGGTTTGCTTCGCCGGCGGGAACAAGTGAGTACTGAGCGAGAAGAGGAGAAGTGACGTGGTAGGACCAGATTGGGTCTTCCATGGTGACCCGAAAAGAGGGTTTCGTTGTGAGAAGAAGTTGAAGATGATGAGAAAGAACATCGAAATGTCATTGAGATGTGAAGAGACGAAGCAGAAGCCATTTCTTGATTTTCTGTTTCTTTTTGTAAATGAGCTGCTATTTGTGCTATATCAGTGCTTTGTAGACGATGGGAGAAAAACCTCAAACCCGGCTGAAATAAAAAAATTTTGGTCATATTAATGTTATTTTTATGTCGAAGACGCTTAATGAATTAAGGCATGTTTGTTTGTAAAAAATATGATTGTGATTGAATATTTTTTTTTAATTTAGTCAGATTAAATAGTTTGATGTAGTATTAAATTAAAATAAATAGTCAAATTTTAAATATATTTTTTTGTAAATAAATATTAATTGGGTCATTGTTTAACTACTAGTTGAATCGTTATTAATTCAATGACGTTATTAATATATAAAAATATATTATTAATAATTAATAAAATTTTAATTTTTTTTATAAACTAAAATATAATAAAGTTGACTTACAATATTATTAAAAGTGGTTAATTTTAATATTAAAATTTTTTGGTACAAAAAAAATATTAAAAAATAATTAAAATCAGTTCATTGGGTCAACTTAATTAATTTTGACCAAAACTGATTTATTGGCTCAAACCGGACAAGAGTGTCGACCGTTTTCGATCTTAATTAATTGAACCGACGGTCTAATCCGAGTTTTAAAACCATGTAATAAACATTAGCTATGTACGACGTTTAGATTTTTGGCTTTACACCATGTTTGTGAGTTTTTAAAATTAAGGAAAGATTAGAAAAATTTAGGAAAAAATATATTTTTCTTAAACATTAAAAAATGAAAAAATGAGAAAAAATGAGATATTTTTTTGACTAAAATTGTAGGAAAGCTAAGGTTATTGTAATTCCGTAAATACCTTACTTGCAATACATAAACATTAAGCATGTTATATTCAATATATAAAGGTATAATAGCAATAATATATCACAAAATAAAAATCCTTTGTTTTCCTTAATAACTTACAAACATAGGATAGGATTTTTTTTATATTTTCCTTGCTAAACTCATAAACATAACTAAAGAAAGTTACTTTCTTATCATTTAATTTCCTATCATTTCTTGAATTAATTCTTTTTAGGAATTTTAGTCCCAAGAACTCACAAACGCAACGTTACATTTAGACCTTAAACGCATACAAAGTTAAATAAATTGCTTTTGAAATAAATTATTTATAAACTAATAAGATTTTCAATTGCGTTTTGTGCGGTTGAAATCTTTAAATGCACTAAACGCTCCAAATGATGAACAAACACATTGTTTCGATGTTTCAAAATAGACGGAAAAAAGTAATGAACGGCAAATTTTTATTTTTTTGTTCATTTTTTTTACTATTAAGAGTTTTTAAATGTATAAAAAAGGAAATGAATTGAAAATTTGACTATTTTTCTTGTTAAATTTTTTACTAAAAAAAGAATGAAAAATTAAATATATAATTAATTTTTAATATTTCTGTCACACTTTTTATATTATAAGCACAATAAAAAACTTATACAAAAACAAATAATTTTTTTTTATAATCTCTAACATATCCTCTAATATATATAAGATTGATCCTCTTAAAATAAGTTTTGGAAAATAATAAGGCTGTCAAATGCCAGCTTATGAACCACCAACTACGGATGGTTAGCATGAATTTAATCAATAGAATATGACACAATACTTTATTTATTAATTAACTAAGTTAACCAAAAATAATTTTCATTCTTCCATCGGCTACAGCCTACAGCCAGATATTCCATTTAATTAAATCGCTTATTAGGATTGAATTCTAATCTGGGCAACTCCCTCTCTCTAGAATGGCAAACCCATCATCTCCATCCTCAAAACAATGGTTGAATTATCTCCCAACATACGCATCTCGCATTTACTTCTTCCTCATCATCCTCCAAGTCCCTCTGTTCAGGTAAATTTCTCTCTATATCTCTCACCTTGTTATCTAATCTAGGGTTCACTGATACTACTTGTAACTTTTTGGATGCATCTTCTTAATACCCATCTACTTTTTCCACACAATTTTGTCTTTTAAACTTTGAATTATACTGAAATGTAGTGTTTTAGATCTGGGTTTAATATATTTAGTTGAATTTCTAGCCACATCATCTACTTATATTTTGTTTATTGTTACTAATTTATGATCTGGGTTTAATTTACTTTTTTTTGTTACTAATGTATGATCAGTTTGGCTGATCTTCTCTCATGAACTTAGTTAGTAGTCTGTATTACTTTCACTGATTTTATACCATTGAAATTCGTAATTTGGATTATAACTTTGGAAAACTAATATTCTCCCACTTCCAAAATATTGTTTAAGTTTGACTTTCAAGTCAATTTGAGGTTTTCAAATTCAAAATTGACTTGATTCATTTAAATTTTCAAAATAATAAATCTTATCATTAGTAGAATTAATGTAGTTTACAATTTTTATAATTATATTTTCTAAAGTTAACTGAATTCATATCAATTTTGAATTTGTAAATATGTCAAATTAACTTCCAATAGTCGAAATTGATCTTATATTTGAAATGGAGGATGTGCCTTTTATTGATTTTACAGTATGGTTTTACTTTCAAACTTGCTGTTGTATTTATTTTAATCTTAGTTTAATTTCATTTTGTATTAGAAAGAGGAATGAATATGCAACATCATAGATGATAAAGGTAAGAAGTGTGTATTAATTGACACAAGAGTTGGTCATATTTTACGGATACCCTTGATAAACAACTAGTTGGGGAGTTTAAAAGTGTGTTGTGTTTAGGAGATTTTTGACTCAATCAGGAGAAATAATGAAAAGGTTACAAAAAGTGTTTTTTAGCGCTCACAAAAGAATTGGTTATATTTTACAAATACCCTTGAAAAATTACTATGGAGTTTGGGAGTTTGTGTGTTGTGTTGTGTTGGGTTGGGTTAGGGGATTTTTTATTTACTTAGGAGAAATAATGAAAAGGATGCTAAAATGTTGTTCTACTCGAAGTTAGTGAGAATTTGGTGAACTTTGGACAGGACTTGTATGGATGGTGAAGAAATCATTTAAGTGTTGGATCATATGAAGCCTTGATGGCATGTGATGTCATGTCCTGTGTTAAGAGTGACTATTTATGCTATGTTTGTTGGCTGAGACTGTTTTAGAGGATTATAAGCCTGTTTGGTTTTGTTTTTGAGTTCTGATCGTCTTGGTCGTCGGTACAACAATAGTCAATACATAAGTTACATTAACAAAACCAAATTTCAGCACCTTATTCCTGTTTTCTGACTTTTCTCCCTCCAAGAAATTTCCTCCTTCATTCTTTCAGTGCTTCGTCTTCTATCTGGATCTTGCTTTTTGTTTCCTTTGCTTTGTCTGGGTTCATCTTCTTCTTTGTTTGGTCTTTTCAACTCCTGAATTATCTGATTATAAGTTACATGCCAACTTACGCAGCTGATGTGTTAGCAGGGGTCTGCTAGACAGACATTATTAACACACAATGTGGAATAGGCATTCCATAAAGTTGTTGCTTTTGGTATTAAGGAAATACTTGACACTGGTTAGATATCTAAAGGTTTGGCGTAATGGGGATTTCTAGCTCATTTGAAAGTCATTTCTATGTTGTCTTTTGTTTTGCAAGTTCACTTTTAATGTCATCTTCTTTTTGAAAGAAGTTATAATAATCTTTGCTACTTGCATATTGTCTTATTAAATAAATATAGAAATTTATGTTATTACTATGGCAGATATCTCTAAATTATGTGGTAGAAAAAAGAAATCTCAGAAACATATGAATATTTACGGTTAGTTATTTGGCTAATTGTTCATCCTTGATATGGATATATATGTTTTGTTTATTTCATCAGGGTACCATGTAGATCTGGTATGTGTACAACACCTATGCACGTCACATCTTCTCAGTTGATCGCAAGTGAGATATTTCCTGTTCCTGTAGTTAAGGTCCTTCTCTACCCTGGGGCCATTGTGAATGGTCTTGTCAGTAATTTGACTGTTCCAAGCTGGGGTAATGTGTTAAACATCTATAACTTGACTGACGCGAAGGAAGCATCTGCAGTAACTGATCTACAGCGCTTGGAGGTTTGTCTATTCAACTTTGCATCATATCCATGAATGTTACGTGAATGTGGTAAAATTCTTGACTCAAGAAGAATAAAGAACAGAGAGGCCGAGTTTCAAACCAGAAAATTTCGGGTCCCAATTTTTTGCCAAAAAACTGTCTTAGATAATTTATAAACTGGTGGCATGCTTTTGCCTTTCTCTCTTTTGATCTCGATAGCTTTGAACCTTTATAACCTTGTGTATTTTCATTTCTGTTTGAGTAGTAGAGTGCTGTTTTATAGTTTTTTTTGTTTGTTTTTGACAATTTTTTTGTCTACTTTGGTTGCCATGATTTTGAATTATGTTGTAGACATCTATTCTACACCTTCCCATAAAGCGACAAGTAATCAAGGGCCAAATAATCATGAAAAGAACATCTATTCTACCCCTCCCCATAAAGAGACAAGTAATCAAAGGCCAAATAATCATGAAAGTTTACACTTTGAATGCTTCCTTGTTTGTTGAAATTGATAGTTACAACTGATATTTTGACAAGTTCTACAGAAGCATCACCATATAATCAATATCAGCATATTGCGAGTAATTATAAAAGATTTTTTGTTTTTTACTAATCACTGCTAATATTTTCAAAGGAATTATTAGATGGTCAGTAATCAGATGCAAAATGGTAAACCAGCAATCTGTGCAAAAGCTACTTCATCACAGATACTTTTAGTTATATCCTTGAATTAGCTTTCCTCACAGATACTTTTAGTTTATTTATTTTGTATATCATTAACAATAGTTATCTTTTCCCAGGTTCTTGCTGGAAGCTACTTCTCCGTGGCAGGAGCACTTATCGCTATTTTGAAACCTGGGAGGATGAGCATGTTCGGAACTTTACTGATTATTTGGGGTCTTGTGAAAGAAGGGATTCTAGGAAAACCAGTGAACACAGATCCTACAAAAGCTGTTTTTGTCTACCCAACCATGCTAATTGCTCTTATCTGTGCATTCTCCTCCGTTAAGTACGATAAGAAAAAGGTTGTGAAAAGCTCCCCAGCTCATCCCGTCGCCCAACCTCTAAAGAGCTCTAAAAAATCTAAGCTGAAATGATTTGGGCTGTAATACTTACTCAGTAGATATGTATCTCATTATTTTCTCTCTTTCCATGCTAAGTAGAGTTAACTGATTTTGAGAGTATGCTGCATGTGGAATACACATTAAGTCGACCATTAAGAGCCTGTTTGGTTGCAATTGTACCAATGATGTGTCCTGAAGATTCATATTAACTTTTTAAGGCTTACATGAAACTAGTTTTGGATTATGGAACTCCTTTATTCTTTTGTTTTTTTTGTCCCCTTCTTTTTTTGGCTGCAGCTTGTTTTGAATGGGTACACGAAATGATACTCCCTCCGTTCCAAAATAAAATATTATTATTGATTTTTTGAATCGACTCGAGACATTTTCAATGAAACGAATTCTTTAGTTTTAGTCGAATACAATGATCAATATTATAAATTATCTAAAAAGTAGTATTACTTGGTGTAAGATAGATTGTTTCATAATTTTTAATAAATTATCTTAATTTTGAGTTTCAAAGAGTCAATGATCTTATAAATTGGAACAGAGTACACTTGCTAAAGAAGGCCGTGTCGGCAACTTTGACAGTGCCTCCAAGGTTAGCTGTGATATGATACCCTGTATTTTTTTTTTGAGAAATCTGGTGTAGAAGATTTCTCATCCTTTCTTTACTATTATGACCGGACACAAATATAAGTTCATATGGGTGGTGTTGTGCAAACAATGTTTATACGATCAAATGCATAATAAAAGCAAACATGTATAGTTCAAAAGTTTGAATTTTTCCCATAACTAAGCGAATCTTTAAATACAAAAGTTGTTGCAATCTGCTTGAAAGTCTTTGGAATGATGAAGTTACATTCAGTTTATGGCCTTTCGTGATTACCAAATGAATATGAGAGTAGATTATATACTCTCTCCGCCCTAAAAATTATCGATAAATTTTTATTTAATCCGATTTAAAATCAAATAATTATTTATTTTTATACTCTAAAATTACATTTATTTTATTTTTAGGAATATACTTCAAAAATAAATGTTCTCTGAAAAATTATGGAGTAATGTACCTCTAATGACTAATTTTATGAGTTTGAAACTAACTCAAATTTTGAAACGGAATACAAAGCTCACAAAATGTACCAGCTCAACAAGGACTTTCTTAATCTATCTAAT
Organism: Panax japonicus; assembly: GCA_020205505.1. Taxonomy (NCBI): domain Eukaryota; kingdom Viridiplantae; phylum Streptophyta; class Magnoliopsida; order Apiales; family Araliaceae; genus Panax; species Panax japonicus. The sequence goes on along the minus strand of CM035101.1, from coordinate 46,512,666 downwards.
AAAATACAAATGATTTTGAATTTCCCGCTCATTCAATAAATCATCTGGGCCGTTCAAAGTTTGGGATAAATCTCACCATCCATCTATCTAATAAAATACAATCTATCTAATTCTATATATCTATATCTATATTCTATATATCTAATTATATCTAATTATATCTAATAAAATACAAATGATTTTAAATTTTCCGCTCACTCAATAAATCATCTAGGACGTCCAAAGTTTGGGATAAATCCCACCATCCATCTATCTAATAAAATACAAATGATTTTGAATTTATCGCTTCACTCAATAAATCATATGAGTTATCCAAAATTTAGAATAAATCCCAACATACATAGTGCCTGGGACTGTTGCTAGTTCAATAATGTGGTATTGGTAGTACTGCCCAAAGGAACTTCTCAATCCTGTTGTTACAGTACCTGTAAATGTAGAAATGCCAACAATGGCGCACCATTTTCCCTTTCTCCGCCGCAGAATCGCCATCGTCATCAACCATTTTTCGTCTCACCCGCCAAAACCCCAACCCCAAATCGCCTTTCTCTCTTCTTCTTCCTCAACCTTAACCCCAATTACCCACTTATCCCCATCTCGAATCCAAAAGCTGATCGCCTCTCAATCAGACCCTCTCCTCGCCAAAGAAATCTTCGATTTAGCCTCTTGTCAACCCAATTTCCGCCATTCTTACCCCACTTTCCACACTCTCATCCTCAAGCTCGGCCGCTCCCGCCATTTCTCTCTCATGGAATCCCTCCTCTCTCTCCTCAAATCCCACAATTACCCAATCCCGCCAGCCCTCTTCACCCTTATCAGCCGTCTCTACGGCGACGCTAACCTTCCCGAAAAAGCCCTCAAAATGTTCTACACTATTATTGAATTCAACATCAAGCCCCTCCCCAAGCACTTGAATGCCATCCTGCAAATCCTCGTTGCTCGACGGAACTTCCTCCGGCCTGCGTTCGACCTCTTCAAGTCCGCCCACCGGTACCAGGTGATACCCAATACCCAATCTTACAATATTTTGATGGGTGCGTTTTGTTTGAATGGGGATTTAAGTATTGCCTACAATCTGTTCAATGATATGTTTAAGAGAGAGTTGGTTCCGGATATCGAGTCTTATAGGATACTAATGCAGGGGTTGTGTAGGAGGAGTCAGGTGAATAGGGCTGTGGACTTGTTAGAGGATATGTTGAATAAAGGTTTTGTTCCGGATGCTTTGAGCTATACTACTCTGTTGAATAGCTTGTGTAGGAAGAATAAGCTTAAAGAGGCGTATAAGCTTCTTTGCAGGATGAAGGTGAAGGGATGCAATCCCGATATTGTCCATTACAATACGGTTATATTGGGTTTCTGTAGGGAGAATAGGGCACTTGATGCTTGTAAAGTTCTTGAGGATATGCCCTCAAATGGTTGCTTACCTAATTTGGTTTCTTATCGTACCTTAGTTAGTGGGTTATGCAATCAGGGTTTGTATGATGAAGCTAAGAATTATATTCAAGAAATGATATCTAAAGGTTTTTCTCCTCATTTTTCGGTTCTTCATGTTTTAATAAAAGGATTATGTAATGTTGGTAAGACTGAGGATGCTTGCGGATTGCTAATTGAAATGCTGAGGTTTGGAGATGCTCCTCATATGGATACTTGGGTCGAGATAGTAACTAGGATATGTGAGATGGAGGATGAGATTGTAAGAATGGAGGATATATTGAAAGAGGTTTTGAAGGTGGAGATAAAGCCTCACACGAGAATAATAGAGGCGGGTGTTGGTTTGGAAGAATATGTGATCAGGAAGATAAGGAAGTTTTGAAGTTTTCTGATGCTTGATTCATGGATCAATTCTCATGCCTTCTAATATTGAGAGTTCTCCCTAGGCTTCCAGGTATAGCACACCATTCCATGATGCTCCTTATTTGTCATATTTACAGTAGTCTTTATGCTTGCAAACACTTGTTCAACTTCACTATCATATGATTCAAATTGTGTAGCCCCTGCTTGTGCGAGTATCTGGGTGCTTTCCTTGACTGAATAAAAAAATCTAGTAAAAATTACTTATTGACAGTGACAGAAGTTTATTTATTTATTTTTGTGGTAGAGGCTTGGGAACAAATAGCTATCCGACAACTGAACTGTAAACAAGCAGTAGCAAAAACAGCCACCACTGCAGCCACCAAACCACAACAAAAGTGAATAAACTCTTAGCGGTACCAAGTGAAAACAGAGAAGAATGGGTTCATTAAAAATCTTTTATTGACTGAAGAACACAGAGAAGAATGAGTTCATTAAAAAGATAAATTTATAATACACAATGGACAAATACAATCAAACAAATATAAATAAAATTTAAAATAGTTAAATTACTGAACATATGGTTTGTATCAGAGTAAGCACAAGTAATATAATTGCAGCCACAGTAGAAGCAATCATCCAAGGAGCGCTGCAATAATCACGTTTGAAAGTTGATTTCCATTTGTGCCAAGGAACACTGCAATATGCATTCATGTCTTCAGATATGCTCTTAAATAACATGAACTAAACAATGTAGTTTCCATTCCAATGTTGTTAAAGAGGGAAGCCACTGCAGCACTATCACTCAGTGCGTTCACAATAATTCCCTTCTGTATAAATAAACCCACATCTGTAGCAGTGTCTATAAACATGTCCATGAAGTAAACATAGTCAATTATGTAACTATCAAATGGATAGTGGCACGTCTCCAGTGCAATTAGGTTTTTGAGCAAACATTATGTATTGTCCTTGACTTTGAACTTTGACATTTCCTGCAATCCAGTTGTATTATATTGCATGTCTAGTAAACACTTGCTTGTGCCAGTTTTAAATTTCATTCCTGCTTCACGTAACCTTTTGCTACAGTTGGAATTGGTACACAGTTGCCCATATTTGGCTTCTGTAAGATTGTTGGTAGGTGACATATCCTTAGCAAATTAGTATGTGTTCTATTTTAAAACCTGATTCTTGGTGACACTTCACATTTTCAAATGTTCTTTCTACATCTCCTTCCTCTATTACAGTCAAAGTAGAAAAGAAAAATATTTGATCCAAAGGTCAATAAACTTGTCCTCGCCTAGTTTGGTGAAGCCTAAGTGGAATAAACCATGGAGAACAAAGAACTGAATCTGATTTTCCAATAAAATCATCTCTCTGAACAGTAAGAATTAGCTCTGGATTACTTTAGTCAGTTGGCTCTTGCAAATTGTACTCCTTCCCTCCACATGGCCTCAATGATAAAACAGCTGTCCACAAGAATCATTTTCACATGCATTGCTACTCAAATCAATTCTTTCCCTGTAGCAGTTCCGAGCTCTCTCTTCCCAATCCTTTACAAATTTTATACAATCCTCCAAACTCTTTTGAGTACGATCAAGGAATGCCTGCAAATACCGTAGCTTATTCTTTTGTGAAACGGACTGATGGACACTATGTGTGGGGTGTAGGTTTTTTCATTTACTTGGCGAAGTTTAGGAGGAACTCTATAGATACAAGAAGCTGTGGATATGGGGTCTAATTCATGTAGCTGTTCCTTAATCAAAGCTGCCAGCGGAAGTTCAGGATCTTCTATATTAACTAAAGTATAGTCTTGTTTTGAGGTTGGCTGATTGTTTGATGTTTCCATTTCTTCCTCTTCTCTTCTCCCTGTAAATGGGGAAGGAAAGAGAGATAATAGGCACTCATAAGCTTGATTAAGGACACATATTTGGAGTATATGTGACAAAATAAGTAGTAAACCTTTTTGAATCTTCTAATACTTCTTTCTTTTATTGTGGAACTAGATTGATAACCCGTGCAAGACGCATGACTAACCAAAATGACTTGATTAATTTGTCAATCGACTCAGAGCAAAACCTTCTTTTATTGTGGAACTTATAACAGAGGGTTAATCGATTTTTTTGTCACTGTATTAGGAGTCAATTTTTATTGTGATTACTAATTTTTTTTTTGTTACAAAAACATTACTATACTCGATTTTTTTTTTACAAAATAGTCATTACTTTTGATTTCGTCCAAAAAAGTGATGAGAAGTGCTGAGTAGACTAACGATTGACAGGTGTTAATGACGTGGCAGGTGACGTGGAATTGAGTTAATTGATATTTTTGTCATTGTACTAGGGGTCGATTTTCATTTTAGTTACTGAAACTTTTTTTTGGTTGCATTATCGTTATCAAAGTATTGATTTAATTATAAAATATTACAACTTGGAGATGAGGAGTGAGAATATAAGAAAGAGAATTGCGTAAGCGGAAGAGGTTAAATTTAAACTAGATAATGAAGGTGTATTAAGGTTTGAAAGAAGAATTTGGGTACCATCAGTACCGGAAGTGAGGGAATTTTTTTTGCAAGAAGTTCATAGTTTGAGGTTCTCGATTCATTCAAGTAGTACTAAAATGTATCAAGATATTGGACAACATTTTTGATGGTCGAACATGAAAGGGAAGTCGCATAGTGTGTCAGCAGGTGTCTGGCCTGTCAAAAGGTAAAGGCTGAGAATCAGAGACCGAACGGGTTGCTACAATCATTAGAAATTTTGGAATGGAAATGAGAGCATATCACAATGGATTTTGTGGTAAGACTTGTTGGGCTAAATCCAAACTAGCAAAATTCACGTGAAAGTATACACGGTCAACAAGTAATATAATGATAAGTTGAGTTGTCGAACCCACGAGGAATAGTAACAACTAATTACTCTAATTACTAATTCATAATCGACTCAATTTTATTTAAACAATTTAATTTAGGAGTTTGACTAATTAACAAAGATATTAACAAATTAAAAGCATGAGATTACAATTTCCCCCAATTATGCAAATAAAATCAATTATTCAATTCATCCAATTATTAAATTCGCTTGAGTTAACAGGAATTCATAATTATTCATAAACCCTTTTCTAAGGTACAAATAAAAATATTTAATTCAGTTAATCTTGCTATATTCCTATGTAAAACAAAAGAACCAAACTCTTTAAGTATCAATTCCCAATAGTTACATGCAGCGAAAAGAGATATTCATATTCAATTCACAATCCTAATTATTCATCCCATGCAAACAATTAAGAATACATGCTAGCATATTTAGATCTAACCTTAGATTTCATCTCCTGAATTCATTTAGTGTATCATGTTAATCATTGGCCAGACAATTAATCAATAAGCACAAAATATGATAGACAACTTAAATATGATCAACTATAATCAAAACGAGAGCAAATTAATATAAACTACGCATTGGATTCCATTGCAATCTCAATAAAAAGTTGAGTCATAACAAGGTTGAGAATCATCATCAATAAACCAAAGAACATCTTAATATTACAACATTAAAGAGATAATAGAAGAGATAAGAATCTGTGTCACGCAACCTCTTGATCTCTACGCTTGGCCTCCAATTTGCTCTCTTTCGCGCTCTTGGAAAATCTGATGATAAACCCCAACTTTGATGTGTGTTAGATGATATTGTGGTAGATTCATCTCTTGATCTCAGCCTTTTAATGTGTTTTTATAGCATTTATGTAGCTTGGTAGACATTTAATCCAATTAGGAATCATTATGGCAAGACCCAAGTCAAATAGGATAACAAAACTCAACAAAAATGCGTTCAACTCTCTGTCCTCCAGCGCCCTGACGCTGTGCACTAGAATGTAGAAAATTTTGTGCTTTTCGATTTGACAGGTGGCTCGTCCCGGATAAAAAGTTATGGCTATTTTAAGTTTGCTAGTCCAAACAGGAATCCAACTCCAACTAGCTTTACATTGACACATGAATAAATGTTTTTTTGGTCACTGTACTTTAAGCCAACTTACAAATGAGTCACTAATTTTTTTTTACAGTCAACTCATTGAAATTTAATTTTCTTATAAACCGTTACAAAAATCCGTCAAGTCCTTTGTCTTTTAACGGAATTTGACACATAGAATAGAGAAAGCTGACATGAAATTTTTATGCATGAGTTTCAACGCTTATGTGGAAATGAACAAATTTTATGGAGAAAATGAAAGAAAATCATTTAAAATAAAATATAAATAAAAAAACTTAGTAAAAAAAATATAAATACAATTACATAAATGAAAAAAATATTTAATTATTTTTATAATTAATATCAAATGAATTTTTATGTAATTATTAGAAAATATAATTAAAGAAATTATAAACCATAAAAATTATAAATATTATTATTTTATGTATTATTATTATTATTATTATTATTATCGGTATTATTATTATTATTATCGATATTATTATTATTGATATTATTATTATTATTGATATTATTATTATTATAGGTATTATTATTATTATCGATATCATTATTATAAATGAAAAAAATATATTTAATTATTTTTATAATTAATATCAAATGAGTTTTTATGTAATTTTTAGAAAATATAAATAAGGAAATTATAAACCATAAAAAATATAAATATTATTATTATTATTATTATTATCGGAATTATTATTATTATTATTATTATTATTGTTATTATTATTATTATTATTATTATTATTATTATATTTCACGTTGGATTATTATTGCCACATCAGCATTTTTTTATAACTCAACATTATATTGGTCAAACCGTTAAAAGTCAACATGACTTAATGGTTTTTGTAACGGTTTGTAAGAAAACTAAAGTTCAGTGAGTTGATTGTAAGAAAAAAAAGTTTAGTGACTCATTTGTAAGATGACTTAAAGTACAGAAACAAAAAAAATCATTTATCCCCATTGACACACTGTTTGGAGTCCCAAACGAACTTGAATTTTTGCAAACCGTACCTTTCTAAAAAACATGAGACGTCTTCTGCAACATCATTAAAATCATTTTCACATTCCGAAACTCAAACACAATCCAAACCTCCATTGAAGTTCTGGAGTTCAACTTACCTAAAAGTTGAAAATTGCAATGTTTCTCCAATTTGACTAAAATGCAACATAAAAGGTCTAATTTAGCTAAAATGCAACCAAATGGTTTCCAACTTCATTTCTAAAAACACAAAAGCACATAAACAGAAATATAAAATACTCGAAAACTGACAAATCATCAAGTCAAAAGTGCTCAAATTATAGGTATAAAATTCACTCATCAAATACCTCCAAACTTGAATCTTTGCTCGTCTTTAAGCAAAACACTAATAACAAGCAACTACTCAAGCAATGAATCAATATGAATTTGGGCAATGGCCTCAAATTTTTTCTTAAAATGATAATGTTTGGTAAAATCTAATTACGCACAACACGCAAGTATACGTGGTCAACAAGTAATAAAGTGAAAGTAGAATATCGTTCCCACGAGAAATTATTAATACAAATTATCAAATACTAACTTAACTAAACTAATTTTATTTAAACAATCAATTTAATGATATAAAGTAAATTATTTAATTAAACTAATTCTAATTACCACTAATTAAAAATCAGATTATGGAGATTTAAGATCACAACTTCACTTATTACTTCATTTAAATTAATACACTTCTTATCAGTTAAGCTCACTATTTTGAATTGTTAATCAAGAACACATAAGTAAATATGATCATCTCTCAATGCATCATACTCAAATCAACTTAAATCCACATATGATAGAATTAAGAACACCACCCTAATTAACTAATTCATTATATCTCTATGTGAATTACAATTAAAGAGGATTTTAAGCATAAGTTCTTTTTCAGATTACATGCGATATATATATATATATATATATATCTTTATCCTAGACATAAATTATGTATTCCAACGCCATGTAGAAAACACAATCACATGCTATTATGATCAGATCTAAATCTATAATTCATCTCTCGAGTTCATATAGATTATCACGGTAATTGTTAGCTAGGCAATTAAGCAATTCATCACAAATCATAATAGACAATCCAAGAATAATTACAATAATTAATAGAGAAGCATACTAAAAATAAACTATGCAATAAGCTCCATTGTAATCTTAAACAAAAGATTTAGTTCATGATCAATGAAGTAAATCTAAGAATCCACAATTGAATAAACATCAAAAGACAAAAATAAGAGTAGAGTGAAGAATAAATCTGTTGTCAGCAAATCTCCATCTTCCTCAAGCTCCTGCTCTTGATCTTCAATGGTCTCCAAGTTGCTTCAATCACCAAAACTAATAAGAACTAGGATTTTGGTCCTACTCTACTCTACTCTACTCTAATCTAATGGAATCCCCCTTCAATCCTTGCAATTCTCCTCCTTTTATGTCTCTCCATATGTCTTTTAGTCCTCTTGGAAGTCCTTAAACAATTAGCTAGAACCAATCCTTCTTGAACTCAAATTCTGAAAATTCCTTTTTCTTCCCGACACCCCCGCCCCGGCGGGAGTTTTTGAATTGGATAATCCCGCCCCGACGTTGGCCTTGTACCCCCGCCCCGGCAGGGGTTTCCTTTGTAAATATGCCATCCCCGGCGGGGGGTATATCTTTGTAGTTCTGATTTTTCCTTTTGCATGCCATTTCTCGCCATAACGCTGCCATTTTACCATCATGTCTCGTATTGCACTCCTAAACATAAAACAAACACAAAACAAGTAAAAACGAACTTAAATAGACAAGATCAACACATTTTAAGTCCAAATCAGAAGCCGATTCGTAGGTATAAAACCCACTCATCAGATAACTCAAGCAAAATTTCAAAAACATGCAAAGATTACAATTTCAGCCTAATCATCAGTTCCACATTTAGTCATGATCCTTTAAGTGCATGTGTGAATCCAAATGTTTAAACTATTCATAACTCACATAAGATTATATAATCAAACGCTTCATAAAAGATTTTCAGATCAACTCTAGAACTCTTCTTTTCACATCAATCTCCACTAATGAAGACAAAACATAAATTTAGAGAATTCAAAAGGATATTTAAAACATTTAAACACGCTTGAACCCTCCCCGAGTATTTCAAAAACATAATTTTCTTTCTTTCTTTTTATTGGTGAGTGCGTTTTATGTTCCATCTCACTTTCTTTTGAATGAGTGTGTTTTACGCTCCATCTCACTGCACGTGTTTATGAGTGAGTGAATTTTACGCTCCATCTCAACCCACCACATGATCCATTCTTTCAACTGGGAAGGTTCAAAATTTCAAAATTTTCAAATAATCCAAGATTTCGCCCAAACTTATATTAATGCCTAAATTTTGCTTTAAATGATGCTCAAATAAATTTTCTAGATTTTTAATGATTTCTCGCACAAATATTCAACAAACTTTTTTCAATTCCAATTAGCTAAACAAATGGATATGTGCTTTTAAGTGCAAACGGATCACAAACAACGTAAAACCAACTAATAAGTCAAAATATAAACTAGCATACTTCTCAATTTCACAAGAATTGGAAATTAAACACCTTCTTATCATTGGCCATAAACAACTTCAATCAAAACATTGCTCCATTTATCCTAAAAGCATACTATCTAACATTGCAAATCTAACTGAATTCAAATATCAAATAAATAAACAAAAAACAAGAACACACTCTCAAACTTAAACTAGACATTGTCCTCAATGGCTAAGATAGAAAGGAAAAAATAAAAAATTAAAACATAGGACTCCCCTAAGAATCAACAAGATTGGCTGCTTCATTGTCCTCCTGTCTGCATATTTTGTTTTTGTTTCGATACCTGGTACCTAAAATCAAGTGACACAACTAATTAAAATTAAACTAAATGAAAACTAAACCGCAATAACTTGAAAATTAAACTTGGGTTTCCTCCCAATAAGCGCTTGACTTAGAGTTGTCTGTCCGACTTCTTAAATTTTACTATACAATTCCTTTTTAAAAATTGATTAATATCCCATCCGTCAGTAACACTGTAACATTCGAGGGTACATCCTTCGCTCGTATGCTTGTTTCCCAGTTACCTAGCTCCCTCTTTGTAGATAAAATCTTACAAGAACATTATGTAGCTAGGCCGTTTCTCTAATGATTCTTCAAGCAGGATGTTTACGGGAAGCTGTTTAAATTCTTCTGAATACTTATGATCTTGCTCAACCAGCTCTCGTTCTTGATTATATTGTTGAGAAAGTACATCGATCACAGTAAGAATCTGATTCATTGCATCACCACTTAAATCAGAATCTTCTTTTTTCTGCTTAACCAGTTCCTCAATCTTTACCTTCTCCCTTGCAGGGTCATCAACATTTTTATGGCATTTTGTAGCGTTAGTGTGGGCCCTACATGATTTTTGGAAACCTTACCGCTTGGCATATATCACACCCTGCGGTCGATTATTATTAGCGTTGACAAACTGAATCATTTGGTTTTTGAGCTTCTGAATCAATGCATCTTGTCTATTCATCCTTTCCTCGGTCAAGGTTATGTACTTGTTGATAAGTTCTTCGAATTTTGACTCCATTTCCTGCTGAGAAGAAGCATGAACCTGAATTTTTGGATTATATGTTTGGCATGGAGTAAAAGTTTGAACTTTATTGTTATCGCTCCAAAAACACTTCAGATGATTCCTCCAATCTTGATTGTAATTGTTGCGGAAGATGTACTCGTTGGGGGTAGGCCTCGGAGTTGCAGCCATATGGAACTGGTGCGGAACGAAAGGTGCACTGATGGCTTGGATGGTTTCCTTTACAAAATCCACAAATCACCAACGCACTCTGAATATGTTGTGCCTCAAAGTCATCCATCTTTCTCAATAACATTACTAACTGTTTAGCCAATATAGAAAGTACATTGCTTTCATTAATCTTTATTGCTTTCGACTGATTCATCCTTTCCATAGACCACTTGTCTTTAAAAAATGCCATGTATCCTTGTACCTGCGTTTCTTGAAAAAATAAAATTAAGCAAAAATAAAAAGAAACGTTTAAACTAAAACCAAATCGACGTAAACTAATATTGGAACAATAATTACTATTTCCCGGCAATGGCGGCAAAAACTTGTTGGGCTAAATCTAAAATAACAAAATCCACGTGCAAGTATACACGGCCAACAAATAATATAGTGATAAGTTGAGTAGTCGAACCCACGGGGAATAGTAACTACTAATTACTCCAATTACTAATTCATAATCGACTCAATTTTATTTAAACAATCTAAATTAAGAGTTTGACGCCATTGCCGATTAAGATTAGGTTTAATCTGTACCAGTTAGCAAAATTTTATGTCAAAGAAATTGTTTCAAGACATGGAGTGCCAATTTCAATTGTGTCGGATCGGGATCCGTGATTCACATCAAATTTTTGGAAGAGTTTACAAGAATGGATGGGAACACAACTGAGGATGAGCACGACATATCATCCTCAAACAGATAAACAAAGTGGACGAACAATTCAGACCTTGGAGGACATGGTGAGAGCTTATGTCATGGACTTCAAAGGAAATTGGGATGACCACTTACTTTTAGTGTAATTTGTTTACAATAATAGCTATCACGCAAGTATAGGCATACCGCCTTACGAAGCGTTATACGGAAGGAAGTGCTGAACGCCATTGTGCTGGGATGAGGTGGGGGAACGTCGACTGTTGGGACCAGAATTGGTACAACAAACGACAGAAATTGTGAAAGTAATAAGAGCAAGGCTTGTTGCAGCTCAAGATCGAAAAAAGAAATATAAGGATCAACATCGAAAGAAGAGAGACTTTGAAGTCGACAATTATGTATACTTAAAGGTGTCTCCCTAGAAGGGGAAGACACGGTTCGGGAAGAAAGGGAAGCTTAGTCAAAGATTCATAGGACCATTTGAAGTACTAAGAAAAATAGGAGAGATAGCTTACGAAGTAGCCCTACCCCTGGAGTTGGAACATGTACATAACATGTTTCATGTTTCGGTTTTAAGACCGTATAGGCCATATTATAAACATGTAATAGAATATTATGAGCCTATCCAGTTTGAAAAAGACTTAACATATGAAGAAATTCTTATTCAAATAATTGATGGGAAAGAACAAGTTTTAAGAAATAAAGTTATACCTTCTGTAAATGTATTATGGAAATTCCATAATGTCGAAGAGGCAGCATGGAAACTCGAAGATAAAATGAGAATCAATTATCCTCGTATTTTTGTGTAACCTTGTATCGTGATTCTGAGGACAAAATCCTTATTAGGGGGAAGAATGTAATGATTGAGATAAGAGCACCCTTGTAATAAGGGTTATTAATATTTATTAAATAAAATAAATATTTTTATGGAAATGTTTGTGTTTTATGTGGTTAAAGGTTGATTTTTGACTTAGATTATGTGTTATGTGATTATGAATGCACGCTGGAAATTTTTGACAAAATAATTATTTTTTGAGAAAAACGCTAAATCACTATTCATAAAACGTAGAAAACGTTTTTTTTTTACTTTTTGAATTACGGCATAACATTTATTTTGAAAAAGGAGACGTATTCTCCAATAAAAATATTTTTATCGTAAAAGACGTAAAATCACTATTCATGGTAAAAATGCGTTTTCATATTTTCGTATTTTCAAACTTTGACATATTGTTTGTTTGGAAAATTGTGACGGAAAGTGAAATCAAAACTTGACAAATGAGAAAGTCAATATTTTGACTAAACGTAAAAGTTAGAGAAATTAACTAAAAAGAAACTAGAAAAAAAAATAACAATGAGCTTAAAAGTAACCAAGCCAAGTGAAGCTTAGAATTAAAATGGCTTGGTTAGGAATTAAAATGGTTTGGCCAGGAATTAAAATGGCTTGACTAGGAATTAAAATGGCTTGACTTGGATTTGGAGCCAAAGTGGAGCAAGTCTTGGAGCCAAAACTTTGTAAATTCCATGTGTCACTTGAGAAATAAGATGATAACCATGTGTGTTGCTAGCATAATTTAAACATGAGGTTAAATAAATGTGGAAAAGCTGAGGGAGAGGTGGCCAGGCAAGGGGGTTTGGGGGACAAATGGGGTGAGTCACTTACTATAAATGGTAAGTTTTAATCCAACAAGCAAGCTAGTTAATGCATTGTCCCCTCAAACCAATTAATAAGTCAAACATGACCTTAAGTTGTCTAGTTTTTGTTAGTTTTATTAAAGTTAGGTTAGTTAATCCAAGCTTGGTTGAGTTAAGTGTTGGGTGATTCAATTAATCAACCAACACTTAGCCATTTAATTTCATTCTTTCATCTTTAATTCCTAAGTCAAGAGAGAAAAGAGAGCAAAAGAAAAGAAATTATGTAAGACCCCAACTTTTATTAATAAAGATTTAATTTTTTTCTAAATATCTTTTTGATTAATCAGGTGTGGATTTGATATAATGTTATAGTGGTGGGTAATATTTATAAATTTTGCAAAGTAAGCAAGTTGTCATAAAATATTCGATTGTTCGGGGAATATTCGTACGACGACACAATCATTGGTGGACCCCACAATAGAATTACTGTCGGAGTGAGAAAATGGCAGAAATAACTTTTTATAAAATTAACGGCGAAAGTTTTACCGTTAATTGTTGAAATGCCCGGTGATAAAAATACAGTAATACGCGTGGTTGCATAGTAGCTCACGGAATTGTACAATACCTTTGATTATTGATGTTTACGTGAGAAGTCAATCAGTTTTGTTCAATTATTGCCACAATAATGGCTACATAATATCTCACGTTATTGATTCAATTATTGTCACAATATTTTATATTTTTAAATCAATAATTGAGACGAAAAAGTTATTCATATTATTATTTGTATTATTGACGATGTCTAGAAAGTTCTGTCGAGAAAAGGGGTTTGGTCACCTAATTGTGCGCCAATAAGGAGAAATCCTTATCGAAAAGCCCCCTCTTTCCTGAGAATGATCTGGTTGTTAATATTGTGAGTTATAATATTAATGATGAATGTGTTTTGAGAAGCCAAGTGAATTGAGATAAATAGAGGAGTTTTATTGAAGTATTTTTGTAAGTTTTGCTTATTATATGGACTCCCACTTACTCATTTTTCAAAATAATCGATAGAAAGTTATTCAATATATATATACTAGCTGGGTCCCGTGCCTCCGACACTGTATGGACAATATGATTTATCTCAAACTTTGAACGACCAAAATAATTTATTGAGTAAGCGGAAAATTTAAAGTCATTTGTATTTTATTAAATTATTATTAGATTATTAGATATATAGATGTATTTTATTAGATAGATGTATGAACGGTGGGATTTATCCCAAACTTTGAATGGCCTAGATGATTTATTGAGTGAGCGGGAAATTCAAAATCATTTGTATTTTATTAGATATATATATATATAATTGTGTGTGTGCGCGCCTTTGCGTGAGGGCAAATGATTATATATATATATATATTATAAATTTTGTTTTTATATAAAATAGAATATATTATATTTTATTTGCATAGTACTGCATAGGTTGCATAGTATTGCATAGTGTTGCATAGTAAAATCAAAATTTTTAAATGTTTTTCCACCGGTTTCAGCCCGTGAATCGGGCGATTGTTCACCCGTGATTTTTATTTTCAAATAGTATCATTCCATTCTCTTATAAATAAGATGTTTAGTTTAGAATTGAAAATCACACCAGAATCAGAGAATTCTTCTTCTATAAGATTGAGCGTATTTCTTTAGAGATTAAGGAAGCTTTGAGCGTAGGAAACAATATAAGTTTTCTTTAAGAATATCCTCGCCCTACCAGTCAGAAGTACTCTCCTTTTAAGGTAAGGGATATTATTTTTGTTCAATATTCGAAAGAAATAATATTTTCTTCCATACTCTGTAATATGTAAGTAATATTATTTCGTTTCAGATTCCGAATTCTACACTCATTTTGTTAAAGTATTGCTTCTATACTCCTTGAAATTAGTAGAATATCCTTGAAATTTGTGCTTCATCGAGTATCTTTTCACGGGAATATTTTTCTGGATATTCTTGATAAATTTTAATCTTTTCATGCCGAAGTACTATTCACGAAGTACTATTCATGGGGTACTATTCACTTGGGTACCATTCACCCGGGGTACTATTCATGACAAAAAATTGATTTCTTTTCTGTCCAAATTATTTTTGATACAATATTATTCTTGAATTTTAATCCACAAAGCAGTATCATGTTGACAATTTGGACATTTTTGAACTCTGGATAAATTGAATTATAAATCTTTAAAATTTATCCTTTGCTTTCACTTAATTGAATTCTTATATCATTGTCATCATCCTCATGCTTATATTCTGATGAAAGTCATCTTGGCCCGTAGTGCATAGATGGACTGTAGATTGGTATGATATTACTATGTATTGGTATAATCATAACCATTGATGATACTAACGAATATCCTTGGCCCATAGTGCATGGATGATTCATGGATGTGATAATAATGAATATCTTTGGCCCGCAGTGCATGAATAATTTAGTGATATGGATTATTTATTGAGCTGAGTCTCAACGATAAAATTGATAATAAACTTTTAAATCATAGAAGATAGTAGATATCGTGCTCTACTTGACTCTTCTAATGGATTGTTTGTTCCGCTGCAGTTAAACTTGTTGTCTATTGTATTCTATCAGTTTAACACTGTTGAAGGCTAACGATAATTTATTATGCATTATCTTCGTCATAATATTCTTTACTGGGCTAGTTTAACTCACCCATTTGTAAGACCCCAACTTTTATGAATAAAGATGAATTTTTTATAATTATCATTTTTGAATATTATGGAATGATTTTGATATAATGTTATAGTTGTGGGTAATAGTTATAAATTTTGCAAAGTACGCAAGTTGTTATATAATATTCGATTAGTCGAAGAATATTCATTTTAACAGGGAATATTCGTACGACGACACAATCATTAGTGGACCCCGCAACAGAATTATTGTCGGATTAAGAAAACGACAAAAATATTTTATGAAAATAACGGCGGAAGTTTTATCGTTAACTGTTGAAACACCCGGTGTTAAAAGTACAGGTATACGCGTGGTTGCATAATAGCACACGGTATTAATTATTGATGCTTATGTGAGAAGTCACTCAGTTTTGTTCAATTATTGCTTCAGCAATTGTTGCATAGTATCTCACGTGGTCATAATCATACTAAGTCCCTCTATGCACTACGGGCCACAGATGACTTTCATCATAATATAAGCATGAGGATGATGACAATGATATCAGAATTTAATTAAATGAAGCGAAGGATAAATTTTTAAAGATTTATAATTTAATTTATACATATTTCAATAATGTCCAAATTATCAACATAATACTTCTTTGTGGAGTAAAATTCAAGAATAATATTGTATCAAAAATGATTTGGACTGAAAAAAAATTTAATTTTTGTCATGAATAGTACCATGGGTGAATAGTACCCGAGTGAATAGTACCCCGTAAATAGTAACCCCGGGAATAGTACTCTTGCATAAAAAAGTTAAAACTTATCAAAAATGCCCAGAATAATATTTCTATGAAAATATACTACATGAAGCACAAATATCAAGGATATTCTACTAATTTCATGGAGTATAGAAGCTAAAACTTTAACAAAATGAGTATAGAATTCGAAATCTGAAAAAAAATAATATTACTTACATACTACAGAGTATGGAAGAAAATATTATTTCTTACAAATATTGAACAAAAATAACACCCCTTACAATTGTTGAACGAAAATAATATTTAGTACGAATATTAAACGAAAATAATATCCCTTACGGATATTGAACAAAATAATATTCATTACGAATATTGAACGAAAATAATATTCATACGAATACAAAAAATAATATCTCTTCTGAATATGAATAAATAATACAATTACCTCAAAAAGAAAGCAATTTCGACTGGTATAACGGATATATTCTTGAAGAAAAATTTCACTATTTTCTACACTCAAAGCTTCTTAAAACTCGAAAAAAATATGCTTAATATTATAGAAGAAGAATTCTCTGATTCTGGTGTAATTTTAAATTCTAACTAAGCATCCTATTTATAGGAGAATGGAAGGATACTATTTAGAATTTTCATGGACTGTATAATAGGAAATCGGACGAAAAACTCACGGGCGGAAGAAAAATTTCAGGCGCCCATATTTTTTTAATTTATTAATATAATATTCAATAAAATATAATATATTATATTTTTCATAAAAAATAAAATTTATTATATATATATAGCATACCCGTGACTTTCATTTCATCAGACATCCCCTTCCCACATTCATTTTCAACACGTGGGCCCCACAGTGGGCCCCACCTAGTATATATATATATACCGAATAACTTTCTACCGATTATTTTAAAAAATGGGTAAATAAGGGTCCATAAAATAAGCAAAATTTTCAACAAATACTTCATAAAAATCTCCTCAATATTTTTAACAATATTTATTCATCATTATTATAACTCACAATATTAACAACCAGGTCGTTCCCAGGAAAGAGGGGGCTTTCCGATAAGAATTTTTCCCTATTGGCGCGTAATTAGATGACATAATCTCTCCTTGACAGAACTTCTAGACATTGTCAATATTGCAAATAATAATATGAATAACTTTGTTGTCTCAATTATTGATTTATAAAATATTATGCAGATGATACTGTGACAATAATTGAATCAATAATATAAGAGATATGATGCAGCAATTACTGTAGCAATAATTGAGTATAATTGAGTGACTTCTTACGTAAGCATCAATAATCAATACCGTGTGTTACTATGCAACCACGCGTATTACTGTACTTTGACCACCGGGAATTTCAACAATTTAACGGTAAAACTTTCGCCGTTATGTTTATAAAAAGATATTTCTGTCGTTTTCTTGTTCCATTGTGGGGTCCACCAATAATTGTGCCGTCGTACGAATATTCCCCGACAAAAAGAATATTCCCCGACCAAACGAATATTTTATAACAACTTGCTTACTTTGCAAAATTTATAAATATTACCCACAACTTTAATATTATAACAAATCAACACCATAATTATTCAAAATTATATTTATAGAAAAATTCATCTTTATTCATAAATGTTGGGGTCTTACAACCTCCCATTCTTATGAAATTTCGCCCTCGAAATTAGGGTACATACCTGGTATGCCGAAAAGGTTAGGATACCTTGATTTCATTTTGGATTCTAACTCTTGAGGTATAACCTTTTAGCGTAGAATATGTTTTTTCTTATCCAAGATTTTAAAAAGTATCTCCTCATACGTTAAATATTTCGCTATCTCGTCCGATTCTAAATTAATAATGTGGTTCGGGTCGTCCACATATTTACGTAACATCGATATGTTAAAAATGTTATGAACACGCGACATACTTAGCTGTAAGGCGAGTCTATAGGTCACAGTTCCTACTCGATCGAAGATTTCAAATGAGCCAATTAAAATCGAGGGTTGAGATTTTCTCTCTTCATCGACCCTTGCTTCTAGAATAACGCCTTCTTGATCCTTCTTCTTCATATTCATCAGCTCCGGGTATATAGCTTGAGAGGCTTTAACATTATCCATTAAAGTCGGTTCTAATTGTATATTCGTTATCTTCACGTGGGTCCCTAGAGTCTTTAACTCTATCTCCATCATTTGTAAGTTGTACGAAATGGGTTTTTATGTTAACAACATCGCACTCGTAAACGCATATGATCTTCTACTCAACGCGTCAGCTACCACGTTCGCTTTTCCAGGATAGTATTGAATGGTATTATCGTAATCTTTCAACAGCTCGAACCAACGTCTTCAGCGCATGTTACATTCGTTTTAGGTGAAGAAAAATTTGAGGGTTTTAGAAATGAGTTTTGTACTGGGGTCAATACAAAATTCAATTTTACGCTTTGGGGGTAGGCCATGAAGTTCTTCAAGAATACGTCAGGAAATTTATTAACGATAGAAATATAATTCAAAAATGTGACTCTCATCCAAGACTTGGATAGCACGTCACATTGATAGCACGTCACATAGAATAATTATCTTAAACTAAGTAGCATTTGCTTAGTTTTTCATTACATAAAAAATATTCCAAGTTAAATAAAATCAAAGCTAATAAATCAAATAAACATAAATTAAAATAACATAATATATTTGAAATAAATTAACATAAAATAAAATAATAAACTAACTAGAATTAGCTTAGTTTTCTATAATTAAATGTAACTGAATAAGTTGTCTACATATTCAGTAAATAAAATAAAATATAATAAACATAGTAGCATTACCTAGTTTTCCATTGGTAAAATAAACTAAGTAACATTTTCTTAGTTTGCCATAATTTTCAATAAACTCAATAATGTCATGTGTTAAATCTTCAATACACTCAATTGACAATCAATTACGATTATACACTTTATAGTACATATATCATTCAATTAACCTGTAAATATTTACTATAGGTAGGGGCTTAGAAACTCGTTTGACATTCACTCATTAGGAGTGAATGTCGAATAGTCCCCAGTTTGGGACTGTTACTGGATGTTATGTGACGCCCCCAAAATAGGTATACATCACCCATCTTGAGTCGCCAGATACATGGTACAGAATTCAAATACAACTTAATTATACAACTGTCGTGTAAAATACGACAAAACATAAACTGAGAGTTTAAACAAGAATATTGCCTTCTAGACAATATCCATTCTCAATGGAATCCTCATAGACAGTATACAAACTCAAATTCAGTCCTCATTATATTTATTATCACACTATTTAACAGAATAGTGAGGACTACTAAGGCTGTCATCTGGACTGTCAATCCGTTCCCCGACTCGTCCCAGCTATATTCTCATTTTCTGAAGAGAATAGTGAAAGAAAGGGTGAGCTCAACTAGCCCAGTAAGAAATATTATGACTAAGATAATGCAGAATAAATTATCATTAGTCTTCAACAATGTTAAACTGATAAAATACAATAGACATCAAGTTTAACTGCAGCGGAACAAGCAATCCATTAAAAGAGTCAAGTAGAGAATAAAATCTACTATCTTTTATGATTTAAAAGGTTTTTCATCACTTTTATCGCTGAGACTCGGCTCAATAAATAATCCACATCATTAAATCATCCCTGCACTACAGGCCAAGGATATTCTTGTATCACGACCACGAATTATCCATGCACTACGGGCCAAAGATAATCGTGTTTTCATCAACGGTCCTGATCATGCTATAAAACAATTCATCTTTGCACCCTTAGCCGAAGAGAATCCATAGCCATAATCATACCAAAAACTGTCCATCAATGCACTACGGGCCATTGAGGACTTTTTTCACATCATTTGTAACATTACAGTCATGATTATACCGAATAATCCCTGGTCATAATCATACCAAGTCCATCTATGCACTACAGGCCACAGATGACTTTCAACATAATATAAGCATGAGGATGATGACAATGATATAAGAATTCAATTAAACAAGTTCACGAATTAATTTGTCCAAGAACTAATAACGTCCAAATTGTAAACATAATACTTCTGTGTAGAGTAAAATTCAAGAATGCTCAGAAGAATATTTTCATGAAAAGATACTGGATGAAGCGCAAATATCAAGGATATTCCACTAATTTTATGGAGTATAGAAGTCAAAACTTTAACCAACTGAGTATAATAAAGAATGGAATAACAAAAGAAATCACCATGCATGCGGTACTTCGCATTGACAAGTTATTCCAACAGAATAATAAGTAACGGAACCAGGTCAGGCGAAATTCGCACCGACAGGATGTTCCAACAAAATATTAAAGGATGGAATAACAACAGAAATCACCATGCATGCGGTACTTCGCATAGACAGGTTATTCCAACAGAATAATAAATAACGGAACCAGGTCCGGCGTAAAACGTACAGACAAGATATTCCTAACAGAATAATAAAGATAGAATAATAAAGACGAAACCATGTCCGATGTAAAACAAGCAGACAGGATATTCCAACAGAATAATAAAGACGGAACCATGTCCGGTGTAAAACACACAGACATGATATTCCAACAGAATAATAAGACGGAACCAGGTCCAGTGTAAAACACATAGACAGGATATTCCAACAGAATAATAAAGACGAAATAATAGAAGAATGTCACCAAGTATAGGGTAACCCGCGTATACAGGTTATTCCAACAGAATAATAAAGAATGGAATAACAGAAGAATTTCACCAAGTATAGGGTATGCCGCATATACATGTTATGTATAGGGTATGCCGCATATACAGGTTATTCCAACAGAATAATAAAGAATGGAATAACAGAAGTTCTCTTCATGAATAAGAAAGAATAACACCCCTTACCGTAAAAGAAACTGGATATAAGAGTAGTTAAGTAAGAGAATACTTTTCTTCTTTCTTTCTACAGTTTATCTTTCTAGAGTTTCAGTGAATTCTTAAGAAAATAATGAAGGAATGAGCTTCTATTTATAGAAGAATGGATTGCATAGTAACTAACTCATGAAAGGTCTAGATTGATTTACTTTAATCGGACAGTCCATAATTAAAGCAAAATCTTTTAAATAAAATATAATATATTCTAATTATTGCCTAATAAAACAAATAACTTTATAAAAGTATTTTGTTTTATATAAATAGATTTTACTATGAAAAATACTATGCATGCACTATGTAACACTATTCAACACTATGCATAATAAAATATAATATAATCTAATTATTATATAATAAAACGAATAACTTTATAAAAGTATTCTGTTTTATATAAAAAGATTTTACTATGCAAAATACTATGCATAATAGAATATAATATATTTTATTTATAGAATAACTTTAATAAAGTATTTTGTTTTATATAAAAAGCTTTCTGTTTTATTACGTTAATAATACTAATAAAACAAAACTGAGTGACTTATCACATAAGCATCAATAATCAATACCGTGTGCTGCTATACAACCACGCGTATTACTATACTTTTACTACCGAGTAGTTCAACGATATTGACGGTAAAACTTCCGCCGTTATTTTCATAAAATATTTTTGTCATTTTCTCAATTAGACAATAATTCTGTTGTGGGGTCCACCAATGATTGTACCGTCGTACGGATATTTCCTGACAAAAAGAATATTTCCCGACCAATCAAATATAATATGACAACTTGCATACTTTGCAAAATTTGAAAATACTACCCACAACTATAACATTATATCAAATCCACATCATAATAAAAAAAATTATTTCGAAAAAAATTAAATATTTATTCATAAAATCTGGGTTCTCACATGTTATGTCTCTCACTTCGGTCGATTAGGTCGTCCGTCAGCAGTTCCTGACATAGTACCCGTTGATGTCTGGTCATCAGTGTAGGTTTCAACTTTAATATATCATTTATGTTCAATTAGAATGATATTATTATGTGATTAATAAATTAAAATGTTCCATATAAATTTTGTTTTCTAGTATTATGGATCCGATCACTAAGGCGACCGTACATGCCATATGCCTGGCGCTTCTCCCGACCGGCTACATGCGATTTAGCCAGTACTCGCGTTACGATGACAGCTTTATGGTGACAGTGTTGCGGGAGTTTCACCTAAGTCGAATTACATATATTAAATCAAGGTTCAAGTTATTTACATATTGTTCAAATAATTAGTTATATGTATGTTATGTCCATTTGATAGAGGTATTATAGATACGAGCCCGACATCACTGAGGCGGGTGGTGACGATGTTATTATTGCATACATCTCGAAGAACTATGCCGACTGGCTGTACGAGATGCGTATGAGGGAAGTCCGGGCAGTAGAAGAATCGTCTGGGACTACTATACGACATCATCAGCCGCCGACAGTATCAGATGCAGCATGGGCTTCCATGCGTACGTATTGGGATGATGCTGCCTTCAAGACCAAGTTCGAGCAGATGAAGAAGAATCGAGTCCAGCTATGGGTTGTACATACTTCTGGCTCCCAGTCGTTTCAAGAGGTTAAGTTGGTATGTATTTATATTTAGTTTAGTTTAATATTAAACTACAACTATAGTAAAGTAAGGTAATATTAATTAATGTACATGATTTAGGCCATGCGGAGTAGCTTGGGCCGACTTCCTACTATGATGGAGTTCTGGGATAGAGTCCATACGCCGAAGGATTCTACTTCGGGGTCGACGATGTCTCCAGCAACACTAGCTATACGGGTAATACTATAATCTGTGTAATTTAGGATCATATTACATAATTTATAGGATGATACATAGTTAACACACATGTACATATATTAAATTATAGGACCAGTTTGAGAAGCTCCACAGCCAGCGTATAACAGAGTTGCAGGCTGCTAGGGGCGATGCTGAGACGGTTGATTCCACCATCCCTTTGCCCGAGATTAGTTTATCTCAGGATGAGGAGACGACTCTTTAGGTCGCGTCTCAGGATACTCCCACTAGCACTACCAGTCGGTATCGAGTGCTAGGGTTGCTGAGGATACCAGGATATACACTGCCTGGAGGTATAATATTTTAGTTTATTTCTTGTTTATGAATAAAGTAAACTTAATTATAATATTATTAATGTTATATTTATTTTTGTAGGCTTTAGCCAGCGTCTGAGTCCGAGAGCCCCCATGGGACCATCACATGCGGGCGCTTGCTTAGACGATGCTTTGTTGCAATGGGTTGTATGTGGATGCAGTTTCAGAGAGGTTTGAGACGGATCCGCTATTCCGTCGTCGGGAATTGCCCAATCGTTCTCGCCTCCATTAGCTTGTGCAAGACGTTTTAGCTGGTGCCACCGTCGATAGTACGGGTATCCCTCCGGAGCAGTTTGTCGCTAAACACGACGAGATTGTTCGGATGGTGGTTACCTTACTACTGGACGCGTTTGGGATGATGCTGAGTCAGCCCTCGACTAATCAGGTTTACTATTCATAATATAATTCAAGTATATATTCTGCATGTTATGTTATTTTCATTTAATTAGTTATCTTTAACTGTATTATATATATGGACTAATGAGTTACATTATATTGTCTCAACAGGGTGACGAACGAGCTGACGATGCTGAGTGGTTGGACAACGACGGCCCGCGACATAGTTTTGTGGATGATTTGTACACATTTACTTAGTTTTTAGCTTAATGTGATGTAAATTTTAATAGTTTAGCTGATTTTTGACGTATTGTAGTTTTTATTTATCATTACTTTATTTTGACATATTGAAGTTAGTTTAAATGCATATTTGATATACTTCAGTTGATTAAAAGTTTAGTTTAATGTCATATTCATGTTGGCCTTGGTAATTCATATTCATGTTGGCCATTATTATTGGCCTTGGATTATATTTATGTTTTATGTGCTGTTGGGGAAAAAAATTGTTTATGGGTACAAAAAATGTGGGTATAATTACCCTGGATATTGCCAAAACAGTATAAATATTAAAAAAGGGATAACCTCAACGGAATAGGGATATACTCGACGGAATTCTGTTGATAATAAGCCCTTCTTTTTTATGGGCTGCCACGTGGCAGGTTTAGACTCGACAGAATATTATCAACGGATATAATTCAGTCGAGAATATCTTAATATTGACCGAATATTCCATCGAGGTTAGTCTGTCAAGGATAGATATCTTCAACTAAAAGGTCGACAAGCTTAATTTCGACGTGCTTATATCTGACCGAATATTCCGTCGGAATTAAGCATAATCTCCATAGATTATACTTAATTTCGACGAAATATTTTTTCGGAAATGAGGATTTTTGTTGGGGACATGTTAATCAAATAAACTACACAAGAAACAGCTTCTGCCCAAATTAAATTAACATGACAACCTTTTTCTTTCAGAATGCACCTAACCATGCCCATGATTGTACGATTTTTCCTATCGCAAACACCATTTTGCTGTGGTGTATAGCGAACTGTCAATTCATGCCTTATGCCATTATCTTTACAAAAATGATGAAAATCATTTGAAAGATATTCCGACCCTCGATCTGTTCTCAAAGTCTTTATGTGACAACTAGAAAATTTTCAACTTCTATTTAAAATTCTTAAAAGCTTGAAAACTTTTAGATTTTTCATGAAGAAAATAAGTCCACACTTTTCTTGTGTAATCATCAATAAAAGAAATGAAATATTTGTCACCTCTAAAAGATAACACTGTCATAGGTCGACACATGTCTGAATAAACAAGTTCAAGTTGTTGCCTTGCACCCCAAGAAGATTTTGTGGGAAATGGGTTACGGTGCAACTTTCCCAATTGACATGCTTCATAAGTCTCCTCAATTTTATTAATCTGGGGTAAACCGCCTACCATTCCTTTCACCGCTAACAATTTTAGGTTATCAAAGTTCAAGTGGCCATACCTGTCATGCCATAACCCGGAAACTTCTTCATTAAAATCAGCAAAACAATGGAAATTTTCAACTTGGAGTGGAAGCGGAAATAAATTATTCTTCGCCAAGCTAATATTTTCCACAACTTGATTATTTTTTGACAAAGTACATAACCTATCATGAAAAATATATCAAATTATTTTTGCAAAAGTTATCCAGTACTTAGTAAATTATTTTTGATGATTGAAAAATAGTAAACATTTTTCATTTTTTCAAATTTTCCAGATTTTGTTTTGAAAGTGACTTCTCCAACTCCTTTAATTGTATAGGCTCTAGCATCTCCATTTTTATTTGTCCAAAATTTGACTCCACCAAGGTAGAAAATAAATCATTATTCCTTGTCATATGTTTGCAGGCACCACTATCCAAATACCAAACATGATTATTATATTCTTGATAAGCAATTAATAATGACTCTGAACAATCTTTCTCAACTGATTCATTTCCATACACCAATCCGGATTTTTTTTTGTTAAATGGTTCAAACCAACATTCACTAATTTTATGAGCAGGCCTATGACAATGAAAACATTCAATATAGTCTTTTCTCCCTTTTTGTTTAATACCATGACATCTTCCTCTTTGAGAATTATTTGAATATTCAAATTACTCTTCCTTAAAATTATTATTATTATCTGGTGATCCTTTTCCATTGCCACAAAAATTAGAGCATCTACCTCTGTTTCCTTGGAAGCCACCTCTTCCACGTCCACGACCTCCTCCACAGCCGCGACCACGGGGAACACCTTGGCCTCCCGTAATTTCATACTTGAGAGCTTGATCATTAGAAGGTGGATTTCTTTGATTAACACTGAACTCATGTACCTTTAAAGAAGCCTGCAAATCTTCCAAAGACCATTTTGACACATCTTTGGACTCTTCGATAGCTACCACGATAAAAGCAAACTTTTGTGGTAAGCTCCGAAGAATTTTCTCTACTGCTTTTTGATCTTGTAAAACTTCTCCATTGATTTCCATTTGATTTACAATTGAAGTGACTTTTGAAAAATAATCAGCAATAGTCTCATTTTCTTGCATTTACATCTTCTCAAATTCTAAACAAAAAGATTGGATCCGTACCTTTTTTACCTTTTCTTCACCTTTATATATTGATTGCAAAATATCCCAAGCTTCCTTTGAAGTTTCTGCCTTCAAAATTCTATCAAAAATTGGTCTTTCAATTGCTTGATAAAATTGGAAGATCGCCTTGTTATCCTTATCCTTTTTTCATTCAGGCTATTTTTCTAGGCTTGTGACAAACCCTCTTTAGTTTTTGGTTCTTTATAGCCATCTTCAACAATACTCCACAACTTGAAGGACTTTAATAATACTTTCATATTATGGCTCCAATAATCAAAGTCTTCTCCGTTGAAGCGAGTAATTAAAGAGATTAGATCATTTGAATTTTCCATCACCACATTGCTTTGAAAAAATCAACAATTATTTCGAGCTCCCACTTTGCACACCAGGTGAATTTTTTGAAATTTGGTGGTACCTACTAAAAGACTTCTCTGGAGAAAAAAAATAATAGTTGGCGTGCTTAGTTTTGCCACTACTATATAGTTCCTTTCCGAATTAATTAAATACCATTTGTTCACTTTAGTATGAAATATCACAAAATGGACTCGATAGTCCACTGCTTTCACGTTAAAGCAAGGCAAAAGAATTCTTTTGTTATTGATGATTATGATGATAGGACCACGTGTGGATATTGGAGCTACTGTTAAGACCAAAGCTCTGATGCCAATTTGATGGAATAATTAGGAAGAGAATATATTTTAGGGAGGAAGTGAAATATAACTTTATAGAACACTAGAACACTTTGATTTCACTTGCTTTAAATGAACAAATTACAAGGCTATTTTTAGGACTCCTATGATACTTCTAGAGTTACATTAATAATGATCAAATACATGTACATGAAACTAACACTTAAATGTATTCATGTACATATATGTATCATGTACTTAGATATCACCCATTCATGTATTAACAGTAATTAAGATAATTCTTGAATAATCTAGAAGATATTTATAAATTTGGTTTAGCTAACAGAAGATGACAAAGGCACTAGTTTTGTCACTTCCTAATTTTAAAAGGTATTCGAGGTGAATTGTGATGCATTTGGGGTTGGCATATTGGTGGTGTTTTGAGTCAAAAGGGACGTCCCGTAGCTTTCTTCAGTGAGAAGCTATCAATATCAAAGAAGAATTACTCTACCTATGATCTGTATTTTTATGCCATAGTTCAGTCCCTAAAGCATTAGCGTCACTACCTAATATAGCGGGAGTTCATTATTTTCACATATTATGAGGCCCTGAAGTACATCAACGACCAACACAAGCCGAAAGTCTGAACGATGTTGTCAATGCACTAAGCCGGTGTACGTTTCTCCTTGCCACCATGAGTAACAGAGTTGAAGGCTTGGAGGCTTTTATTGATATGTATGCAATATATGATCCTTCATTCGGGCAAATATTTCAAGAGGTCAGCGATGGGCAGCGCCATGACTTTATTTTGCATAATGGATATTTATTTTATGGATTATAGTTGTGCATTCCAGATTGTTCCTCAAGCAACAGATCATTAGTGAACTTCATAACAAGGGTCACATTGGGTGAGATAAGACGTTGGCCCTTATTTTTGCTGATTATTATTGGCCCAAAAATAACTAGTAATGTGGCTCATTATGTGGAGCATTGTTATGTGTGTCAACGATCTAATGGAAGTCCCACTAATGTAGGCAAGTACACCTCTTTACTTGTTCTTAAAGTCTATTGGTTTGATGTCAGTATGTACTTTGTGTTTTGCTTACACCGTACCTAATGTGCCATGGATTCTATTTTGGTTGTGGTTGATTGGTTTTCCAAGATGACCCATTTTGTAGCCTGCAAAAAAAAAAACAATGGCTGCTACCCGAATCACCCATCTATACTTCCGGGAGATTATATATTTACATGGTGTTCCGCGATCAATAACTTCTAATCGTGACACTAAGATCATGAGTCATTTCTGAAAAAGTTTATGGGAGAAGCTCGGGACACAATTGAATTTCAGAAGCCATACAGATAGTTAAACCGAGGTAGTGAACCAAAGTTTGGGCAACCTTTTAAGGTATTTAGCTGGAACTAAACCAAAATAGTGGAATGTCGCGTTACCTTAAGCAGAATTTGCCTATAACATATCTCAGAATCGAACAATCGGTCTGATCAACCCCTTTGAGATTGTCTATAGTAGGAATCCATCTAGGGTCCTGGACTTAGTTCCCATTCCACGGGTGGGTTGTTTGTGTCCTAAGGCAGAATAGATGTATAGCAAAACATCTTCGGGGTATCCATGAGTAGGTAAAATAGTCTATTCATGAAAGCAATGCCAAGTATAAGGTTCGGGTCGATAGTCATCATCTTTAGCTACTTTTTGATGTGGGTGATTTCGTTTGGGCAGTTTTAACTCGAGGTCGATTTTCTGTTAGTGTGTATAACAAGCTTAAGGAGTGGAAAATTGGACCCTATGAGATACTATAGAAGATCAAATTTCAACTCCTTAAGCTTGTTATACACATCGGTTTCGCCTCCCCGGTCATTTGAGGACTTCAGACATCTTGAACGTGAAGCACTTGAGTCCTTATCTTGTGGAGCTGTCTGATGTCGCCGCTGACATTCTTTCCACCCGGGGTGACTGATGCATGATCCTGGTCTGATGATGCTGAGTTGTCAGATAGTGTGAGACCCCGAATTTTTATGAAATAAAAATTCAATAATTTTATTTAGTAAATGATTATTTTGATGTAAGAATAGAATTAAAAGTTGATATTTGAATTTATTTTTTTATTTGTTTAGTTATATTTTTTTATTGAAGGACTATAAAATAAAGGGGAAATAAAATAATTTAATTTATTAATAGCCCATGTGGGCGGCTGATTGATAGGAGAATAATTTATGAGAGATAAATTTTATTATGGGCATCATGTGAATGATATGTTCAATCACGGGTGTGATAAAATAAAAGAGGAATAGACAAGCCCTTGTGGGCGGCCGAATTATGGAGAATAAATTATGAGAGAATAAAAGAAGAGACAAATGCATGTGGGGGGATGATTATTTTATTGCATGGCTAGACTTTTCTTGGGCTCTCTCTCTATATAACATGTTAATATTATTAAGGACGAGGGAGGATATTTTTTTTTATCAAGAACTCTTTCGGTTCTCTCTCTAAGATATGAGTAGTATTTGTTATATATTGCACCTTATTTTATACTTTTGAGACTTATTATTTGAGTTTGACAAAACTCATTTGTGGATGTAATTTAAGTAAGTATAAAAGGTGTAACTTAATGTCCTATATGTGGAGAATGAGAATAATTCATTTGATTCAAGTTGGAATCATATGACTTGTGTTTATCAATGATTTAAGTGAAACATTTGATAAGGTGCAAGTTGTTTATAAAAACTAGTTTGTCTTAGTTCCATTATAATTAATAAAAGATTACTAGTTGCTTTATAAGCATGAGATGTGTAATCTTATTTAATTATATGAAACAAAAGAAACTCTCCATTTTTCTATTTAAATTACATTATTATTAATAACTTGTAACTTACATCATTATGACTAATGTGTAACTTACAACATTATATCTATAATAATGTGTAATTAAAATAGATATATAATGGAGTAGTTGTTACTATTATATATGTATACATATATATCTATATGTGTAGATATATGAAAATATATGCATATATGAGGAATGGAGTATACTTACTAGAAAAGATGATAAAAGCTTGCACATGAAACTCTCTCTTTTTTCGATTAATTTTTTCTATAAACATATAACTATCACAAAGAAATATTCTACTGGAACATTTGTGAATTGCTATCACAAAATTGTTCAACTCCGAAACTTGGCATATATCCTGGAGGTATATCACTTGTAACTCATAGCAAACCATTCGTGGTGAGGGCGATAAAGACCTTAAGGACAGGGATTACCCGTGTCATGTTTTCCGATTATTTTTTCGATTATGACTCTACGAAGCTACGGTTCTAACAATCTTAAGGTCTTTAACATATTCGTGAGTCATGATTTTGATGAGATGGAAGACAACACGATTTTCAAAGATAAGTGCCATTTTTCTTGTATCTATTTTATCAATGAAATTTTTATGATAATTAGTAATATATTGAGATATTAAGCTAATTATTTTTATTGATAAATCCTGTTAGAAGATGGATTATGGAGAAAAATGAAAGTGAACAAGATTATAATTTACATGTTTGTAAATTGATGCGGAGAAGATGAAGAGTGATCATCATGGAAAAACACCAAATGTTGATGCATAGAAATCTTTCTGAAGAGATTATGTCGTTCTTCGGATTTAATTCCAAAAGGTGTGCTTTTTAACATTAGCCTTTATTTTTATAAATGATAATTGTGTATCATTTTGTATGTGTATATACTTGAAAGTATATGTTTTATGTATTATATCATGTGTAGATGATATTGTATGTTTGAGTATTATTTTACTTACATTTTGCTGTAATAAATTAATTAATTAATTTTGTGAGATAAGAAAAGTAATTAAATTTTTGTTCATGATGGATATGCATATATATATATATATATTTTGGTTGTAATATTTTATGAGTAGATAAAATATTATGATGTGTGTATATATATGTATGAAATTTGAGACAATTATTTTTCTTATACACTAATTGAGATTGATTTATTATGAGAAAGTTGTAGTAAAATTTGAGAAGTTTATTTGTCTCTATGTATAACAAATTAGTTATAAATTAATTTATTTTGAGAATAAAGTAAATTTATGTTCTTCGCTTGAACAAAATTATGCATATAAATTTGAGGTGATATTTAGTGTGTAATATTATTTGATATTTGTATGCATGAATTTTGAGATAGATTACTTTGTTTGTGGATAATAAATTAATTATAAACTAATAGTTAGAAGAGATATTGTAGAAGTAGATGTGGTTGAATAAATATTATTTACAATATGATTTTGATGTTGAGAAAACACTTAGAAATGATATTCGTAGTGTTTTTGGGATAATCATAATTGGTATATGTTGATTTATTTTTATGTGTACTTCTTGTCCAAGAAGTAGTAAATTTTAATGTGATCATATGAATTTTGTATATTCTAATTGAGATAAACATTTATTTTTGAATTTTTATAAATATAGTGAAGTTCAAGTATTTCATATTATTATGAAGATTGTCTTGAATTCTATATTGTAAATGTCAAAAGATATATTGTTTATGATATTTTCTATCCAAGTTGCGACAAGAAAATACTTGAGGATATACTACTTCATGTGTGTGAATTTTATTTGCTTTCTACATAAATTAATTTTGTGTGATAAATTAATTTCTTAGAAAGTAAATATAAGTTTTTATATTTTATATGCAAATAAATTTGTACAATATGATGAGTTGTGTTATAATTTGTATATAATAAAATTTTATACTTTTTACATAGAGTCAAGTGTTACGTGTTGGTATACTTAAAAAATGTACATGTATAATTTATTTAGTGCTTATATTAAATAATGTTTTAGATTTGAGATTTATGTAATTCAAAAAATAAGAACTTGTTTTCTTATGTGGGGGTATTCTAAAAGATTCTTATGTTGAAACAATCTTTATATGAATAACTAATACATAAAATGTGCAAGAACTTATTTTATGTTTTGAGAAGTGTTCCTTAATATTCTTATGTGGAAGTAATATTTATAAGAACATTGTTACATAAAATGTTAATTAATCTAAAATTTATTTTAAGTAGCGAGCATAATATTGTGAAGTGAAATTATTCAATGAGATTTCAATTATTTAAAAGTGTGGGGGTGATTATTTAAGATTTTTATTTATGGACTAAATTTAGCTTTTGAACTATTTGGAGCATAAATTTATTTATGTAAGAAATAGTAAGGCTTATTGATTTCTTGTTGTGAAATTCAATTTGATTGTGTAGTCTTATGAAATGAAAGTCTTTGAAACACAAACTTTTGAATAATATTGAAATGTGAACTTATTTTACTTAAGTTATAAGTTGAACCTATAGCTAGAAAGAACAATATTGATTTGGTGAAGGAAATCAATATGATAATTTGGTAAATATTAGTTTTATTAGCCTAAATATGATTCAAAATATTTATTGTGATTTAGTTCAATAGTGTGATTGAAACTAATTTATAAATATTCAAGTGGATACATATTAGGTGATAATATGTGCATATTAACCTTGAGATTCTATCGGATATAGAATTATTTATATGTTTACACTAACAATATAATTGTATAAACTATAATGTGATAGTTTTTGTGTTATTAATGATATGTTGATCATTTTACATAGTATTGTTAACGTAAACGAGTTTAAGGAAATCTATTTTTGTCTTTATGTTGAAAGACTTATAAAATAGATGTTATTTTATTATCATGTGAAAACATAGTGAGGATTCCAACTAGACCAATTAAATTGTATTGATCGAGAGGCTATACTAAACTGAGTTTGATATACCTTGAGATTGAAGAATTTAATAATTCTTTAATAGTAGTGGTACACTAAAAGTTAATTCTGATATAGCTATTGTAAAGTTGAAGTACACATACGCTAGTAGGAGCCTTGTGTACTTTGATATGCAATGCACGAGATCAGATATTACATATAGTCTTAAACTTAGTATACTAATGATTTATATTGGTTTTTGTTAGATCTCTCATTGTTTTAATAGATCACATAAGTGTCACTTATATTTTAGTGATGAAAATTATAAATTTACAAGTAGGTAAATTTTCACTCAATCTTGGGTTTTGTTTCTTAGATGAGTAAGAAACAAATGAGTATTTCTCATTTCACAATATGGATCTTATTTTATTATTTTATGAGGGAAGTTTAATGGATTAGGTTGTTTGTTAAAACATTGATTGTAGCATAGTCTAAAGCCTCTTATTTCACAATATTGTGTTAGTGAAATTTTCATGTAGTACAAATTATTAATCTTGGATTCATAACTGGTTGTGATCTTGAATGAGTATGAAAATATTCACAAGTAGGTGAATATATAATTATATTTTTACAAGTAGGTGGATATATTATTACCCTTGGTGAGGGAATAATTTACTTGGAGTAGCAAGTAATATTATTGCTTTATATGATGGAGAAAGCAAATGGAATCGAAATTTGTTGTTAAAACATCAAATTGTGGCCACTTCCATTGCTTAGTTCATTATGATGTGATAATGAAATTATTTTGTATAAAGCATATGAGATTACCTTTAATGGTAAGTCATGACATGTTGGTCATAGACATAATTTTTGTTAGATAATTAATACAAGAAGGTATTATAATATTTATCTACAAGGAAGTCAAGTGACGACTTGACTTGTCTTTTTACTAAGACTTTGACGAGATCTTAGTAAGTTTAACTACTTGTGATATGGAACTTAAACCACTTTGAGTCAGGGGTGATAGGAACCCAACCTATTCCTAGGTTACCCCTAGTTTATAGGTTCAATGGGAAAAACAAGTCACAGTTGCTGTCTGTGTTACTATCAATGTGGTTCCATATGTAGTTTAAGATAGTAACGTCTGTTGCACGACCGAGGCTGAGTTATACTCTTAACAAAGTTGTTGTGTTCTTAGCAACAGAAACACATGTGAAACACTTTGCCTATATGAACTAGAAGTGGAGCCGCTTCTTATAGAGGGTTGTGGTTTACTCTCTTAGAGGTTCATGAAACAGGATATTGCGCATGGCCATATATAATAGCGCAATGCTTTGAGAATATTCACCGTGGTAGGAGGATTTTGTGTGTGTGACAATTTCGGTCATATCATATAGAAGTAGAGGTTCAATCTACGGACACCATCAACTTCGATGTGACTTTGAGTTGTTTACACTAAGGGAAGGTTCAATGTTCGTCACACCTTCTTTTATGCATACAAGCCTTGGAGTTGTTTGATAGAAAAATATTTGGAAGAAAATTAGTTTTTCCAAACAAGTGGGGGATTGTTATATATTGCACCTTATTTTATACTTTTGAGACTTATTATTTGAGTTTGACAAAACTCATTTGTGGATGTAATTTAAGTAAGTATAAAAGGTGTAACTTAATGTCCTATATGTGGAGAATGAGAGTAATTCATTTGATTCAAGTTGGAATCATATGACTTGTGTTTATCAATGATTTAAGTGAAACATTTGATAAGGTGCAAGTTGTTTATAAAAACTAGTTTGTCTTAGTTCCATTATAATTAATAAAAGATTACTAGTTGCTTTATAAGCATGAGATGTGTAATCTTATTTAATTATATGAAACAAAAGAAACTCTCCATTTTTCTATTTAAATTACATTATTATTAATAACTTGTAACTTACATCATTATGACTAATGTGTAACTTACAACATTATATCTATAATAATGTGTAATTAAAATAGATATATAATGGAGTAGTTGTTACTATTATATATGTATACATATATATCTATATGTGTAGATATATGAAAATATATGCATATATGAGGAATGGAGTATACTTACTAGAAAAGATGATAAAAGCTTGCACATGAAACTCTCTCTTTTTTCGATTAATTTTTTCTATAAACATATAACTATCACAAAGAAATATTCTACTGGAACATTTGTGAATTGCTATCACAAAATTGTTCAACTCCGAAACTTGGCATATATCCTGGAGGTATATCACCTGTAACTCATAGCAAACCATTCGTGGTGAGGGCGATAAAGACCTTAAGGACAGGGATTACCCGTGTCATGTTTTCCGATTATTTTTTCGATTATGACTCTACGAAGCTAAGGTTCTAACAGTATTATTAGGAGAAGCTGCAGCGCAAACATTTTGGGAGGGAGTCTTACAACCCATCCATTCATTCCGGCACATCATCTTTCGTGGTCGTTGCCGAAGTTATCACCCCAATCACCGGAATGCGAGATTTTGTTCATTTACAGAATTCATGGTGGAGTCCCGCAAACTATGTTAACTGGCTGGCCTCACCATCTTTACCAGTATGTCAATACTTCCTCGGCGCCATCACCGAACCTTAGCCGGAAAGCTCAGAACGCGTGTCCTCGTCGCCTTCTCTGTTGAAGACTCTGTCATAGTCGTTTTTTTTTATTTTGGAGTCATGCAGGTATGGCGGATCAGAGGAGAGTAAAAGTGGAGGCAAAGCATATAAGGAGGTAGCTTCGGCTATGCCCTTTACCAATAATATGTTACAGTTCGCTGATTCTTTCCGAGGAGGTTCCCGGCGCTTGCAACTGTTATCAACCGGCGCTGGGCCATGATACACTCAAATGTAAATCGGAGACGGTATCTTCGATTACGTCATCATTCTTTTCTTTCCGACATAACCCTCCTGAATTAACTCGGATGTTTGATGAGCTGCCGAGGGCCAGAATTATTGAAGTTCTCGTTCCGACGCCGGAGATATTAGCCCAATGTTTCTTTCTTACATCATTGAGTTTCCTTACAAACAGGCTCAGTTGATTTATATTTTTAGTGGGACGTGTGGCCCAACGTGGCCTGTATGTTCATGGACGGCGTTTCAGAATCTATGGGGTGTCGGTCGGTATCCTCGCCTCTGTTATCATGCTCTGCTTAGAAACATGGTAGTTTTATTGCATGGGTTTTGTCCAGTGGATATCTAAAGGATACTGAAATTGTTGTGGATGCACTCTCAATTGGTAATGAATTCAAACATTGTTTATATTGATCAATTCACAGGAAACAGAATCAAGTCTTTTGCTCAAGTAAGGGAAGTAAGGGAGGACGGTAAGAGGATATCACTTTATTGTGGGTATAAAGAATAACCTGCCTAATTGACAGTTTCTTATATTCTTTATTGAACTGTTGGTTATTGGTTTTATGGTTGAATATCTTTGGCTTACGTGCAAAGATGAATTGTTAATTGATGTCTTTGGCCTGTAGTGCAAAGATGATATGTTATTTGATAGCCTTGACCCGCAGTGCAAAGATGGACAGGTGTATGACATGATCATGACCACTTGTGATACTAACGAATATCCTTGGCACGTAGTGCCAGGATGATTCGATGATGTGAATTATTTATTTAGCTGAGTCTCAGCGATTGATTTATAGTTGAATATCTTTGGCACGTAGTGCAAAGGTAGACAACTGATTTGTCTGATCATTGTTATTACACTTGAATATCTTCAGCCTTTGGGGTAAGGATATTGAGTAAACATTCTATTAAGCCTTGTGACAAGAAGGAATTGTTAATTCATGTTATTATAAATATGTATTGTGAATTTAATTATAATCTTCAGTGGTTCAGGTGAAGACAGGTATTGGAAGCTTTCTTTGTCTTTGGTACAACGAAGAATTATTGATGAGTATTACAGGAACGAAGTAATAACGATGGACTTTTAATTTGGAGGAGACAGTAGATAATATGTTATACTTGACTCTTCTAATGGATTGTTGATTCCGCTGCAAATATGGTTGAAATTAAAGTTTTATAATATACCATATGTTATAAATCTCTGATTTATTATTGACGAAAGCTATTGATAATATAGTTATCTTTAGTCATGCTATTCTTTACTGGGCTAGTCGTGCTCACCCTTTTGCTTCACAATTCCTTTCAGGTATTAAGAGTGTAGCTAGGTTGAGCGGGGATATCAGGGAAAAGGAGTGACGGTTCAGATGATAGCTTCCGTAGTCCTTACTATTCTGTAAGATAGTGTTACAATAAATGTAACGAGGACTCTTTTGAGTTTGTATACTGTCTAGATGACAATGTACATATTAAAACTCACAGCGTATGTTGTGTTGTATTTTGCACGATAGCTGTATAATTAAGTTCGTATTTGTATTTGTAGCGTATTTCTGGCGACTCAAAATTGGGTAATTTTGGGGGCGTCACATTTGGTATCAGAGCTTAGGGATATGATCGCTGGCGGAGATATTAGTCTAAGAACTAGGAGGGGAGAGACGAGTTATATACTTCGCTAGTGTGTGACTTTCCTAAGCTGAAATTGTTTACTTGATAAATTGACAAATTGTGATATGTCAATTAACCTTTGTTTTGAAGGTATATTTTAGAATGATATTTGAAATACAGGAGATGAACAATATGATACAGAGGATATAATTGGGAAGGTACAATTCAAAAAGAAAGCAAGGTATCCTCACCTCTTTGTCATACTAGGTACGTTCGTAAATTTCGAGGACGAAATTTCATAAGGAGGGGAGATTGTGAGACCCCGAATTTTTATGAAATAAAAATTCAATAATTTTATTTAATAAATGATTATTTTGATGTAAGAATAGAATTAAAAGTTGATATTTGAATTTATTTTTTTATTTGTTTAGTTATATTTTTTTTATTGAAGGACTATAAAATAAAGGGGAAATAAAATAATTTAATTTATTAATAGCCCATGTGGGCGGCTGATTGATAGGAGAATAATTTATGAGAGATAAATTTTATTATGGGCATCATGTGAATGATATGTTCAATCACGGGTGTGATAAAATAAAAGAGGAATAGACAAGCCCTTGTGGGCGGCCGAATTATGGAGAATAAATTATGAGAGAATAAAAGAAGAGACAAATGCACGTGGGGGGATTATTTTATTGCATGGCTAGACTTTTCTTGGGCTCTCTCTCTATATAACATGTTAATATTATTAAGGACGAGGGAGATATTTTTTTTTATCAAGAACTCTTTCGGTTCTCTCTCTCTAAGATATGAGTAGTATTATTAGGAGAAGCTGCAGCGCAAACATTTTGGGAGGGAGTCTTACAACCCATCCATTCATTCCGGCACATCATCTTTCGTGGTCGTTGCCGATGTTATCACCCCAATCACCGGAATGCGAGATTTTGTTCATTTACAGAATTCATGGTGGAGTCCCGCAAACTATGTTAACTGGCTGGCCTCACCATCTTTACCAGTATGTCAATACTTCCTCGGCGCCATCACCGAACCTTAGCCGGAAAGCTCAGAACGCGTGTCCTCGTCGCCTTCTCTGTTGAAGACTCTGTCATAGTCGTTTTTTTTTATTTTGGAGTCATGCAGGTATGGCGGATCAGAGGAGAGTAAAAGTGGAGGCAAAGCATATAAGGAGGTAGCTTCGGCTATGCCCTTTACCAATAATATGTTGCAGTTCGCTGATTCTTTCCGAGGAGGTTCCCGGCGCTTGCAACTGTTATCAACCGGCGCTGGGCCATGATACACTCAAATGTAAATCGAAGACGGTATCTTCGATTACGTCATCATTCTTTTCTTTCCGACATAACCCTCCTGAATTAACTCGGATGTTTGATGAGCTGCCGAGGGCCAGAATTATTGAAGTTCTCGTTCCGACGCCGGAGATATTAGCCCAATGTTTCTTTCTTACATCATTGAGTTTCCTTACAAACAGGCTCAGTTGATTTATATTTTTAGTGGGACGTGTGGCCCAACGTGGCCTGTATGTTCATGGACGGCGTTTCAGAATCTATGGGGTGTCGGTCGGTATCCTCGCCTCTGTTATCATGCTCTGCTTAGAAACATGGTAGTTTTATTGCATGGGTTTTGTCCAGTGGATATCTAAAGGATACTGAAATTGTTGTGGATGCACTCTCAATTGGTAATGAATTCAAACATTGTTTATATTGATCAATTCACAGGAAACAATTCACAGGAAACAGCATCAAGTCTTTTGCTCAAGTAAGGGAAGTAAGGGAGGACGGTAAGAGGATATCACTTTATTGTGGGTATAAAGAATAACCTGCCTAATTGACAGTTTCTTATATTCTTTATTGAACTGTTGGTTATTGGTTTTATGGTTGAATATCTTTGGCTTACGTGCAAAGATGAATTGTTAATTGATGTCTTTGGCCTGTAGTGCAAAGATGATATGTTATTTGATAGCCTTGACCCGCAGTGCAAAGATGGACAGGTGTATGACATGATCATGACCACTTGTGATACTAACGAATATCCTTGGCACGTAGTGCCAGGATGATTCGATGATGTGAATTATTTATTTAGCTGAGTCTCAGCGATTGATTTATAGTTGAATATCTTTGGCACGTAGGTACAAAGGTAGACAACTGATTTGTCTGATCATTGTTATTACACTTGAATATCTTCAGCCTTTGGGGTAAGGATATTGAGTAAACATTCTATTAAGCCTTGTGACAAGAAGGAATTGTTAATTCATGTTATTATAAATATGTATTGTGAATTTAATTATAATCTTCAGTGGTTCAGGTGAAGACAGGTATTGGAAGCTTTCTTTGTCTTTGGTACAACGAAGAATTATTGATGAGTATTACAGGAACGAAGTAATAACGATGGACTTTTAATTTGGAGGAGACAGTAGATAATATGTTCTACTTGACTCTTCTAATGGGTTGTTGATTCCGCTGCAAATATGGTTGAAATTAAAGTTTTATAATATACCATATGTTATAAATCTCTGATTTATTATTGACGAAAGCTATTGATAATGTAGTTATCTTTAGTCATGCTATTCTTTACTGGGCTAGTCGTGCTCACCCTTTTGCTTCACAATTCCTGTCATGTATGTCTTTGGACATGTATTACTTATGATTTAATTGTATTGCTCTAATTATGTGGGTTTGGGGATTGTTGTCTTAACCTCCAACTCCATTCATTTATAATATTATGATTCTGATAATTGTTATGGCAAACAGGTCGCTGATCTTTCGGTGGAGGATTACATAACTGCAACTGCTTGGTCTTCTTCCAGTTTAGTCACCTTACGCATTTTATCTTCTAGCTTGTACGTCAGATAGCTACTATTTTTGTATATGTTATACACCTCACATCAGATTATTTTTAAAAAATATGAGCCACCTCTTTCTAGTTCGTTTGACAGTCCATAACAGTGTAGTTCGTGTCTCGCCAGCCAACTAAGCAATACCCAGTACATAGCACCCCTAAGTGGAAAAATTGTCTAGCAATAACAAAAAGAATAGGGGAAAAACTTATATATGAATATCTAGATTACCCATGCTTAGTGGAATGACTAGAGGCAGGGCATGCTCTACCTAATTTCTTGCATTTGGTAAAATTTTCTACTTCTTTTTGAAAAATTTTACATATCCAAGTGGCAACACGTTTTATAAAAGAAGACATAAATATTGCAAGATAAATCAAAAATGTGTGTCCCATTAGTTTTACTCTGTAGAATTTGTTATCAATTTGCCTATGTGCCTAACTAGTTTAAAAACCATTCATCATACATCTGCTCTTTTTTAACTTTTATATACCGTTGGGATTTTGTGTTAAGTTTGTAGATTGGATGACTTAGATCGTGTTTTTTGGGAACTTGCAGGCCTTTTGAAGCTACGCCATGATGTGAGAACTTGCGATTACAAGGATGTGCATGTGCTATGGGATCTACTGAACAAGAATGAATTGGGGGTTGCTAGATCTGCTGTCAGGAGCAAAAAGGGACACGTGTGGAATATTTTCAGATGGGCCAAGCAGGCTCCATTTTTCTGCCGAAGGGTTTGAGCGATTTTGTTGCCCTTTTGAGCTAACAAACTCAAATTCCCTGTGTCCAAGGTATGAACATGGATTTTGGTGATTAAATATAATAATAGCTAGCAAAAGGGAGGAACTCATTATATATTATGTAGCTGCTTCTCTCTTTGAACGAGCTATCTGTGCATCGATATTCTTAACTCTTCTAATAAACTATAGTATGTAAGCATATAGTGTTATATTTTAGATCTATGTTTCTTTTATATATTTTATAAAAATACATCATAATTGTATAAGTATACTCTTTTAGCACTTGGTAATGAGGTTTAACAATCAGGTTTTAGATTTTATTGAGCTGATTCAGTATAATTATCCGCTCTCTGGTTATTAACATAATTGTCAAATCATTTCTTACAAACTTGGTGAAATAATTTCAGGCAAATAAATAATTTACATATGTAATACTATATAAGATCTGTCTGGGCTATGCACGGATG
The DNA here is from genome assembly GCA_020205505.1 of Panax japonicus. NCBI lineage: Eukaryota > Viridiplantae > Streptophyta > Magnoliopsida > Apiales > Araliaceae > Panax > Panax japonicus. The sequence continues at coordinate 46,471,418 of CM035101.1, read as the reverse complement.
TTTCTGCACATCATTATTACTGTACTAAAAAATTTGCGACAGCCAAACTCTCAAGCTTCGAAAAAATGTTGTTGTTCCTACTGTGGGAATTTGTTTTTATTTTATTGTTCAAAGTTAACTGTTTGATGAATTTGAGCTTAAGCTCATTAGTTGCTTGATTGCATTTGACTAATAATTTTATTGCACCATATTTATGGGCCTAAAAAGATAGCATAATTTTTTGAGTAAGGTTATAGCTATAGCTATAGTTTCCCTTTGCAAATGTGGAGGGAATCGTCTCGCGAAAGTTATTCTTACGCAGGTCTAAATCCTCAAGGAATTGAAAAGTTCCAAACACATTAGGGATCTTTCCTCTGAATTCATTATTTGATAGATCCATGACACATAGATTGGGAAAAGGATATTTTGTCTTGGAAATGTTGTATATAAAAATTGGACCATGAAATTCATTGAATCTCAAGATAAGAAAATTCAACTGCGGAAGAGTTTCCAACCATCGGGGAAATGTATCTTTTAATTTGTTACTTCCGAGATCAATACTCTGTAAGTCCGTACAATTTCCCAAGTTAGGCACCATTCCTTCGAATCGATTGCCCTGCAAAGTGAGAGAATTCAATTTGTTCAAACTTGCTAAAGTTGATGGAATGGTACTGTGAAAGTGATTCATCGATAGATCTAAGATTGAGAGGCTATCACTGAGATTCCCAAGACAATGCGGAAGTACACCACTAAAGTTGTTGCTCGACATGTAAAGAAATTCAAGGCTGTTAGAATTGCATATCCACAAGAATATTGATTTCTCAAGAAAATTCGAACCAAGATTAACATACCATAATGAATCCCTCCACTTGGACGGAACCCACTCAGGAACTCGGCCATGAATTTGGTTGTTGGATAGGTCTAGCCACTCTAGGTTCTCCGTGGCTCTCAAGAAATATGGGAATTCCTTTATCTTGAGAGAAGACAATTCAAGATATTTGAGGTTGGGGAAGGTAGTGTTGATAATAGTGTTGTTAGTGGTGCTCAACCTCACTGATAGGTTGTTGTTGTATGAAAGTGACAACGACTCAAGTTTTTTTAGGCTCGAAAACATTTCAATCTCTATGTTGCCGTTCAACTTGTTCGAACCAAGATACAAAGAACGCAGGTCCACCTGTTGAAAAATTGATTGTGGAACGAAACCACTTAGTTCATTATCATTTAAATAAATGTCTACAAGTGAGTTGGACTTGAATTGACACTCACTCAGTTGACACTTGAGTTGATTAAAGCCAAGACCTAAAAACTCCAACAACGGAAGATCAAATATCCGAGACGGTATTGTCCCATTGAGCGAGTTGACAAATAAATTGAGAATGGTTAGTTTTTGAAGGTCAGTGATGTTGGACGGCAGGGGCCCCATTAGCGAGCTGCCTGACAAGTCCAAAAAAAACAAGTTGGCTCAGATTGACAACCCAAGAGGGAAAGGAACCAATAGTCAACTTGTTATCTCCGAGTGAGAGATATCTCAAGTGTACGAGGTTTGCGAAACCCTTAGGAATTTGGCCTAGTAGATGATTAGTAGATAGATGTAGCTCAGTTAGATGCGTAAGATTTGAGATGAATTTAGGAATGGAACCTGACAAATTGCAGAAATCAAGATTCAATGATTTCAAAGACTTGAGAGAGCCGACTACATCTGGTACTTCTCGTAACATTGTTCGTGAAAGATCCAACTCCCGCAGACTAGTAATACAGGAACCATTACTAGCGCTCAAGTTGGATTGTGGTAAAACACCGATGACATTACGGTTACCACGTAACCTTAATGTTTTCAAGTTCGGAAGAATGAAGATTTCATGCGGCAATTCCCCGCGCAATCGAGTGTAAGAAAGATCGAGTGAAACCAGTTTGGAGAGATGCGATATTTCCGAGGGGATTGCAAACCGGCCGAATTCACGCGGTATCATGGATCCACTGAAATCATTGGAAGCAAGGTTGAGCCTCTGGAGTTGAGCAAGCTGGAAGAGGCTAATGTTGGAATGAAGGACTACTACTAGCTGGTTGCAACTGAGGTCGAGCCCGATTACGTCTCCCGTCAACGGATTACATGCAACTCCGTGCCATTTGCAACAATCAGAACTCATTTTCCACTGATTTGTCTTTGGATAAGGAGAAGTATTACCATACTCACCACAACCCCAAGAAGCAGAACTATTTATGCTCATCATTTGCTTAAATTGAAACAAAGCAAGCATTTGTTTATCGGGGCACAAATGATTATCATTAGCAGATGAAAAGGAGATGACAAAATGATGAAGTTGTAAGAAGATTATTAGGAGGTGGATTGGAGTAACTGATGACTGCCTCATTTTAATGGGTGAGCAGGGTAATAGTACTATTTAATGGGTGAGCAGGGTAAAACTGACCTATTTTTTAATGGGTGACTCCCTATTTTTCTAAAGCTTTACAAAAGCTTCTCTCAATCGTCTCTCCTAACTCTCTCGGATGGAGTAGGAAATTTTGGTGTGTTTTCTTCTTCCATTTGCTGTCCCTTTTATAGCAAGAGAAAGGGACTGAGGGAGGGAGTCAAGAAAGGGCCCGTGCGGAATTCAATGGGCGGCATTAATGGGCGAGGAAAATCAACTCTTTGACCAACAAATCCAACTTCAACAATCATGATCTAAAAAAACCTTAGTTCAGATATGAAAAAAAATAAAAAAACAGAGCACTATATCACCAAAGTTCCAGAACTTTGGCTTAGGAATAACAGAGAACTCTGGGCGGGAATAACAGCTTTTTCACACTTTTGCAAATTGTGAGAATTCTGGGTGGGAATAACAGAGATGTAGTATAATTTCAATGGGTGAAGACTTTGACCAACAATGCCGCCCATTGAATTCCGCCCGGGCCCTTTCTTGACTCCCTCCCTCAGTCCCTTTCTCTTGCTATAAAAGGGACAGCAAATGGAAGAAGAAAACACACCAAAATTTCTTACTCCATCCGAGAGAGTTAGGAGGGACGATTGAGAGAAGCTTTTGTAAAGCTTTAGAAAAATAGGGAGTCACCCATTAAAAAATAGGTCAGTTTTACCCTGCTCACCCATTAAAAAGTACTATTACCCTGCTCACCCATTAAAATGAGGCAGTCATCAGTTATTCCAATCCACCTCCTAATAATCTTCTTACAACTTCATCATTTTGTCATCTCCTTTTCCTCTGCTAATGATAATCATTTGTGCCCCGATAAACAAATGCTTGCTTTGTTTCAATTTAAGCAAATGATGAGCATAAATAGTTCTGCTTCTTGGGGTTGTGGTGAGTATGGTAATACTTCTCCTTATCCAAAGACAAATCAGTGGAAAATGAGTTCTGATTGTTGTAAATGGCACGGAGTTGCATGTAATCCGTTGACGGGAGACGTAATCGGGCTCGACCTCAGTTGCAACCAGCTAGTAGTAGTCCTTCATTCCAACATTAGCCTCTTCCAGCTTGCTCAACTCCAGAGGCTCAACCTTACTTCCAATGATTTCAGTGGATCCATGATACCGCGTGAATTCGGCCAGTTTGCAATCCCCTCGGAAATATCGCATCTCTCCAAACTGGTTTCACTCGATCTTTCTTACACTCGATTGCGCGGGGAATTGCCGCATGAAATCTTCATTCTTCCGAACTTGAAAACATTAAGGTTACGTGGTAACCGTAATGTCACCGATGTTTTACCACAATCCAACTTGAGCGCTAGTAATGGTTCCTGTATTACTAGTCTGCGGGAGTTGGATCTTTCACGAACAATGTTACGAGAAGTACCAGATGTAGTCGGCTCTCTCAATTCTTTGAAATCATTGAATCTTGATTTTCTGCAATTTGTCAGGTTCCATTCCTAAATTCATCTCAAATCTTACGCATCTAACTGAGCTACATCTATCTACTAATCATCTACAAGGCCAAATTCCTAATGGTTTCGCAAACCTCGTACATTTGAGATATCCCTCACTCGGAGATAACAAGTTGACTATTGGTTCCTTTCCCTCTTGGGTTGCCAATCTGAGCCAACTTGTTTTTTTGGACTTGTCAGGCAACTCGCTAATGGGGCCCCTGCCGTCCAACATCACTGACCTTCAAAAACTAACCATTCTCAATTTATTTGTCAACTCGCTCAATGGGACAAAACCGTCTCGGATATTTGATCTTCCGTTGTTTGAGTTTTTAGGTCTTGGTTTTAATCAACTCAAGTGTCAACTGAGTGAGTTTCAATTCAAGTCCAACTCACTTGTAGACATTTATTTAAATGATAATGAACTAAGTGGTTTCGTTTCACAATCAATTTTTCAACAGGTGGACCTGCGTTCTTTGTATCTTGGTTCGAACAAGTTGAACGGCAACATAGAGATTGAAATGTTTTCGAGCCTAAAAAAACTTGAGTCGTTGTCACTTTCATACAACAACAACCTATCAGTGAGGTTGAGCACCACTAACAACACTATTATCAACACTACCTTCCCCAACCTCAAATATCTTGAATTGTCTTCTCTCAAGATAAAGGAATTCCCATATTTCTTGAGAGCCACGGAGAACCTAGAGTGGCTAGACCTATCCAACAACCAAATTCATGGCCGAGTTCCTGAGTGGGTTCCGTCCAAGTGGAGGGATTCATTATGGTATGTTAATCTTGGTTCGAATTTTCTTGAGAAATCAATATTCTTGTGGATATGCAATTCTAGCAGCCTTGAATTTCTTTACATGTCGAGTAACAACTTTAGTGGTGTACTTCCGCATTGTCTTGGGAATCTCAGTGATAGCCTCTCAATCTTAGATCTATCGATGAATCACTTTCACGGTACCATTCCATCAACTTTAGCAAGCTTGAACAAATTGAATTCTCTCAATTTGCAGGGCAATCGATTCGAAGGAATGGTGCCTAACTTGGGAAATTGTACGGACTTACAGAGTATTGATCTCGAAAGCAACAAATGAAAAGATACATTTCCCCGATGGTTGTAAACTCTTCTGCAGTTGAATTTTCTTATCTTGAGATTCAATGAATTTCATGGTCCAATTTTTATATCCAACATTTCCAAGACTAAATATCTTTTTCCCAATATACGTGTCATGGATCTATCAAATAATGAATTCAGAGGAAAGATCCCTAATGTGTTTGGAATTTTTCAATTCCTTGAGGATTTAGACCTGCGTAAGAATAACTTTCGCGGGACGATTCCCTCCACATTTGCAAAGGGAAACCCCTTGAGTAGTCTTAATTTGCACGACAATCATTTAAGAGGTGGTGTCCCAAGTTCGTTGGCAAATTGTAGTCGGTTAGAAGTTCTTGATCTTGGAAAAAACCAGATAAATGATACATTCCCAAACTGGTTGGGAATTCTTCCGGAGCTGCACGTTCTTCCACGGTCCAATAAACACCACCTCCATGACTAAAAATCCTTTTCCGAAGCTGCGAATCATCGATCTTTCTTGCAATGAGTTTTCTGGCCTTCTACCAAAATTATTTTTCAAAAATTTCATAGCAATGAAATATGCTGATGAAAATACAAAGGAAGCAGAATATTTGGGGAATAGTTATTACCATAATTCAGTGATATTGGTGATGAAAGGAGTGTTCATTGAGCTCGAGAGAATTCTAACTACCCTCACAACTATCGATCAGTCTAGCAACAAATTCCAAGGTGAGATTCCAGATATAATCGGAAATCTTAAATTCCTCCGACACCTAAATTTATCCCATAACAGCCTCGTTAGTCGCATTCCTTCACTTTTGGGAAATCTATCGGTGCTCGAATCGCTAGACCTTAATTTCAACCAACTCGTAGGAGAGATTCTTCAAGAGCTTGCTAATCTAAATTTTCTTGGAAAACTAAATCTCTCCTACAATCATCTCAGAGTTCGTATTCCTTCATGATCACAATTTGAAACTTTTTTGAACGATTCGTATTACGGGAATTTAGCATTGTGTGGATTTCCATTGAGCGAGTGTGAAAAAGGTAAAATACCTCCAGTTGTACAAGAAGAAAATGATTCAGATTTCATGGATGGTTTTACTTGGGAAGCAGTATTGATGGGGTATGGATGTGGAACTGTCTTGGGATTTATTATTGGATATATATGTTTTTGGTAGGGAAACCAAAATGGTTCACGGGAATTGTCGAAAGAGAACTTGGCAGGCTACAGAGGAGAAGAGGATATAGATTCAAACAGGGGCGGATCCGGCCCGTTAGTTTAGTGGGGTAAATTTTTTAAATAAAAATTTATAAAAAAAATAAAAAACAATAAAATAAAGACAGATTAAGAGTTTTCTTTGTAGCTTTTTTGTGAGCATAGGTCATGAGAGCCTTTTATGGTCTTTCTATTTCATATTTGTTTAGGAATTGGAGAACTGCACTTATTTTAGGGGCTGTAATTTGTTTTCTATTGCACTTGGGTAGGACTCCTTGGTCTCCCTCGTGTATATTTCTCTCTTCTCATAAAAATCTTCCTCTGGTTATCTTATAAATATTGATAATTTGGGAAAAGTGTTGTGAAATTATATGATATTTAAATGTGCAGCAAGTCTAAAGTCTGTGCCTCGTGCATCGTTTTGAAAAATGACACTTAATTTGGGAAAGAGGCGGTGTATGTATATGTTAAAGTTAGAACATTATAATTGTTGCTATTTTTATTTCTGATATAACTATACGGGCCAACATGCCAAAGGAGATTGCAGATTACTTAAATAAGATGGGTGCCAAAATACCAAATATAAAACCTGGAAAGGCCACTATTGAATATTTAACGAAGATCCAAGCTTCTACTCGTTTTTGGGGTATGTCTGCCCGATATATTTCATTAAACTTATTACAACGTTGATGCAATTTACTAAAACCATGTTTCTCTTTCTCTCTACTATTTTCTTTATGAAAACCATGCAGGTGGTCTGCTGTTAAGTATTTTGGCCACAACATCTAGCATTCTTGATCATTATTTACGGAGTATCAATGAGGGATATTCAATAGGGTTTACATCAGTATTAATCATTGTAAGTGTATTACTGTCAAGCCTACTCTTAGTCCTTACGCCCATGTAGCTGTGTTAAGGTTAAGTTTTTTTTTTGAAACTTGTGGATGCCTCCTTTCTATACGATCATTTAACTTTCAAATTTTTGCTTATGTTTTTACATTGGGTAAACTTAGATTACCTACTTCACAAGGGAAAAAGTTCTTTCTCTATCTTGTGAAGATAGATAATTTTAATGCATTCACAACATTATGTTTGCAACATCACAGTGCTATTTTCACCTTGCGTGGTCTACCCAAGGTAACAAATGGGTTTAAGGGGGATTGTTCTATAAGCTGCAGCGGAACTTAAAAATTTCTTCGCCGTCTTGTTTGGTTTCATGACTGGTCAAACAATTTTTTTACGTCTTCCCACTCAGCGTCACCTCACAAGCTAATTTTGTGGTTTAGGTGCTGTGTAATGAATCTTAGATACATTAGCTATGTTGCTATTATTTTCACTTTCTCTTCTTTCTGTTGCCTTTCCTGCGCTTGGGTGATCTTTTCTTTTTTGCTCTTTTTAATATTCTGGATGCAGTGAGATATGTCTGGATAGATGACCTTCAATATAAGAAGGCTTTGACAGTTCTGCTTCTCCAATGTAGTCTAGGTTCTTTGTTTGAGCTTAACAAATGCATGACCTCTTTATACCATACTTTTATGACTTGCACTTTTGCACCATGCCTTTATGACTCGAACCAATTGGAACACACTACTATGATTTACTATTCTTGCTGAAGCCATCTTTTCCCAACTAAAATTTTTCCGATTCTTGTCATGAATGGGTACTTTAAGAACCTATTTAGACTACACTGATTATAGAAGATGACGATTGTGTAATGTAATATCTTTTCTACTTGATGCTATTCTGTGAAAGGTTGGTTTCTAGTGCCATAAGCCCATATTGTTCCACAAGTGCAATGATATGATCCTAATTCCTAAGGTCTCCTTTACTTTGTCCCCTGATGACAGAATGTATCATGAAAATTAATGTTGTAGAAATAGCATAAATATAAATTATAAAGCATCCAAATAATATTTGTCAATTAAAACAAACACTACGGTAGAAACAATATATTATTTTTTTCTTTGGGTAAATTTTGGTTGCACAATCTTGATTTCTTATTCTTTTGCTCTATTTATGTTGGAGTGAACTCTCCTTTTTTAGCTTATGGGCTTTGTTGTTCTAGCCTCTTGTGCTTCTCTACACTTACCCAGAATGAGGGACTACTCTTACCCAGAATGAAGAACTACTCGACATGTTTATGGCAGTTTGGTTTTAGTCATATTCGATACGATCAGTTCATCCTGTGCTCTATATGAGATTTTGGTTAGGTTGCTATTCATCTAATTAGAAAAGCAAGTGTTGAGTTGGTGTCTGAGCATTTCTTGAATAGGCTCCTAATGTGATCACCACGACTTTAACAATATGTACGTGATTGTCTAATGATGCCACATTAATTGTTTTGGGTCCAGGTTGGTTCTATCATTGAATTGAGAAGATCTTATCAAGCATATAATGTAATGCCAAGTTTAAGCAATGCTTTAAGGCGATATGGTGTATAACATCTGAAATGTTGTCATGCCCATGATTTTTGTATTAAGGTGATTCTACTAAAGCTTTTAATAAATATTAGTATTATTTGTTATGCAGGTTGCTTCTAACATATTTTAACTTGATGGTCATTTTCAGGAACCCTCTGGATAGGGACTGGCGCTAATTACTGTTAGAAACTGCCGAGGGGAAGAGCCACAATACTTTTGCTTTCAGGATCTACTAAAACAAATACATGACATACTGAGTATAAAGGTGATGGTGTATTGGTTCAATACCTGCCAATACCGGAAGGATTTGAAGTCCTAGTCTTGATGAAGTGACTCTGAATTATTATATTGGGATTTTTTCTATTCTTGTTTGAAGAGCTTGGTTGCAAGTAAATAGGATTTATATGATGTTAAAGAGGATGTAGCTTCGACTAATTGTATTATTATTGACCACCTTGGACGTCTAATGTTACTTTGTGCCTTTTTGTTTTTCATTATTACTCGTGTTTTAATTAATAAATATAGTAGCTTTTGGACTAAATTAAAGTATATTGTATAACACGAATCTGTTTATGACACGAACTCATTTTGAATATTGCGTGTCAAAAATTGCTACACTAAACAACAAAAATTCGTTTAAAATGATACGTTATCCCTTAAAATGACAATTTTAAACTTGCCAAGTTTATTTTTTTTCTCTCACCTCAAAACTAAGAATAATGTTCGGAGTTTGGACTAAATTTGAAAATTGAAAAATAGAATTTCAAGTTATATGGACTAATATTATATATGTTTGGGAGAACTTTTGCATATTATATATAATATTAAGATTATGATGGAGTAAATTTTGCAATACAATAAAATGTAATGGAAAATATAAAAACTCATTTATTATTTTTCTGCATATTTTGATTCTAAATTATATTTTTGTAGTACCTCACCCACACACGAGATGATAGGGTTGGATTTTACGAGAATTCAAGAGATGATAGAGAGTAAAAGGGAACTGAGAAAGTTCAAAAATAAGAGAGAATACAAAGGCACAGTAACTAATTATTATTATTCGTGTTATTTAACCATAAATTGTAAGTTGTGACCCAAAATCACCAGGTTATTAAAGTCTAGGCAATATTAATAGAAATCAATGCATTATTTATTTTCTGAAAACTCAGTGCACCACCCACCAGGCGTGTTTTATCCCAAGTCCAAACCCTACAACAGATATATCCCGCGCCTAATAGCCCATCTCAAATTTTGAGCTCAGATTTTAGTTTTATCGAACTCTCTATTTCTGAATAACTTACCGGGAATGGAAGGACAAGGAAGACCGGAGGTGGGATTTACAGAGATCGTGACCAGGGTGGCAGGACCGTTCCTGAGATTTTGGTAGCCTAAAAAATGGGGCGAAACATTGTCTTCACAAAAAAGTAAAAACAAATAAATAAAAAGTACAAGCTGTATCCAAAAAAGTGTGTTTCCGAAACTTAAAATATAATAGTTCGACTACAACAAAATATATGAGAATACATTCATTGAAAGATAATTTTCTAGTATTCTTAGAGACAATCTTCAATCAAATGTTCAAAATCAAGTTTGTCCAGCATATCCTTCTCGACAGAGCCGGCCCTGGGCATGAGCCAATAGGGCAACCGCCCAGGGCCCAAAATTGAAAGGGGCTCAATTTTTTTATAAATTTTTGTATTTATGTGTATAAAAAAATAAATAATAAAAAGATTAGCGATATTATGCATTGAAAATGATATGTTAGAAAACATTAAAATATGATAGTATAATTGATGATTTTGCATCTAAAAGTGTAACAAGAAGACATTTTAAATGGTGTTTTGTGGTTTAGATTTCATTGAGCAAAACTAAAGAAATACCCACTGTAGTTGGTAGGTTTTACTGATTAAAACCATTGAACTTTTAATTTTTTAAATTACACCACTAAACTAATTATTATTTTGAAATTGGGTCATTCCGTTAAAAAAAATAAACGGACGTTAATTTTTTATCTACAAAACTAATGAATTATCCACTGTAGTTGACACATTTTACTGATTACATCATTGCACTTTTAATTTTTTAAATTACCCCATCAAACTAATTAAAAATAATTATTTTAAATATTTTTAAAAATAATTATTATTTTAAGTAAAAAATATTAGAAACTTTTTTACTTCATAAAATTAGTAGAGTTTCATAAAATATAGATTCAAAAAAATTAAAGTGATTTTAAATTAAATTAATGTCTACTTAATTTTTTAAAAGAATGACCCATTCTTAATATTATAATTTTTTTTAAAAAAAAACTAAAAATATAAATTAAATAAAAAAATAGTAAAAGATAAATAAAAAAACTGATTCAATTTTTTCAAAAAGAAATTAATAATTTTTATAAATAAATATTATTTTCAAGAAAATAAATTGGAAAATTCTTCATAATTTTTTAAAAAAAGAGTAAAATTTTATAAAATATATTGAAAAAAAAATAAACTTTATTTTCGAAAGAAAAAAAAAATTTTGTTTTTAAATCAGTAAGGTTTCATAAAACTTAAATTTTTTTAAATCTATATTTTATGAAATTTTACTCATTTTATGGAAAAAAAATTAAAGTTTCTAATATTTTTTTACTGAAAATAATAACTATTTTTAAAAATATTTAAAATAATCATTTTTTAATTAATTTAATACGGCAATCTGAAAAATTAAAAGTTCAATGATGTAATCAGTAAAACGTCCAATAAAAGTTCAATTAATTTAATACCGATATAATTGGCACTAAATAGCCTGGACCCCACTTATACACATTATTCGTCCCAATAAAAGTTCATTTTCACTTTTAAAATCTATATAATAAAACAGAACCCAATTTGAATTTTAGAATTTGAGAAAGCACAACAACGACTCAGATTCAATCTAACTTAATCTAAAGGCTCACATTTCATCTCACACACACAAAATCCCACCCAAATTTTCTCCTTATTCTCTCTCTCTCTCCTCTTCTCCTTCTCTCTCCTCTCTTACTTCCTATGCCTTCTCTCTTTCTCTCTCCTCCTTTTCTTTTTCTCTCTTCTCATCTTTCTCTCTACAATAATTGATATTTTAATATTTTATTTTAAACTATATTAATTTTTTGGAGTATGCTTACATTTAAAATGTATAATACATAAAAAATATTAATGGTAAGAAAACAAAATTAAAAACAAGATCATAATTTACTTATAAAAAAGCAATTACAAAATCAAAAAATTAAATAGATTCTTTTCTTTTTCTTTATCAAATAGAAAAAATATTAACAAATTAAAAAATTGGTTAATTGTTGGCATGATGTGATATTTAAAGTTAAAATACTAGATGTGATAATAATAATAATAATAATTATAACTATAATAGTAATATTAATAATAATAACAATAATAACAATAATAATAAAAATAACAACAACAACAATAATAATAATAATAATAATAATAATAAAAATAATAATAATAATTGTTATTATGATAGTGTGGTGAATTATGAAAATTGTTATTGATTATTTGTAAATTTTGTAGACAAGTTTAGATTTTTCTGGATATATCTATTTTTAAAGAAAAATTAATTATTGTGGTGGTGTGGTGAATTATGATAATTATTATGTGTGATTGTAAGTTATTTTAGGTTGCAAAAAGTCTTTAGATAATGTAATATTTTTTGAATTTTAATCTAATTTTTTGTTACGTCGTGCCTTCAGGCACGGGCAATTACTAGTGTGTAGATATAATAAGATTTGTCTACTGCATATAGTAATATATTCTTGTATCTAGATTAATTCTTTTGTATTAAACAGTAAGATAATATGTGTTATCAAGAAAATTTATGAATACAAGCATAAATTTGTATCAAACGTGGAAATACAAGCATAAACTTTTAAAACGTTTGCATTGGTTAAATTCCACAAGCATCTTTGAAAATTCCACAAGGGTTCCCTTTATTATATTAATTGCACCTGTGGAACGTGAGAAAGCTGCCCGTGGAAATATCAAAAATAAATTGGGAAAATACTTAACTCATGATTTTATCGACGGGTTAAATACACTTTTTTCCACTTTCCTCGACCTAGGTTTACAAATGCATCACTGGACTGAATTTTTTTACGGTCAACTCATTGAACTATAACTTTTTAACAAAAATTGAAATTTCCGTCTAAAAATATTAAAAGTTAACGAAAAATCTACATGGCAACGCTTACGTGTAATATAAGTGCCACCGTGAATTTTTTTTAATAATAATAACAAAATAACTTTAGTTTAAATTTTTTTGGTTTTCAATCTTGAATTAATGAATTTATATTATCTTTTTAATTTTTAAATATTTTAAATTAACTTTAAAAAAACATAATTATCTAATATAATTCATCATCTTTTTTACCACAAATCCAAATTTAAATTCATCACCTTCTTCACCACAAATCTAAATCCAAATCTAATTCATCGTCTTCTTCACTTTCATCATCTTCTTCGTCACAGATCTGTAGTCGGAAAACAAACAGAGATTTGTTTGTTTGTTTGATAGCTAAGAGATTTGTTTGTTTGTTTGTTTGATAATAATTCATCTTCTTCACTTTCACTTTCATCATCTTCTTCGTCACAGATCTATAATTCATCATCTTCTTCACCACAAAGTTCTAAAATTTTAACAACCCAGATCTGTAGTCGGAAGTCTCCGAAATCCAAATCTAATTTATTCTTCTTCACCACAAATCCTGTTGGGAAAAAATCAGCACCCAAATACTGTTGTTTGGATAAATTAGACGGATAAAATGCCAAACAGTTTAAATTTGCAGTTCCACCAAAATAATAACCATTGCAGGAAATAAATAGAAAATATCCAACCACGAGACACCAAGATTTTACGTGAAAAACTCTCTAAAACTAAGATGTAAAAACCACGGGACAAACTATGTGATGGAACCCAAATAAAACACCATTTTATTTGAATTATCTTTCTCTCCCTATTTTTTTAAAACTTTACAAAAGCTTCTCTCAATCGTCCCTCCTAACTCTCTCGGATGGAGTAGGAAATTTTGGTGTGTTTTCTTCTTCCATTTGCTGCCCCTTTTATAGCAAGAGAAAGGACAGAGGGAGGGAGTCAAGAAAGGGCCCGGGCGGAATTCAATGGGCGGCATTAATGGGCGAGGAAAATCAACTCTTTGACCAACAAATCCAACTTCAATAATCCAGATCTAAAGAAACCTTAGTTCAGATATGAAAAAAATAAAAAAACAGAGCACTATATCACCAAAGTTCCAGAACTTTGGCCTAGGAATAACAGAGAACTCTGGGCGGGAATAACAACTTTTTCACACTTTTGCAAATTGTGAGAATTCTGGGTGGGAATAACAGAGAAGATGTAGTATAATTTCAATGGGTGAAGACTTTGACCAACAAAGTTTAACAAAATGTTCTCTTGGTTAACTCAGTTTTTACATAATTAATTAAATTTATCCTAATCATGTCGTTTACAGACCATCGGTTTTGGGTGTCCAATTACTAAACATTGTCACTAGGTCTAAATATATTCAAACCTAGCTATTTCTGGTGAACTTAATTATTTAAAAATTATATATTTTTTATCAATTGAAATTTATTTATTTAAAAAAAATAAATACATGGAACGAAAAGACTATAATAGTCTCTCAAAGTTATAATAAAAGGCCAAACTGAGGCATGGTAACCTAGAGATTTAGGACAGATGATATTGGTTCTTCATTTCATTTGCTTAATTGGAGGAAACGAAGTAGGTGATATCCAATATAAGAATATAATTTGATCCCAAATCAAGCACGTAACCTATAGGAAGAATTAAGATGATATCGTGTGAATATGTTTTGAGAATATAATGCAAAGTCCTGTGTGGACCAGATATAGTTAAAATGGGCACTATATGGTTGAGAGTTGAGAGATAATTATTCTATCCTTTTAGATGCTTAGTGTTGAATAAGATCTGACCAACTGGCAATAAATAGCCAAGACAAAAATGAAAAAAAAAGATAAAAGTAGTGCTTAGTTGTAGCTGCATGCGGCTTTCAAGTTTCATGTTTGAAGATATAATTCACTCGTCATGCTATATAGTAACTGGTTAAAAATTGTCTAATTTATCTATATAAAAAATTACTGAGTTATATTGTATAATTTATTAATTATTTGTCTTGCTAAAAACTACAATTTTTATCTAATTGCACAGCTTCATTCATAATTGCATAGCTTTATCTAATTTCCATTGCTTATTTGTATTTGCGAATGAATGAAAATACTTAACCCTTCAAAAACCCTAATCAACCATTTCATTGAAAGTATTCAGTTGAACAATAAAATATATTTATTTATTTACTAGATACAACCCGCGCGTTCCGGCGGGATTATTCAAATTTTTTATAATGTGTGCATACAATTAATAAATTAAAATATATGAAAATATTATATTAAAGATTTTCTAGAATTCTTTGTTCTGTAAAAAAAACAACGTATCTACGAATAGCCTCAAAAGAGATAAAATCCCAAAAAATATGCATACAATAAAGACAACAATTCCTTTATTCTCCATATGTGTTTGACATTGTGGAACCTTTTCAACTTTTGATCTGCATTGAAATAGGTAAAAGTAAGCATTATATCCACATTATTTGTAAACTGGATGAAAACATGCTCATTTTTGTCAAAAGCTGAAACTATAAATGGTACACAAACACACGCACACAACTAATAACTGTATTAGGATGAAAGTTCACTAAATAATTGAACTCAGAAGATAACCTATCAAAGGACTAACACGAAACAATATCAAAAATCATAATAGTTACCAATAGGCCAAGGTTTTTGATAATCAAAACACAGTTTGTTTCTCTTAGAAATTTCAATTTCATACCAGTGACTAACCACAATAAGAGAACTTTTGATTATCCAACCAAGCTTTGAAGATAAAAGTCAGAAAGAATCCCCATATTTCCAAAGTCCTTTGTATAGTTGAATATGTTTTGAATCTACTCCAACGACCCCCAGTGGCAACAGACATCTACATCACCATATATTTTTATTGTGAAAGAAAGGTACTTTAGAATTCAAAGGTACACACACATAAGCATTGAATAAAGACCTGAGAATGGGGACATGAGACTTTATCATTACCGATCCATATTAGTAAAGTTTGTTATAACATCTAAAAACTGTGCAACCGACTTATTTGTCATTTCCCCCTTGACTAACATCAAGTGCTGGCTAACAACAACAAACCTATTTGCAGTCCCTTGTTCAAACTACAACAGCCTAAATTCTGAGTTTTATTTTTTATTGGATAAGTTAAATTTTTCAGTTTCTCAAGAAATAACTGAACCTCGTTAGTTCAAATACAATTCTCAATTGCACCAATACTTTATCAAATCTTTGATCTATAATAAACTTATAGATACTATGTACCATCCAAACTGGAAAATACATAAATAAGAAACTAATGGACAATCAATTAATCTTGGTTATTTTGAAAATAAGATATTACCATTTGTCTTCTGAAAAATGAAGATAATCAATATGTTAAATTCACCAATCTCTTGTTAAATTATCCTCAATTCAATTGTCACTAACAAAACAGCATGACAATAAACCCTTCTCTACTAAACTGATAGCTTTCCAGTGATAATAACAATTAAAAGGGATGCTAAGAAAGAAGATCCTAATTATGAATAGTCTATATAACAATTTTTAACCTAAAACTGACCATATTAACTTTTCAAAAATTAAAGGTTTGGAACAGTGAACTTAAGCTTCAGCCTCCAGTTTTAGTTAGGACACATTTTACTATTGTTTAGTTTCTACAATAATCAAATAGTAATTAGGATTTTTTTAATCTACGTGCGGCAGACAATGGCATCAATCAAGTTAAAGCTTGGAAATTAACAAATTAAGCAGTAATGCATTATACCCAAATAGAAACCATCAGAATAATTTTTTATACAATCATGAGGAAGATGGAAACTAACAAATTAATTCATTAATGCATTATACCCAAATAGAAACCATCAAAATTGTCACATATATGTGTAACAGGAAATAAGTTTGAACCTGAGGTTTGGAGGACATTGGTTGCCTTGATAACAATTTCCCCTTGCTAGATTCTTGCAATTCCCTTCTTCGGTCCGAGGTTTGCTTCGAATAGATGGCTGGGGTTTCGAAGGAAGTGGTTTGCGCACAACAGGCATGAAATTCTTTGCACTTGGTGGAATAATCTTTTTCTCTGTAGAAGTCATCGGAACCTTTGTAGGTAAGGCTTTCGGAGCCTGAGGCCGGCCATGTCCACTCCCATTGTTGCTACCATGCCGTTTCCGATAGTCCACTGATGTCACGGCTTACTGACAGAAACTGATTTTTGAGGTTCCACTTTAGCTTGTATTTGCCTAGCTGCAGGCACAGATATCCTTTCATCGCGACCATTACACACCTTTTTGTCATTAATGCTAGATAACTGCTTGCCTCTTCAACATAGCATGTTCAACATCACCAAAAAAACTGTATTAAGTTTTCTCAATGAAAATATCATGTTCTGGGTATTTAGACAAAAAAAAACATAACAAATACATTTAAGCAGCAACACACCAGGTCTTGGAACAGTTACATTTCGAGGGGGTGGGTTTTTATTAGGAGCTGGAAGCTCTGCATCATCCGATAATAGAAATGAGTAGTCCCTAGTATTTTTAAGCATCTGGACTTTTGTTTTTGTCTTTAGCTGCAAAACCATTTAAAAGAACCTTATTTTAAATATTTATATATAAAACAAATTGAGAACATATTAATGTAAATCAAAATAATTCCTAAGCCAGTACAATTCCTACATGTATCTGAAGCAATTGGGATTAAAAGCCAACCTGATTATGTTGAATAGTCGTTGGACACTAACTCTCTAAAATCTGGAGATATTAACTCAACACTAAGACCGAGTATGGTTGAAAGTAAAATTCCTAATGAGATTCATGTTTTGTTTTTCCAGATAATCCCTACTTAGAAATGTTATTCACTCCCCATCCCTCATCCCTCATCCCCCACCACCCAAAACAGACAAAAGAGAGACAGAGAGAAACCATTCTAGTTATTAAACAAACATGAATAAAAATTTTCTAAAAATATTGGAAGTTGAAACAACTAAGTTAAAAGGAATAGTTATGTTGGTATTTTTGGTAATTTTTAAGAAATACCTAAAATGGTTTAAAAAAAACAATCACAAAATTAGTCAATCTAATCTAGAAGATCACATGTTCCTGTAGGGTTAGGTTCCTTTAGGTAATAATAATGCCTCCTTTAAAATACTTCATCTTCACAAAGCCATCCTTCCGAACAGTGCAAGGAAAACATTGATTAAACTAAAATATGCTTCCTCTGCCCCAAAAGAGAATCCATTTGAAAGACAATTTTTTAAAGAAAAAACTTAAGCTTGTAAATGTATCCTCCATATACCATATTAAACAACAACTATCCATAAAGCTGCTCCACCTGGCATTAACTGCTCAAGCATTCTTTCATGTAGAAAAAATGTTGCATAAGAATGTGCAATACAAATGGCAAATTTTGGAACCCATAACACTCGGCATCTTTATTTTTTTTAAAGGACTGTTTGGGGACATCTCGCAAAGGGAAGCAACTCCTAACTTGGGATATAGTGACTAATTGAAAGAAGAAAATTATTATCGGACTCTTTCCCTACACCAATTTGACGACCTACAACTGTAAAAATTCCACGGTAAACCAAAGTCTTTATCGCAAGAAAATCGTAGCCATGCAAGGTAGGTAATTCGGAAACCATTATCTACAATGCATGAAAGAGAGAGGAAACAACCAAGTGGGTATTGCAAGGTCTTCAAAAAGATATAAAATAATATATTTAGTTATTTACTAATGAACAACTACGTCTATATTGTATGGACACACATGATTAACTCACACTTGGAAGAGTCATGATGCAATAGCTTATGCTTGAGCAAGTTCTTCATCACCCTGTACGTGCCTCCATGTCTAAAAAAACACATTATACATAGAGAGACATCCAAAACATAACCAAATGAATAAGATAGCAGAATAACAAAACAAAGTTGCTTACTTAAGTGAAGCAATTCGTTCAATGAGCTCGGTGGGTACAATTTCGTGCTGCAAAGAGATTAAAATATCTAGAATAAGACACTATATCCTCAAGCCACTATGTTAACATTTTATTTTTCAGACACAGGGGAAGAGAGATATATGTGAGAGAGATTGGCCCTGGCTCTTATTAATTGTCATGTAAAAGGAAACATCAGAGTTTGATTTAATGGAAAAAGTAAAGCATAATAATAGTACACAACATGTGATTGCTAAACAACTTATGTACATGGTCAAGAGTTCATTACTTCCTATTTTAGCATGTCATTGACACATAACAACCCCATTACTTGAGCTTTAGACATGAAACTACATAGCTATCCAAGTTAATCCTAAGCCATCTTACATTTAACATCTAAGCATCCAAGTAAGCATTTAATTACTATTATAACACATAGATATGGTCCTGGATTTGACTACATAGTTAACATAACATATAGCACCAAAAAATTGTCTCTCAAGCATTATATCAAACACTATAAGTGCAGTCCATATAAGCACACTACATTGTTTTATTTATATATACCAACCTTATGACTTCCGGACCCTTCATGGTCCCCAAACACAGCACAACAACAATAGCCCCAACCATATATGATCAAACAAATTAAAAAATAAATGAGCAGTTAATATATAAAAAGATGGGTTGTAGTTACCTTTTTGCTTGTTTGAATAAAGTTTGAGGTTGCTAAATCTCTAGTGGCAATAGGGAAATGTTGGCTAACTTGCTGCACTTTCTCGCCCAAACAATTTTAAGTAGAAAAGGTAAAGAATTTAATACGTGTGAAAGAAAGTTCAACCAAACTTTAGCCAAAAACCTTTCAGAAAATGATAAAACTCCATAATAGATTTTTACATATTAAACTAAAAGCACATAGTTGGAAAGGAAAAAGAAAGCATTACAAAAATGCAAGATATTTTCTATCGAAAAAATACTTTTGGTGAAATTAAAAAGAACCTCGAACGAAATGAAGAAGTTTCGAAAAGCATAAAATTAAGATAAATAGATCGAGAAACTGACTTCTGAGTAACGAAATTAGTATACACGGGATTCGGCAATTATTTAGATCAACAAAGGGTTTCTGTTCAATTTCTATAATTTTATGTATGGTAAGGGCCACTTTCCAGTATAAGTATAATAGATTAGACTAATTCCAACACTAGAGAACTTCATAAACAATAATTTTGATGTCGATGACTTTAATCTTAGCCACGGGTATTTCTATTAATATAATAGAATATCATTTAGTTTTCCATGATTAAAATAGTATTCTATTATATTATGTTATGGAGACTTCTTATGAATACAAACAATCATAAGAGTCCAAACAAATCTAAGCATCTTTTATGTCGAGTTGAAAAATTCTATTTAGCTATTCTATAGAACAAAGAAGTCAAAGAAGAAGACAATGAAGACTAACCTGCTCAGCTGCTACAATTACTGAAGATGGTTCCTCAACTTTAAGAGCAGCAATTCATGACACCCGAACCTTTAAACACGCTATCAATCACGATGAACCTATTATGGCCACCCCCTTACATGGCTCCACGGCCACCACCAACTGCCACTGCCTTCGCCCACCGCAAGAGATCATAGTTGCACGTTTTACTTTTCTAAATGAAAACTTGATTGCAGTAAAAAATGGCATGTTGAGGCATAAGAATTTTAGGACTGTACCAGGAGCGAGCCCTCCATGACGATTGAGGAGGGTATGCTTCTATTGTTCCCCCCCCCTAACATGCCTGCTTAATTGATTATAGAAGAAATATCCTGCAACTCAAGTTGATTTTGATTTCATATTACACTTGAAAAAAAAGAAATATCTTTCGTGCTGGAGAACCCATTCATGTAGAAACCACTGGTATTATGGTACTAACAAATACCATATGAAAAGATGTGTTCTTGTCAAACTACATAGCTTCTCAACTGACCAGTCAAGTATGAAATAACTCCAAAATTAAATAAATGGATTCCAGTGTCCAATGTGTAAACAACAACATCCTAAGTAGCAGTAAGCCGTAAGACTTGACTGGAAAACTCAAATGCAATGTTGGTGTGTCATTTCCATCCCTGTTGTTTATATTCCTAAGACAATGGAATAATCAACCAAAAAAAATAACTCTATAGGTATAAGATAGAGGATAAACACATTCACTAACAAGCATAAAATATTCAATGACAAACATATAATAGATTCTTAGTTACATTTCTATGTTCCCAACACAGTGAAATAATTTCCAAAAAAAGAAGTACTATAAAGTTACAGATGGGCATGAGATGGCAAATATTAGGCGAGACCCAACCATTCTACATGACAAACAAAAGTATAAGAACTTCCAAGTAGTAAGGGAAATGAACATGAATAACTAATAGATGTCACTATAAATTTCAGCAAAGATCATTAGATAGAAGACTTCAAACCTAGTTCAAATTGCTTCAATGATTTCCACCTATAAGAACTTCCATCCCTATCAAGTGTGCAAGAGCTCCCACAAGCAAAGTTCTTCAGCACCAAACTTACTTGATATAATGAGGACATGCTCAGTTCTTTCTCCACCATCCCAAAACGTGCAAAAAATGCCTTCCACACACTGATTGTCGTATTGTCCTTTCTTATCCTTCAGTTGCCACAATAGTCTTTATGCACTAATTAAAGTACATCGACTCTAAAATCTAATCTGTTTGGATTCTCACTGTTCATACAATCTTCTACAGCATCAAAAAAAAGCACAAAAGAAAAAAAGAGCTTCAATAAAACGGTTCGCAAAAACTGGCAAATTTGAATGAATACGGAATTAATTTAGTTGCTATTTTTGAATGTATGATCCTAGATTTAGGGGAATTTGGGAAATGAATTTAGGTTTTTTAGGGTCTCTTATTTTTGTGTAAAGGGTAATTAGAAGTATTGATTAGAATGGACATGTGTTGATATTTTAGAATGACAGATGTCAATATATTGTGTCATGTACTGTGATTTAGTATATATAATAGATAATAGATAATAATAATAATATAATAGATAGATCGTAGAAGCATTCATATCACTGTCAATTAATACATATACAGGAAAAAAGTAGGAAGAGAGAGAACCCTGCCATTCATGGCTTTCAATGCATTTTGAGCTTCAACCTCTGAATGGAATGAAACGAAATCAAAACCTTTAGGACTTTAGTGTTTTATTGCCATCTCAAGTCTAGCTGCATCAAGTAAATAAGAACATAGTTAGCCATATAATGTATAACTATAGTAAATTTATATGCAGATGCAAGTATCTCTTCTCTTGTATTCTTTCAGACACTGATGGTTATAAATTTTATCATATGATTCAATAACAATAAGCCAAAAAAATTATTCACATACACGAATATCAAATATTAATGCCATTAAGTCCAACAATAGAACTTGGATACTTCTTTTCTGTTTAAGCAATGGAGAACTTGGATATTTATCCTCACTTTCATGAAATATTCCAGATACTTGTTCAACAATAAGGAGTTCAACATATAACCAAACATAATGCAATTAAGTTCCAACAGTAGAACTTGGATTTTTTATCAAGGACCATAAGAACTTGAATACTTGACCTATCATTTACGAAAGGGTTGCAGATACTTGTTAAACAATAAGGTCATCCGATAAGCTTACCCTCATGCGTTTCTCCAGCTGCAGCCGCCAAGTCAGTTCCTCAACTTGCTTCTCTAATTTATTCCAGGTTACTTGCATTGCTATGAAATTAACCAAACATAAACATCGAATGCAAGATACAATAAAGTTTCAAAGTAAAAGTAATTCCTTAGTTGCTTCAAAATGACCTGATGCTCATTAACATAGCATATGAGATCTTCAAAATTGTAGTATAGTGGCCACTTTGTTCTCCAGAGGCAATCTCCTAAGACAAGGCATGCTGCAGAACAGTCATCCTACATTTACTGGTCGGGACTAAACCAGGAAGCTTCCCAATTTAGGTCACAATTCATTGGTACAGAGAAAGACGTTTTGAACAGTCACTATACAGGTGGTTCATATATCCACTTTCATTATGTACAATTTGACGAACTGAGAGAACAATTCCACAAGTTTTTTAAAATTAAACTTCAGAATGTATGCATCATTAAAGATACATGATGGTATTAACCTAAAAATCAAAACTAAATAGTAAGCTAAAATAACAATAATGAACCAATTTATCCAAATAATTTCACAAATCATGACACAATCAAAATAAAAATAAGGCTTACAGATCAAAGGTCACAGTAAGAATCAGTTTCGTCTATTTGCGTCTGAGAATTTGTTTTTGAATGCTCAAATAAAAAGTCAGTGGGTGAAATTCATTCTATCTCCAAAAAAAAAAGTCAGTGGATTTGTTTTTGAATAAAAAGTCAGTGGGTATGCAAAAAACAAAAATAAATAAAAATGCTCCAATAAATCTAAAGAGTAAGAAATCCAAGACCCAATATTGATTATGAAATTCATTCTATCTCCCTCCAATGAAAAATAATAAATTCATCAAATAAAATGTCCACGCAATAAAACCACCAAATGGGTATGCAAAAAAAAATAAAAATTGATGTAAAACAGAGTTACACAATGATATAGAATATGAACTCACCAGCCAAAAAGTCAGTGATTAGGGTTTACCTAACAAAGATGGTCGCCGTCTTCGAGCTTTCTGAGAGAGTAACGGTTTGAGTGAGACAGATGGATTTTTGTGTTTGAGGAAGCGAGAGAAAGTGTTGAATCTCATGAAGGGGAGGAGGCGATGGGAACGACAACGCGTCCATCGGTGCCGATGTGAACCGTAACACATATTTTGATGAGTCTGAGAATTGAGGAGAGAGAAAGATTGGTTGAAATGGAGAATCTGTAACTAAACCAAATGGTGAAAACCAACTCTTCAGCAATCTACAGGATGTTTATCCTTTGGATTGAGTATTCTTCGCCTTTTGAGTTTTGAATGAATTTGAATTAATTTAGTTGCCATATTTAGGGGAATTTGGGAAATAAATTTAGGTTTTATGTTAGATGGGCATTTGTGTAAAGGGTAATTAGAAGTATTAATTAGAATGGACAGGTGTTGATATTTTAGAATGACAGATGTCAATATATTGTGTCATGTACTGTGATTTAGTATATATAATAGATTTTTGAAAAGCAAGGATTTCATTTCAATATAAATCCATACAACTGAACATGACAATCCAAAAGGTGTGGATTGGCCATAAAAAATAGAACAAGAACTATCCCATAAAGACATCAAACATAAACTAATGGAACAAAGTAGTCTAATCTGATATAAACCTCCATGAACTATGCCATTAAGCAATTTACCAGCTATCTTTGTCTTGAACCTGTTGTGTCGTACTTGGATCTGCCAGGCAATTCCCCCTAAAATAATACACATTGATGACCTATCCTCCCAGAATTGATTTTATTTGATTCAAAACTTATTAAAATTACCCAACCAATCTTTTCAACAACCAAACCTCCTCAGCAATATATTCCTCAAAGAGAAACTACAATTGTTTACCATCAAGAGAAGATTTACAAGGAACCATAATGCAGAAAACTCACCCAAAAATAAAACGACTTATAAACTCCCTCCTCAAACTCACCACCTTCTCACCAAATCTGAAAAGTGAAAACCCAATAAGGGAGGAAAGAAGAAAAGGATAAAGACACAAAACTCGCGAATATGAACTGGCACAACTTCCTCAACAAAAAGAACCAACCAGCCAAAATACGTGTAGAAGGTAATACATCCAAATTCTGATACTTTTCACTAATTTCATATATCACTAATTTCTTCTAGAGTTTTGAATTTTGACCCCAAATTGCAATCCTCCATACACTAAACCCCAGATTTTCCATTTTGGAGATATTCATGACCCAGCTTGATAAAATTCCCTTGAAAATCCATTAGCTTGAACCTGGACATAGTGAAAACTCTCTTTTGTAATTTCATTGAGACATTTCGTCTCCTGTATACATAAAAGTACCATCCAAATATTATTGTGAACTGTTTCTTTCAGCATTCTAATCTTAACTACTCCCCCAAGTCCCCTCCACATGACAAGATCAAATTATATCTAATTTTTTGCCATATTGGTATTTTAATTCTATTAGCATATTGTTTATGTGATTTCATGGGATGTTACACTTGTGTCAGTGAATTAAACTTGTGTCATGAATTAAAGACTCGATCATGTACCTCAAGGTCTAATTTGGATTTATAACACTAACTCTGAATTAGATGGAGTAATGTTAGATGTCTCAAATAAGATTACTATAGTGTTATAAAATTTTAATACTAACTAATCATTAATGAGATATACAGTCCATCAATCAACAATAACTCACGGCACATTTATAATTTGAGACTAAATTGAGAACATACCACTACTCATTTTTGAATCAGATTGTAGATCAACCTCGTTTTTTTTTTCTTCTAATTTTTTTAACTAATCTCAATATGAACTCTAATTCCTTATGTTTTATTTTCTTCTTCTAATTTTTTTTTATTAATCTCAATATGAACTCTAATTCCTTATGTTTTATTATTACAATCATGACAAACAAACTTTTATTAATTTATGTTTTAATTTACAATTGCATTTCTCACTTGTTAAAGCTGTTTTTTCATGTCCTATTTATTGTACTATTGTAGCATGGAGTGTTTTCCCAAATGAGGAACCTATGTGCTGGCATAGCAGTCTTCTAACTAACCTGCTGTCTGTTGTATCCATTCCATCATGTACATACACGAGCCTTTCACAACAAGTTGCATTATTCATTTCTTTGCAATCAATAACCATAAATATTTCAGATAGCATTGGCCTGGTAGCTTTGAAGCCGGAAAAAATAGTGATTATTCTTCGGGTTAGTTTAACAGAAATTTATGATGAACAGAGGCACCAACTGAATTGTTTTGTGGACAAAGTATTTAATTTTTTCTCTCACTCTTTCATATATACTGAATGAATACCAACAACCTATATATAGATGTACAAAGGAAACAATCTACCATAAAACTATTCTAGGCTATACATAATCTTAGGCTAAGAATCTGGTTGACCCTTAAACAAATATATTATACAAAATCAGTAGCTAAGATTACTCCTACAGTTTCTCTTAATTGACAACTCACGCCAACACTTCCCCTCAAGTTGGTGCAAAGATATCATCGATGCCCAACTTTTCAAGTGAGTTGTAGAAAATCCTGCTAGACACTGCCTTCGTAACTATATCTACTAGCTGGTCTTCAGATTTAACAAACAGAAATCCAATTATCTTAGCTTCAATATTTTGTCTGATGAAATGTTGATCTACCTCAATATGTTTAGTCCGATCATGTTGAACAGGGTTATGAGAAATATCTATGGCTGCCTTATTGTCACAATGCAAATTTGTTTCGGACTCCGGAGCGAAGCCAATCTCTGTTAATAACCTCTTAAGCCAAAGGAGTTCACACAATCCTTTGGCCATTCCTCTGAACTCTACTTCATCACTAGATAATGCCACCACCTTTTGCTTCTTGCTCCTCCACGTGACGAGATTGCCTCCTACAAAGGTGAAGTAGCCTGCTGTAGACTTCCTATCAGAGAAAAGTTCCTGCCCAATCTGAATCTGTGTAACCTTCAATGTTAAGATGATTATTCTTTGTGAATAAAAGCCCTTTCCCTGGAGTGGACTTTAAGTAACGAAGAATCCGAACTACAACATTATATGTTCTTCACTAGGTGACTGCATAAACTGACTGACTATGCTCACTCCATAAGCAATATCTGTACGGGTATTGGATAAATAGATTAATTTACCCACTAATCTTTGATACCTCTCTTTATTAGTCAGCACATGATTTGGATACTCTCTAAGTTTGTGATTCTGAATAATTAGAGTATCTACTGGTTTACAATCTAGCAATCCCACCTCAGACAATAAATCTAGCACATATTTCCTTTGAGAAAATATACATTTCCTTGATCTGGCTACTTCAATCCCTAAGAAATACTTGAGACCACCAAGATTCTTCATTTCAAACTCGGCTGCCAATCTAGCACATATTTCCTTGTTCTATTTTTCTGTAGTGTTTCCATCTCTTCTTCTATCGATTGGGTCCACTTTGGATCTGCTAAGGCATCTTGTACATTAGTGGGAACATGTGTGGACGACAAGTTATGTACGAATGTTCTAAAAGGTTTTGATAATCTCCCAGTTGATACATGATTTGCAATGGGACATTTCGATCTTCTTTCCTCAAAGTTCGGTGAGTACCGATTTGGAGGCTTTCCATGATTATGTCTGAAAGGTAAGTGATATCCAAGAGACATATTCGAGTTATCAAGGGAAGGAGTAGTATGGGAACTTACCTCAGGAGTATTCTCAAGAGCTGGGTCATTCTGTACTAAAGGATGAGGGGTTTGTATAGTTTCAATGTCCATTCCCACTACTTGTCTGGCCTCTTCCACAGTCTCCTGCTCAGTATATGAGTTTTCAGTTCTATTCGCCTCACTACCCACCACATCATTTTTCGTCATTTTATCCACTCACCGGTAATACCAAATTACCAGGTTTCCCAGTTTTAGTTTGTCCAAGAATGTCCTCGGACTCATCACAATCCCATCAATTCTACCTTTCAACTGATATCTCCCCCTGGAAGGAAGAATTGGATGCCGGTACAAAAAAACTTTCAGACTCCACAAAGGTAACATCCATGGTAACATATGTATGCCCGGTAATAGGATGATAACATCGATATCCTTTTTTTTGTGTCTCATAGCCCAAAAAAACACAACGAAATGCACAAGGATCAAGCTTAGTGCGCTGGTTTTTATGGAGATGGACAAAAGCTGCACATCCGAAGACTCGAGAAGGAATCACCAAAATAGAGGGAAGAGATACATAGTTAGAGAGAACCTCCAATGCAGTCTAAAATTCCAACACCTTCGACGGCATACGATTCAGAAGATGTACTGCACTGACTACAGCATTATCCCAATATCTGTTTGGTACATGTGCGCCAATCAATAATGCACGAGCAGTTTCTAAGATATGCATGTTCTTTCGTTCAGCAATTCCATTCTGTTGTGGTGTTTGGGTACAAGAGGTTTCATGAAGGAGCCCATTATTCTGAAAGTAAACTTGGAATTCCGGATTAATATATTCCCCACCGTTGTCACTACGAAGAATTTGAGCATTAGCTGAAAATTGTGTCTGAATCATAGTATGAAATGTTTTAAATATATCAAACACATCATCCCTTATGTTTCATCAAATACAACCAGGTCATTCGTGTATAATCAATCAACAAAAGTTACAAACCAACGAATTCCAGAAACAGTAGTAACAGGAGATGGTCCCCAAACATCCGACGAATTAAGGCAAAAGGGATATCACTTTTATTTAAGCTTATTGGAAAAGGTACACGATGACTTTTAGCTAAAATGCAAGTTTCACACGTAAAAGTTGGGTCTTTTACATTGGAGAATAAATCAAGAAATAGATACTTCATATAACTAAAAGACGGATGTCCTAGCCGCCGATGTCATAGCCAATCCGTCTCTCCTTGACACCATTTGAGTGCTACATATTACTCGCTTTACCATGACTAATATCATCCATGTAGTACAACCCTTCTCTTTTAGTACCACGCCCAATGATCTCCTTTGTGAGAATATGGTGAAACAGACAAAATGTAGGATAAATTAAAGTAACACACTTTAACTCTTCAGTAGCTTGTCCTACAGATATCAATTTATTTGAAAGAGATGAAACCAATAGTGTATTAGATAGAGAGAAGAAGGGTGAATGAGTAAAAGTTCCAGCTCCTGTAACAGGGTATGTGACCCCATTAGCATTAGCGACCCTACTCCATTTTGGTTAGGTAATCTCGACAAAGTCATTTGGATTGAAAGTCATGTGGTCAGTTGCTCCTGAATCAATAATCCAGCCATTGCAATTATCCTGATTAGTGCTAAGTAATGCATAGCCATAGTTACCTTGATCGTTGTAAATGGTTGAATAACCCGATGGTTCCACTTGTGGAATCAAGGATAATTGAGGTTCTACATTTACCAAAGCAGCCCATCCCAACTCGCTATCAACATCAGGTTGTTTCCGTGCCTTGAGTTCTTTCCACCAATCTGGATACCCTATGTAACTTAAAACAAGTTTCCCGAGTATTCTTCATGTTCCCACAATTTGTACATCCTCCCTCCATTTGTGATTTGTCCTTTGAAGTTGTATTCATCTTTCCTCCTCTCATAGAGGAAGTTCAAGTTTTGGCTATTTGAAGTATCAGTGGACATTGAAGTTCCATCTTGGTTCCTCTTGAGACCATAACAGCAGCTTGTGTAGACTCCATGCCTGCCCTCATAACAGTTTGTCTTACATCCTCCCTTCGAACATATGTATAGGCCTGTTTAATTGTAGGAAATGGTCGAATTTGAAGTACATCGACCCAAATCTTGTCAAGACGATCATCCAACCCGTCGAGAAACATATACACTCTATCCTCCTGTTGAATCGAGTTATACTTCTCTATATCCTCTTAACACTTCATTGGATTGGGATGTAGAAAATTGATTTCTTTCCATACGCCTTGAAGACCATTGTAATATGATTCAATGGACCCTCCAGCTTGTCTCATTCTAGTCACACGTCTTTTCAAATCATACACTTGAGATATATTAGTTCCATCAAAAAAAGTTATAGAAATTGAATCCCATACCATTTTTGCAGTTGGGAAGCGAATGAAATTACCTATCAAGGTTGAATCCATGGAATTAATCAACCATCCCTCCACAATTGCATTCTCAGTTCTCCACTTCCTGAACCCTGGGTCTATCAATTTTGGTTCTGGAACGTCTCCATTTATATATCCCAATTTATCTTTGCCAGAAATAAACATCTCCATAACCTGCACAAAAAGAGTTACTTTTTGGGACACATTTTTCAATGTCACTAATTGAATACTTATGGTGACGATACACCTCGTCACAAAAAGAGTTATTAATAGTGACAAAATTAGTTATTGTAACTAGATGAATATAAAATAGTGACGATATAGTTTGTCACCAAAGAGTTAATTTATATGACGCATTTTTCTCTGTCACTAATTAAATACTTATGGTGACGATAGAACTCGCCACATAAAGAGCTATTAATAGTTACAAAATTAAAAGGCATCACTAAATGATATATAATAGTGACGACATAACTTGTCACCAAATAGTTAACATTAGTGACAAAATCAATTGTCATAACTAAATGAAAATATATAATAACAATAATATTAATTCTAAAGAGTTAATATTATTCGTCATTAAATTTTAATTTTCAATGACCAAATATTATTTGTCAATAAATGATTATAAATCGTGATGATGTAGTGGTCATATTAAGTTGTTTGACATTCTAAATGTATTGTTACATTAACAATTTTCAATAAAAAATATAATACATTTAATGACCTTTTTAAATCAACTTTACACTTGTATATAATATAAGAGACAAAAGGCAACAAACATTTAAAATAAAAAGTAATTATCTTATAAAAAAATAGTAGATTCACTAATTCAACAAAATACCCAACTAGGCAATTAACAGTTGCTTAAATAATCTAAGTAACACAAAACTAATTATATAATCCAAAAAGTTCAAATTCTAACATCCATATCCTTAGAAAATGCTTAATTAAAACCTTCAACCTTGTGGTTATTAACCTTCCAGAAAAAACTCTATCTGCAAATTCATCAAAACATAGACATAAATCAATGAAATAGTTATGAAATTAAAAAAGAAAAGTATATAAAAAAGAAATGTTTAAATAATAAATTGTGAATTTTGCAGAACTATAGCTATAACCTTACTAAAAAAATTATGCTATCTTTTTAGGCCCATAAATATGGTGCAATAAAATTATTAGTCAAATGCAATCAAGCAACTAATGAGCTTAAGCTCAAATTCATCAAACAGTTAACTTTGAACAATAAAATAAAAACAAATTTCCACAGCAGGAACAACAACATTTTTTCGGAGCTTGAGAGTTTGGCTGTCGCAAATTTTTTAGTACAGGAATAATGATGTGCAGAAGCATCCGTGCATAGTCCAGACAGATCTTATATAGTATTACATATGTAAATTATTTATTTACCTGAAATTATTTCACCAAGTTTGTAAGAAATGATTTGACAATTATGTTAATAACCAGAGAGCGGATAATTATACAGAATCAGCTCAATAAAATCTAAAACCTGATTGTTAAACCTCATTAGCAAGTGCTAAAAGAGTATACTTATACAATTATGATGTATTTTTATAAAATATATAGAAGAAACATAGATCTAAAATATAACACTATATGCTTACATACTATAGTTTATTAGAAGAGTTAAGCATATCGATGCACAGATAGCTCGTTCAAGGAGAGAAGCAGCTACATAATATACAATGAGTTCCTCCCTTTTGCTAGCTATTATTATATTTAATCACCAAAATCCATGTTCATACCTTGGACACAGGGAATTTGAGTTTGTTAGCTCAAAAGGGTAACAAAATCGCTCAAACCCTTCGGCAGAAAAATGGAGCCTGCTTGGCCCAACTGAAAATATTCCACACGTGTCCCTTTTTGCTCCTGACAGCAGATCTAGCAACCCCCAATTTATTCTTGTTCAGTAGATCCCATAGCACATGCACATCCTCGTAATCGCAAGTTCTCATATCATGGCGTAGCTTCAAAAGGCCTGTAAGTTCCCAAAAAACACGATCTAAGTCATCCAATCTACAAACTTAACACAAAATCCCAACGGTATATAAAAGTTAAAAAACAGCATGATGAATGGTTTTTAAACTAGTTAGGCACATAGGCAAATTGATAACAAATTCTACAAAGCAAAACTAATGGGACATACATTTTTGATTTATCTTGCAATATTTATGTCTTTTTTTATAAAACGTGTTGCCACTTGGATATGTGAAATTTTTCAAAAAGTAGAAAACTTTACCAAATGCAAGAAATTAGGTAGAGCATGCCCTGCCTCTAGTCATTCCACTAAGCATGGGTAATCTAGATATTCATATATAAGTTTTTCCCCTATTCTTTTTGTTATTGCTAGACAATTTTTCCACTTAGGGGTGTTATGTACTAGGTACTGCTTAGTTGGCTGGTGAGACACGAACTACACTGTTATAGACTGTCAAACGAACTCGAAAGAGGTGGCTCATATTTTTTAAAAATAATCTGATGTGAGGTGTATAACAAATACAAAAATGGTAGCTATCTGACGTACGAGCTAGAAGATAAAATGCGTAAGGTGACTAAACTGGAAGAAGACCAAGCAGTTGCAGTTATGTAATCCTCCACCAAAAGATCAGTGACCTGTTTGCCATAACAATTATCAGAATCATAATATTATAAATGAATGGAGTTGGAGGTTAAGACAACAATCCCCAAACCCACATAATTAGAGCAATACAATTTAATCATAAGTAATACATGTCGAAAGACATACACACATATACATAATATTAGTTGGAGTTCTATTACATCTGATAAGATTTATATGAAAACATAGAAAACAAACAGTCACAAAATGAAAGGGAATATAAGTGCATTTACTACTAATGAATATTTTTTTCATGATCATACATTAACAGAGAGGTAGTCATAGAAACCTTGGTATATGATGATTTTCCATTGGGATTTATGAATATTGCTTAGTTCACACCAATTCACAGTAGATCATCAGACCAGGGGAAAAGAGGACAAGCAAATCAGTAATTAAAATTATAACCGAAAGATTGAATGTGAAACACATTCTTTCTCGAGACTTGCTCAGATTCTTCTCCTCCAATGAGATAGGATATTAAACCTCCTTTTGTAAAGCAAGTACCCCCTTCCATGGAGAGAGAGGCTCAACTGCTGTTACATCACAAGGACTTTGTTTTATGAAAATTTGCTAGAGTTTGGTAAACATTGCCTACTTCACCCCCAGCCCAAAAACATTATAAATCATCAAGCAGATAAAATCAAAAAAAATTCTACATAACACAAATGAGGACCTAAATTGACTACATTGGTATGTCTATGTTGTGCCTGTGGTCACAAGTGAGAATGGATGCAGAGATAACAATAAATTCACTTTAAAATCCATGTTTCTTGATAAAATTATCTGATGAAAAATGATTTTTAAGTTGGGGTTACATATTAAATTGGTATTCATATAATAATTAAATTATTATATGAGAAAATCAACAAGGGACTTGTCCCTTTTTACAATAACATTAAAACTTAAGTAATGAGCCAATAGCTAAAAGTCTAAAACTCCAGTTTGCTCTTTGTTTGATGATTCACTTTAATAATTACTCAATTTTCAAATAACCTAATCTCTGAATAAAATCTATGATCTCTACACAAGCAACCATAATTCTTCACCAATTAACGTATAAAACTAAAACCCATCACGCCGGTAGACTATGTAGAAGAATAATAAAATAAGCAACCATAAGAATTGAAGAAAGGAGACAAGACAACATTACCTGGATCAGTTCTTTTCCTTGAAATTTTGTATTAGACGACAAGGGAAATATAAGAAGGGATGAGAGATTTGGTTTTGATAATATTTTAACCTAATTGTAAATAATGAAAGAGATCAAAATATGAGTAAAGTGATTCATGACGGGACTTTTTTTTAATTCAATTCAATTGCCTTAATTGAATGGAAAGACCGCCGAAACAAATATACTGACCGCCAAAAACGAAATTTTTACCGCCGCAAATTTTTATTTCAATAAAATCAACTATATTAACTTTTTAATTCAATAAAATCAAACAATTTAATTAAAATACGTTTCTATGTATAATTTACAAAATTAATAATCTACATGCTACAAAAATTAGTAGAAAATTATACTAAATTAGGGACTCTGTTTTGATAATTATACTAAATTACTCCTAAGTATTTTAACTGTACTCTTTAAAAAATAATATTATAAATAAAATTATTATTTTAAAAACTTAATTAAATTTAAATTGAAATTGAAATTAAAATCTTAGAATGTCATAAATTAGTTATATTCGCAGCAATTAATTCTTAAAAAATTATTTAGAATAATACAGTGACAAATTTTATCTCTCGCAAAAAACATGTGAACAATAATATATAGTGAGTAATAATTCATTCATTACAAGATTTTTTCCTCGTAAATTTGCATCATAAATTTGCGCCAAATATATTTCTACCACCTCAATTTTGCGAAAGAAAAAATATAAATTGTGAAGGATAATTTTTTCACTAATAACTATATTGGGGATAATACACTTTTTGGTCACTGTTAACGCCAAATTTTGTACGCCTGACGAAATCACCAAAACAACTGGCCAAAATCGCGCTAACGGTTGATGGAGTAGTTGATTATATAAAACTCACAAAATACATTCACACAAACATAAATAAAGAGATATAAATATGAACACAAGAATTTACGTGGAAACCCAACTGGGAAAAAATAACGGAGAGAGATAGTAATTCACTATAATAATATTGGGAGTACAAGATGTGTATTTGTGTTGTATTTCTTGTATTCTTGTCTCTTGTCTTTCCTAGTTTGTAGCCGTATATATAGAAGTCACCTCCATCCGCATCCAACTAGGAGAAGGACTCCTTTTGTAGAATCACCTTATAACTACTGAATCCAATTAAGAGTATGAGTCCTAATTAAACCTCCTTATCCCACCAAATAAGGAAACACAATCCTATTTTAATAAGGACTCTCCACTGTCACAATAAATACATATGGGCCATCACCAGATCTGGACCATTAAATAGACTGGGTTGCATCATGGCTAGACCCAAATAATCATATCCTAACATTGCCCCCAGTCTCTTATTTATAAGAAACTTAAAATAAGAGAGTATACAAATTTTGTCACACCCAAACACCATATGCCAAACAGAAACTTGTGACTCTCAATATTTTTGCCCCACTCCTCAATTCATTTCTAAGATATACATAAAGATCCGCAAGTCACGACCCATGTGCCACGTGCCACGAGCCACGTACTTTGAGATACGAGCCACGTGCTTTGAGTTATGAACCACGAGCACCGAGCCAAGTGCTTCAAGCCACGAGCTTCGTGCTTTGAGCTACGACCCACGTGCTTTGAGCCACGAGCAGCGAGCCAAGTGCTTCGAGCCATGAGCTTCATGCTTTGAGTCGCGAGCCACGTGTTTTTAGCCGCGTGACACGAGCCATGAGGGTTTAAATATGTCTTGGCTAAATCTTCTCCGTTTCAATTTCCCTTTTTCTTCTTGTAAGATCTCGGCTTTTTTTCAGAATGCTTAGAATCTTCGATTGCTCAAGTTCGGCACTGCTCAACAAGAAGTACGTCCTTTGCTTGACTAATTTTAACTGCAGTCTCCACACTGGCATGCAATACTCCACTTTCACTACAAGAAAAAGGCCTAACAGCGACCGCAAAATCGGTCGCTGATATTAGTCACAGCGACCGTCATCTGCGACCGGTATGTAATCTAGTCGCTAAATGTTTAACAGCGACCGCATGCGGTCGCTGATCAGTCACTAGTATAAATTTGCCACCAAAATTTTGGCTGGAAATGTTGGCGCCAAGGTTTTGTGTGACCACTTAATATCTGCGACCGCATGCGGTCGCTGATAATTCCATCTCATTAAAAATCAGCGACCGCATGCGGTCGCAGATAGCGGTCGCTGATCAAAATTTGTTTTAACAGATTCAGTCACTCGCTCGACACAACAGACGCGAAAAAAAAGAGGGAACTCAGACCAGACGGAGAGAAGAGGGAGAAAGGGGGAGAAGAGAATAAGGGGAAGAGACGCCGGATGCCGGCCGCCGCCACCGGTCCACCGCCACGGGAGGTACTCAGTTTATATATATATACATACATACTTCCCTTTTTCTCTCTCTTTTTCATATATGTATATTCTACATTGAAATTATTTCAATGAAACTTTTAAATTGAGTTCAATGCTTGATATTATCATTATTTGTTCATGGATCTTGAGTTGAGTCTACTGCATTATTACTTTTTCCTCAATCTGATTTATGTGATGTAATTTGCAGTATAAAGAGGTTCTAGGAAAGGGGGCTTCCAAAAAAAGGGGACTTTATTTGCAGTATAAAGAGGTTCTTCTTTTATTTTCAGTCAATCTGTATAGCCATCATATTATTGGTATTGATTAATTTTATATATTGCTTAGATATTGAAAAAAACATAAGCATGTTAATTTAAGAGCATTGAAGAAATACAAAGGGGATGTTTTGGTCAAAATTATTAAAACCATGAATACAAAGTATATAGCAATTATTTGATGTAAAAATATTTATAATGGAAGGCTTGGGGACTGTTAGTATAATTTAGTACTTAATCATGCCTAAAGTACCTTGTATGAACCGTTTTGGATGTGAAGAAGTTAGCTAACTGATACAAGCATGATAATGGATATAGGGTAATTTTATTATCATGGTTTTAAATTTGTTTGAATGCCTAAAGGTTTCTTTTGCCTACATGTAGATTGTTTATGAAATTATAGTCAAATCTATGCCTATAGAGAACTATTATAACAAATTTTTGCAACTAAAGTTTTAAGACAATATGGAGTCCCTATATTGTCTACACATATCATTTAAAAGGTGTTCCTTAACTTAGTTGTGGTCTGTGTTGTGTATTGACCAAATTTCATGTTTAAAAGCCATGAAAAGTAAGCTTTAAGTGGCAACTAAGACCTAAGTATATAATTCCCATACCTGGACCATGTGGGCAAGTTTCAATAGTCATAATATGACATAAGTAAGCTACACAAGCTAAAGAAACCAAGCCTAAACTGTTTTGAGCATTAAACTTGTGAAAAGTCACATTTTAAGCCCAAAAGTGGACTATTTTGGGTGACCTTTAGTGCCTGGTCTTATAAGACTATAATGAACTCATATAAAATTGCTAACTCATGCTTGTGATGATTCCTAATCATTGCAATGACCAAAGCTACTAAGAAAATCAAGTTATGATCTATTATCGAGCCTAAAGTGAGCTTTAATATGTTAAAATTGGCTAGATGACCAAGTAAAGTGAGATGATGATAAAAGTATCCTTAGGAAACTAAAATACACATGCTTAAACTATCCAAGTAGTCAAAATTGGAGAAATGGAGAAGTGTCAAAAACAGTTTTTTGTGAAAAAGTGAGAAAACAAGCCAGTTTGAGCCCAATTTGTTTTGGCATGTATCCTTGTTCAATTCCCGAATAATCATATATGATGCACACTCATGTTATATATGTACATATACATCTATATGTATTTATAAGCATCATAAATGGGATTGAGCTGAATTGTAAATATCTAACAAAGGAATACAATAATTCATGTCAACATAGGTACCGTGGAATCATGGACCTCTATTCAGACGTAGTTGGATGGCACAACGAAAGTCAAGTGCCCAGATAGGTGCTACAACTGAATTTAGAGCTGGTTGCCAAGTGTTTTTGAAGAATGCGTATAGTCACCAGGAATGTATGAATGGTAAGTCACAGATACGATGTCCATGTTTGAAGTGTAAGAATGTAAATTATATGGACAGAGACATGGTTAACTATCATTTACTTGTTTCTGGGTTCATGAGAAATTATGAAGAATGCTGGTGGGCACATGGGCAGAGAAAAGATGGTGACATCACACAAGTACACAATTCGGGCAGTAGTACTCATCGTATGAATGAAATGGTTCATGATATTGCAGGGCCAAATTTTGATTGGGAGCAAGGCAAAGAGCAACCTATGAATTCTGATGCCAAAGACTTCTTTAAGTTGTTAGACGAGGTTAGCGAGCCATTGTGGCATGGTTGCACCAAACACATTACATTGTCTGCAGTAGCGACATTACTTAACATCAAGGCTGATCACAACATGAGCCATGAGTGTTTTGAGTCGCTCTTGAAGGCCATTAAGAGTATGTTGCCTGACGGTGAGAAATTATCTGGTAACTATTACTTTTGTAAGAAAATGGTGAAGAAGTTGGGTCTTGGATACCAACAGATCGATGCATATCCCAACGATTGCATGTTGTTTTATAAGGAAAATGAACAGATGACAAGGTGCACGTTTTGCAGTCATGATCGGTTTAGGCCTAATAAAGAGGGTGTGACTACAAAAAAATCAAGTATACCGTTTAAGATTCTAAGGTATTTTCCAATAACACATCGGCTAAAAAGATTGTACATGTCTTCAAGAACAGCTGAACATATGAGTTGGCATGCGAAATCTCCAGCTAAAGATGGAGAACTAAATCATCCCGCAGATGGGAAGGCTTGGAAAGATTTCAACTTAGCACATCCTGGATTTGCATTGGAACCTAGAAATGTGAGGCTTGGATTGTCCACCGATGGTTTCAATCTGTTTGGCCACTCAGCTGTTTCGTACTCATGTTGGCCTGTGATTGTTACTCCGTACAACTTGTCTCATTGGATGTGTATGAAACAGCCATACTTGTTTCTTTCACTCGTGGTTCCTGGTCCTAAGAGTCCTGGAAAGAACTTAGATGTTTACTTGAGACCTCTTATAGACGAGTTGAAGGTATTGTGGGAGGATGGAGTACAGACTTGGGATGTTGCAACAAAAACAAATTTCAACCTTAGGGTAGCGGTTATGTGGACTATAAGTGACTTCCCAGCTTATGGCATGTAAGCTAGATGGAATACACACGGGAAGTTGGCTTGTCCGTATTGTATAGAGCATACAAAGTCGTTTAATCTATCAAAAGGTCGAAAGCCTTGTTGGTTTGACTGTCATCGTCGGTTCTTACCGGTAGATCACCTGTTTCGAAGAAATAGAGAACACTTCAGGAAAGGGAAAATAGATAATGATATGACTGCACCGCGATTGTCAGGAACGGAGATGCGAGATCATGTGATGAGATTGCCGGTTAT
This sequence comes from Panax japonicus, assembly GCA_020205505.1. Lineage (NCBI taxonomy): Eukaryota > Viridiplantae > Streptophyta > Magnoliopsida > Apiales > Araliaceae > Panax > Panax japonicus. The sequence continues at coordinate 46,432,732 of CM035101.1, read as the reverse complement.
CCCATTTGGTAAGGTTGATGCCACAAACATAATCAATGGGTTTGGTGAATCTCATAATTGGGTTCAGAGAAGCATCTTTTGGGAACTGCCTTATTGGTCTACAAATTTGATTCATCATAATCTAGATGTGATGCATATTGAGAAGAATGTGTTTGACAATGTGTTTAACACTGTGATGAATGTTACGGGGAAGACAAAAGATAACGATAAGGCACGTTTGGACATGAAAGATATTTGTAAACGTCTTTAATTAGAACTTTATGAATCTCCTAATGGTAAGATTGTCAAACCACATGCAAGGTACCCATTGTCCAAAAAGCAAGTTGAAGATGTGTGCACATGGGTTAAGTCTCTGAAACTACCAGATGGATATGCTTCAAACATTGCAAGGTGTGTTACGGGTGGGAAATTGCAAGGGATGAAGAGTCATGACTGTCATGTGTTCATGGAGAGACTCATGCCTATAGCATTTCGGGATCTGCTTGATAAATCAATATGGGATGCTTTGACGGATCTTAGTCGTTTCTTCAAAGACTTGTGTTCAAAATCATTGAATGAGAAGGACATGTTTGTACTTGAGAAGAACATCATAGAGATCACGTGTAAACTGGAAAAAATATTCCCACATGGTTTTTTTTGACTCCAAGAAGCATTTACAAATCCATCTTCCCTATGAAGCTCATGTTGGGGGTCCAGTTCAATATAGATGGATGTACCCTTTCAAGAGGGTGATGGGAAACCTTAAGAGAAAGGTGAAGAATAGAGCTTATTTCGAGGGGTCGATATGCGAGGCATACAGTTTTGATGAGATATCTACGTTTGTCTCAGACTATTTTCCGGACGAAGTCTTGACAAAGGCCAATCGAGTATCGAGACATGATGATGGGGGAAATGTTGAACTAAATGGCCGGCTCTCTGTATTTGGTCTATCGGCTCGCGCTTATGGAAAAGGGAAGCGCATATTCCTCTCTGAGCAAGAATTACATGTTGCACATACTTACATTCTTCTCAATTGCGAGGAGATTGACGAATTTGTGAGGTACGCATGTAAACTTGATAATTTATCTTTTAAGTTGAAAATTTATTCCAATATGTTAATGTTTATAACATGGTATAGATTGTACGATGACGAGTTAAAAGTGAAGCATCCCGGCATAACTGATAAAGATATTCAAATCAATCGGGATAAAAACTTTGCACTTTGGCTAAAGGACAAAGTAAGTTCAATTTTTAAGCACGTAGCATATATATATATATATACTCCATGTTAACTATGACTTCATTTAATAAGATGGAGTTTTTGTAGGCTTTAACTGAGGGATCAACGATTCCGGCTAATGTACAAGTCATAGCTATGGGACCAGACAGGGACCAAGTCAGCCGCAATGATTACAAAATAAATGGTTGTGAATTTCACACAAAGGCATATGGGCGCGGTAAAAGAACAACGAACTCTGGAGTGTGTGTCCAAGGAGATTGTTACAATGAGTTTGGTCGTGCCTTTTATGGGGAGTTGGAGGAAATCGTAGAGTTGTCATACAAGGGCACGTACGTGGGTCATATTCACTTGTTTAAGTGTCGTTGGTTTGATTCAGAAAAAGGGATACGTGTTGACAGACATGGAATCGTCGATATTGACCTCCATAGGTCTGCGTACTCCAACGAACCATTTGTTTTACCAACTCAAACAGTACAAGTATACTACACTCCTAGTCCTATTAGGAAAAGGGATAGACCGCCTACAGATTGACAAGTTGTAATTCATACCCCCACGCGTAGTCGTGTAGAATTAGTTGATGGGGAGATTTACCAAGAGCAGATGCTTCATAGTCAAACTATAATAAATGTGGAGGACGACAATGAAGTAATTCAGTTAGATGGTGGAGATGAACCACATGAATTAGATCCTGAGTTAATACTTGTGTCAGATGATATTGATACTGAGGAGGAAGAGTTATTGACTGAATCTGACACTGAATCTGAAGCAGATGATGGTTATGAATCTGCAACACGTATACAAGATGATACTGAATCAGACATTGACACTTGAAACAAATGAGGGAATCAATTAAAGCAGATATTGTTGTAATTAAAGCACGTCATCAATTTATGATACATTACCATTGTTACTGTTCTTCTGATGTACTTTTGTAGAAGAGGTTCTACCTTGTTATTATTATATTAGTTTTGTTTAAAAAGTGAATGTATATTTGTTTGGAGTTGGGTGCAGTTCACTTCATATAAGATTTTTAATGGACTGTCATTTTATATTCATATATATATACATGTTTAAATCACTGTCATGTTTATGTACTAAACTATTTGAATGCAATTTTTATTTATTGTCATTTTATATTCATATATATACATGTTTATATCACTGTCATGTTTATTGTCATATATACATGTAATCAAATATGACTCTGCAAAACATCTTGAAATTTGTAATATACAGATGGCTTCTGAAGCAGCGCAGAAAAAGCGCGGCTTGGGTAAGGGGCCTAATCATGTGCCCAATGCCCCTACTAATCCAGATGATCGGATTCTTATTCAGATTCGCCCTCCTCCGAATAGCACGTACGTCCCACATATATCAATTTTATATAAGCATTTAAGATTCCATTTATTGTATATTAGTAATGTTTTGATTGATATTATATTGGTTTGTGTCTTGGGTGCCTAGAAATGTCCATATATGCATGCCGTCGTGCATGTGGCTAGTCCATATTGTAGGGGAGACTCTGGCAATTTTTTTTAAGTATTATATAAGTATAACTTTGAAAAATGTTCATAAGTATTATAACTTAGATGTAAATTGCATAATATATGATAATTGATGTTGTATATTATAGTGATTTTTCAGATAATAAAATCGTCAAGTGCATATCACAGCTGTGTTTACAGAATTGGCCTACAACTGTGATTACGTGGGAAAGCACACCTATCGCCCACAAGGATGTTGTTTGGGCAGAATTTCAGGTATGTTTTTTTTTAATTATGACAGATAATATTAATATAATATTCAAAGGATAATTATTTAGTAATGTTATTATTGTTGTTTTATTTGCAGAAAAGGTATAGATGGGAGGACGCGCGTGCTTCGGTGATTCAGACATTATTCTGGCAGAAGTGCGCGGTCCGCACCAAGGATAACTTGAATAAAGAACGACAAAAAGCCATTCACAATGCCGAGATCGACCATCTAGGCCAGGGAGAGGATTATATGCACGAGCATAGCCCCAGGTGGTGCACCCAGTCCATATGGGCTGAGATGTGTGCCCAATGGAGAGCTGAGAGCTGGCTGAAAAGACGAAAGACTGCCGCCACCAACAGAGCCTCGGGTGTATCCGATGGCGAAAAGGCTAAAGGAACATACAAGGGCGGCAGTATTTCACAGTTGCAGCATATCACTGTCAGGGTACGTATTTACAAGTTTTAATATGTTTTCAATCATGAATTGTAGAAAATATATCCCATTTTTACTTGGTAATATTGTGTTATTTTTGTATAGGAGTCTCAGTCTCAAGGTCAGCCTATCCATTGGCTGGATGTGTACGTGGCCACCCGTGATGGTCTATCTAAGGCTATCCAGATAGCGGTAATAAATTTTAACAACTTGATCTTTAATTAATGCTTATAGAATTAATTTATTTTTAACTATTTAATTGTTAACATGATGACAGGACACTTATAAGCGTTTATTGAATGAGCGCTATCCTGAAGGCACTCCACGTCCGTCTATCGATCAAGAGTTGTGGGAGAGGGCGTGTGACGCCCCCAAAATTAGGTATACATCACCCATCTTGGGTCGCCAGATACATGGTACAGAATTCAAATACAACTTACTAATACAACTGTCGTGTACAATACGACAAAACATAAACTGTGAGTTTGAATATCAATATTGTCTACTAGAGATTATACAAACTCAAAAGGAGTCCTCATTACAATTATTATCACACTATTTCACAGAATAGTGAGGACTACTAATACTATTCGGACCATTACTCCGTTCCCCGACTCGTCCCAGCTATATTCTCATTTCCTGAAGAGAACAGTGAAAGAAACGGTGAGCTCAACTAGCCCAGTAAGAAATATTATGACTAAGATAATGCAGAATAAATTATCATTAGCCTTCAACAGTGTTAAACTGATAAAATTTAATAAACATCAAGTTTAACTGCAGCGGAACCAGCAATCCATTAAAAGAGTCAAGTAGAAAATAAAATCTACTATCTTTTATGATTTAAAAGGTTTTTCATCACTGTTATAGCTGAGACTCAGCTTAATAAATATTCTACATCATCGAATCACCCTTGCACTACGGACCAAGGATATTCTTTAGTATCACAACCACAATTATTCATGCACTACGGCCAAGAATATTTGTGTATTCATTAATGGTCATGATCATGCCAACAACTGTCCATCAATGCACTACGGGCCAATGAGGATTTTTAATTTTCATATCATTTGTAATATTACGGTCATGATTACACCGAATAATCCCTGGTCATAATCATACCAAGTCCATCGATGCACTACAGGCCACAGATGACTTTCAAAAAAATATAAATATGAGGATGATGACAATGATATAAGAATTCAATAAAACAAGTTCAAGAATTAATTTATCCAGTAACCGATAACATCCAAACTGTCAACATGATATTGCTTTGTAGAGTAAAATTCAAGAATACTTAGATGAATATTTCCATGAAAGGATACTGGATGAAGCGCAAATATCAAGGATATTCTACTAATTTTATGGAGTATAGAAGTCAAAGTTTTAACCAATTGAGTATAATAAAGAATGGAATAACAAAAGAAATCACCATGCATGCGATAGAGACCGCACAGACAGGTTATTTCAACAGAATAATAATAACGGAACCAGGTCAGGTGAAATTCACACCGACAGGACGTTCCAACAAAATAATAAATGTGGAATAGTAAATGATGGAACCAGGTCCAGCATATAGCACATACAGGATATTCCGACAGAAATATAAAGACGGAATAGTAAATTGAACCAGGACCGACGTAAAACACACAGACAGGATGTTCCAACAGAATAATAATAAAAACGGAACCAGGTCCGGTGTAAAACACACAGACAGGATGTTCCAACAGAATAATAGAAGTACGTCACCAAGTATAGGGTAAACCGCGTATACAGGTTATTCCAACAGAATAATAAGCAATGAATAACAACAGTTCTCTTCATGAATAAGAAAGAATAACACCCCTTACATTAGTAGAAGATTGAATACTGTAGCAGTGTAGTAACAGAATACTCTTCTTCTTTCTCTCTTATTCTCTCTATACTTTCTCTCTCTATAGCTTGAGTGAATTCGTAAAAAATAATGAAGCACTAGGCCTCTATTTATAGAAGATTTCTATCTTAGCACTTGCCATGTGAAAAGGCAAGTGGCTTGACGACTGGTGATGTGAAAAGAAAAGTGGTTTGACACCTGTAATGTGACACGACAAGTGGTTCGACGTCTGGTAAAGGTAATTACTATTGACGAAGGTAATTACTATTGACGAAGGTAATTACTATTAACGAAGGTAATTACTATTGACGAAAATAATTACTATTGACGAAGGTAATTACTATTGACGAAGATAATTACTATTGACGAAGGTAATTACTATTGACGAAGGTAATTACTATTGACGAAGGTAATTACTATTGACGAAAGAGACTCTTAGATGATGACATATGGCCCCCCCATAAAATAACCAAACTTACCACAAACGTCTCATAACAGACTCTTTATCAAGGATTGAATAAATATTACCATAAATTATTTTATTTTTAATCAACACATATTTAATCTTTCAACAATTATTAATTATTTATAACTTGTCGTCTCAATTATTGATTTAATAATATAACATATTATACAGATGATACTGTGACAATATTTGAATCAATAATATAAAAGATATGATGCAGCAATTACTGTAGCAATAATTGAGTATAACTAAGTGACTTCTCACGTAAGCATCAATAATCAATACCGTGTGCTACTATGCAACCACGCGTATTACTGTACTTTTACTACCGAGTAGTTCAACAGTTTTAATGGTAACACCTCCGCCGTTATTTTTATAAAGTATTTTTATCGTTTTCTTAATCCGACAATAATTCCGTTGTGGGGTCCACCAATGATTGTGCCGTCGTACGAATATTCCCCGACAAAAAATATATTCCCCGAGCAAACGAATATTTTATAGCAACTTGCGTACTTTGCAAAATTTATAAATATTACCCACAACTATAACATTATATCAAATTTATTCCATAATATTCAAAAATAATATTTATAGAAAATTCATCTTTATTTATAAAATTTGGGGTCTTACAACCTCCCCTTCTTATGAAATTTCGCCCTCGAAATTAGGGTACGTACCTGGTATGTCGAAGAGGTAAGGATACCTTGATTTCATTTCAGATTCTAACTCCCAAGTCATTTCCTTAACATCGTGGTTTCTCCACAAAACTTTGACTTGAGGTATAACCTTGGAGCGTAGAATATGTTCCTTCGTATCCAAGATTTGAACAGGAATCTCTTCATACGTCAAATCTTCCGCTATTTCGTCCGGTTCTAACTCAATAATGTGGTTCGGGTCTTTCACATATTTACGTAACATGGATATGTGAAAAACGTTATGAACACGAGACATACTTGGTAGTAAAGCGAGTCTATAGGCCACAGTTCCTACTTGATCGAGGATTAAAAATGGACCGATGAATCGAGGATTGAGTTTTCCTCTCTTTCCAAATCTCGTAACTCCTTTCCATGGAGCAACACGCAACAACACATGATCTCCTATATCGAATTCCACGTCCTTTCGATGAAGATCAGCATAACTCTTTTGTCGATTTTGTGAGGTTTTTATACGTTGTCAGATCGTTTGAATCTTTTCTGTAGTCATACGTACCAACTCCGGTCCCAACAACGTTGCTTCACCCACCTCATCCCAGCATACTGGAGAACGACACTTTCTTCCATACAACGCTTCGAATGGAGCCATGCCAATACTTGCTTGATAACTGTTGTTGTAGGAAAACTCCACCAATGGTAAGAACTTGTCCTAACTTCCCTTGAAATCAAGGACACAGAGTCTTAATAGATCTTCAAGAGTTTGAATAGTCCTTTCTGACTGTCCGTCAGTCTGAGGATGATATGCTGAGCTAAATCGTAAGTCTGTGCCCATAGCTTTTTGCAAACTAATCCAAAATCGTGAAGTGAATCTTGGGTCTCGATCAAAAACTATGGATACCGGCATACCATGCAGTCTTACAATCTCGTTTATGTACATACGAGCAAGACGTTCAAGTGCATAAGTTTCTCGTATCGGTAAAAAAGGATCAGACTTGGTCAATCTATCAACAATGACCCAAATTGCATCTATGCCTTGAGAAAACTTAGGAAGATCGGTAACGAAATCCATGGTAATGTGCTCCCACTTCCATTCTGGAATTTCAAGTGGTTGCAATGGACCTTTTGATACTTGATGCCCCGCTTTAACTCGTTGACAAGTTAGACACCTTGAGATAAACAACGCTATCTCTCTCTTCATATTGCTCCACCAAAATGTATGACGAATATCATGATACATTTTGGTATTCCCAGGATGGATTGCAAACGGTGTGTTGTGCGCCTCCATCATGATTTTATATTTTAAATCAGGGTCGTTAGGAACACAAAGTCTGGAGTTGACTCGAAGTATTCCTTCTTCATCGATTCTTGCTTCCTGCATAGCACTTTCTTGCACTTTCTTCCTCATACGCATCAGCTCCAGGTTTGTAGCTTGAGCAGCTTTAACTTTATCGATTAAAGTCGGTTCTACTCAGTATATTCGCCATCGTCACATGCGTCCCTGAAGTTTCTAACTCTATCTCCATCTTTTGCAAGTCACACAAAATGGGCCTTTGCGTTGACAATATCGCACTCGTACTTGCATATGATCTTCTACTCAATGCGTCAGCTACCACGTTTGCTTTTCCAGGATGGTATTGGATGGTATGATCATAATCTTTCAACAGTTCAAGCCAACGTCGTTGTCGCATGTTGAGTTCCTTTTGAGTGAAGAAATATTTGAGGCTTTTATGATCCGTAAAGATCTCCACTTTCTCCCCATACAAGTAATGCCTCCAAATTTTAAGTGCAAAGACAACAGCTGCCAACTCTAGATCATGAGTAGGATAATTCCTCTCATATTCTTTGAGTTGTCGCGAGGCATAGGCTATGACTTTTCCATGTTGCATGAGAACACATCCCAACCCTTTGCTCGAAGCATCACTGTAGATGACAAATCCCTCCGAGCCAGATGGTATTGTCAGAACAGGTGCTGAAATGAGTCTCCTCTTGAGTTCTTGAAAACTCTTCTCACATTCTTCGCTCCAACCGAACTTTGTATCTTTCCGAGTCAGCTGAGTCAATGGAGTAGCGATTCGAGAAAATCCTTCCACGAATCTCCGATAATAACCAGCTAAACCGAGAAAGCTACGTACTTCGGTCACTGATTTAAGTTGCTCCCAGCTTTGAATAGCTTCAATCTTTGCTGGGTCAACAGATATTCCATGACATGATACGATATGCCCAAGGAATGCTACTTCCTCAAGCCAGAAATCGCATTTCTTCAACTTGGCATAAAGCTTATATTCACGAAGCTTTTTGAGTGTCAGCCTCAAGTGTTGCTCATGATCTTCGCGGCTTTTGGAATAAACAAGGATGTCATCAATAAAGACGACCATAAAGTGATCCAAATATTCCTTGAATACTCGGTTCATCATATCCACGAAGGCAGCAGGAGCATTAGTCAATCCAAAGGACATGACTAAGAATTCATAATGCCCGTACCGAGTTCTGAAAGCCGTCTTTGGAATGTCATCGGTTCTAATCTTCAGTTGGTGATATCCGGAACGAAGATCAATCTTTGAAAAGAATTTGGCTCCTTGCAACTGGTCAAACATGTCATCAATTCGTGGCAATGGATACCTATTTTTGATGGTGACATGATTCAACTCCCGATAATCAATACAAAGTCGCATACTCCCATCTTTCTTTCTCACGAATAGAACAGGAGCACCCCAAGGAGAAGTACTAGGACGAATAAAGCCAATGTCTAACAATTCCTGCAGTTGGGTTTTTAACTCCTGAAGTTCAATAGGAGCCATTCGATATGGGGCTTTGGAAATGGGTTTTGTACCGGGTTCAAGGTCGATACAAAATTCAATTTCACGCTCTGGGGGTAGGCCAGGAAGTTCTTCGGGGAATACGTCAGGAAATTTATTAACAATAGAAATATCGTTCAAAACTGACGTATTTTTGTTTAAATCTGTGACATGAGCTAAGAAAGCTTGACATCCATTTTTCAATAAACGAATAGCTTTATGGCTTGAGATGACCGTGATTGATTTTAATGGTTTGGTCGCTTAAATTCGCATAATAGGTTGATTAGGAATATGAAAGCTAACAACCTTACGGAAATAATCAATTTTTGCATGATGAGTAGTTAACCAATTAATCCCTAGAATCACGTCAAATGCAAGTATTTTCAATGAAATAAGATCTACAGGTAATGTGAGGGTACCGATTTAAACCAAACAAGACTTATAAATAGTGGATGTAATGAAGGTTTATCCCAACGGAGTTTCCACAGATAAGTCAATGTCTAATTTCTCCGGAGTCAAATTAATCGATGAACGCAAGTAGGAGAAATAAAATAATGGGTAGAACTGGTATCAAATAAAGTATAGACTTCGTTAGAGTTTATAATAAGCTTACCCGTGATGACCTCATTCGGGTTCCTTGCTTTCTGGGAGGTCACAACAAATGCTCTCCCTTGCACTACCGGCTTTGACCTTTCTGGGACGGCCTTTGGTACCTCCATCCTAGCTGAATTTGTCTTCGATAAAAGACAAAATCGGGCTAAGTGACCTTTTCTTCCACAATTATAACATGCTTTGGATGGCATCGCGCAATTTGGACTGATGTGTCCCTCCCCTCCGCATTTGAAGCATATGATAGGTGGTCTTTCTCCTTCCTTAACAACGGGTGCTGGTGTTGACGTCTTTCCATCATTGTTGAATCTCCTCTTCTTAAAATGTCCATTCTTATTGTTTTGGCCCTGATTACCACCGAAGTGGTTACCATTTCTGGCCTGCTGATTCCCTCCACGCTTGTTGTCACCGCTTCGATGACCATTCTCGCTGGTATTATAATTTTGCCGGCTGCTCTCTTTTAGTTGCGTTGACTCGTTATCGCGCTCCACTAACTGAGCCCTATTTACAACATCTGAATACAAACACAGTTTATGAGAAATAAGATGTTGATGTATCTCCGGCTTCAAACCTCTTAAAAACATTCGCGCCATTCTTTCTTCATTATCCACTAAGTGGGACGCAAACCGTGATAACTCCGCAAATTTTGCCTCGTATTGCGACACGATCATATTATTTTGTTCCAACTTGATAAAGTCCACTTCCTTCATATGGCGAATACTTTCAAGAAAGTATTTGTCGTTGAACAGCTCCTGGAACTTTTCCCAAGATATCTTCAGTACAGCAGGTTGAGTACGTTTTACCGATTCCCACCAGTAATCTGCCTCTCCGCACAACATAAAGGCGGCAAAGGGAACCTTTTGCTCCTCGGAGCATCCCAAGACATCAAATATCTTGGTGATCTGCTTTATCCATGCTTCCGCCATAAGTGGTTTTGGCTCTCCCTTAAACTCCGGTGGTCCCAGCTCCTTGAACTGTTTAGCGGTGACTGCCCGAGAGTTTCCCGTGTTTCCACCTACGTTTTGGACAGGAGTCGCTCTCGCCTGCTGTTGCATGAATTGCATAAAGCCTCTGAACATTTGATCATTCATCATTTGGTCAGTGTTGTTGTTTGCATGAGGATTGTCACCTTCCAGATGCACATTATCCAGATTATTGATATGTGGTGAATCAACGATCGCCTGTGTTCCATTGCTATTCTCAACATTCTTAGATGTCATTTTTAGATACTGCCACAAAGCAAAAGGTTAATTGACATGTAACCTATTATCCCTATATTCTGACCGACCAATAAAATAACACATAAACTTAGGTAGGTCATACTAGCGAAGGAATTCCTCGTCTCTCACCTCCTAGTACTATTCTGATATCTTAGCCATGGATCATATCCCTAAGCTTTGATACCAATTGTGACGCCCCCAAAATTAGGTATACATCACCCATCTTGGGTCGCCAGATACATGGTACAGAATTCAAATACAACTTACTAATACAACTGTCGTGTACAATACGACAAAACATAAACTGTGAGTTTGAATATCAATATTGTCTACTAGAGATTATACAAACTCAAAAGGAGTCCTCATTACAATTATTATCACACTATTTCACAGAATAGTGAGGACTACTAATGCTATCCGGACCATTACTCCGTTCCCCGACTCTTCACAGCTATATTCTCATTTCCTGAAGAGAACAGTGAAAGAAAGGGTGAGCTCAACTAGCCCAGTAAGAAATATTATGACTAAGATAATGCAGAATAAATTATCAATAGCCTTCAACAGTGTTAAACTGATAAAATTTAATAAACATCAAGTTTAACTGCAGCGGAACCAGTAATCCATTAAAAGAGTCAAGTAGAAAATAAAATCTACTATCTTTTATGATTTAAAAGGTTTTTCATCACTGTTATAGCTGAGACTCAACTTAATAAATATTCCACATCATCGAATCACCCCTGCACTACGGCCAAGGATATTCTTTAGTATCACGACCACAATTATTCATGCACTACGGCCAAGAATATTTGTGTATTCATTAATGGTCATGATCATGCCAACAACTGTCCATCAATGCACTACGGGCCAATAAGGATTTTTAATTTTCATATCATTTGTAATATTACGGTCATGATTACACCGAATAATCCCTGGTCATAATCATACCAAGTCCATCTATGCACTACAGGCCACAGATGACTTTCAAAAAAAATATAAATATGAGGATGATGACAATGATATAAGAATTCAATAAAACAAGTTCAAGAATTAATTTATCCAGGAACCAATAACATCCAAACTGTCAACATGATATTGCTTTGTAGAGTAAAATTCAAGAATACTTAGAAGAATATTTCCATGAAAGGATACTGGATGAAGTGCAAATATCAAGGATATTCCACTAATTTCATGGAGTATAGAAGTCAAAGTTTTAACTAACTGAGTATAATAAAGAATGGAATAACAAAAGAAATCACCATGCATGCGATAGAGACCGAACAGACAGGTTATTTTAACAGAATAATAATAACGGAACCAGGTCAGGTTAAATTCACACCGACAGGACGTTCCAACAAAATAATAAATGCGGAATAGTAAATGATGGAACCAGATCCGGCATATAGCACAGACAGGATATTCCGACAGAAATATAAAGACGGAATAGTAAATTGAACCAGGTCCGGCGTAAAACACACAGACAGGATGTTCCAACAGAATAATAATAAAGACGGAACCAGGTCCGGTGTAAAACACACAGACAGGATGTTCCAACAGAATAATAGAAGGACGTCACCAAGTATAGGGTAAACCGCGTATACAGGTTATTCCAACAGAATAATAAGCAATGGAATAACAACAGTTCTTTTCATGAATAAGAAAGAATAACACCCCTTACATTAGTATAAGATTGAATACTGTAGTAGTGTAGTAACAGAATACTCTTCTTCTTTCTCTCTTATTCTCTCTATACTTTCTCTCTCTATAGCTTGAGTGAATTCGTAAAAAATAATGAAGCACTAGGCCTCTATTTATAGAAGATTTCTAGCTTAGCACTTGCCATGTGAAAAGGCAAGTGGCTTAACGACTGGTGATGTGAAAAGAAAAGTGGTTTGACGCCTGTAATGTGACACGACAAGTGGTTCGACGTCTGGTAAAGGTAATTACTATTGACGAAGGTAATTACTATTGATGAAGGTAATTACTATTGACGAAGGTAATTACTATTGACGAAGGTAATTACTATTGACGAAAGAGACTCTTAGATGATGACATATGGGCCCCCATAAAATAACCAAACTTACCATAAACGTCTCATAACAGACTCTTTATCAAGGATTGAATAAATATTACCATAAATTATTTTATATTTAATCAACACATATTTAATCTTTCAACAATTATTAATTATTTATAACTTGTCGTCTCAATTATTGATTTAATAATATAACATATTATACAGATGATATTGTGACAATATTTGAATCAATAATATAAAAGATATGATGCAACAATTACTGTAGCAATAATTGAGTATAGCTAAGTGACTTCTCATGTAAGCATCAATAATCAATACCGTGTGCTACTATGCAACCACGCGTATTACTGTACTTTTACTACCTAATAGTTCAACAGTTTTAATGGTAACACTTCCGCCGTTATTTTCATAAAGTATTTTTGTCGTTTTCTTAATCCGACAATAATTCCGTTGTGGGGTCCACCAATGATTGTGCCGTCGTACGAATATTCCCCGACAAAAATTATATTCCCCGACCAAACGAATATTTTATAACAACTTGCGTACTTTGCAAAATTTATAAATATTACCCACAACTATAACATTATATCAAATTTATTCCATAATATTCAAAAATAATATTTATAGAAAAATCATCTTTATTTATAAAATTTGGGGTCTTACAGGGCGTTTTGTTGTGAAGAAGAACTACATTAAAGGTCAAGGACAACGACGATGCCCATCCTTCAGTGGCTAAGACTGCTCTTCTACCCAGTCTACACAGTCATCGAGCCATCCAGCTGTTCATACTCCGGCTGACTATGTAGAGAGCTATATGTCAAGATCGGGATCTTCTGAAGATACTGGGCGGACATCTGGGGGCTCTGAGTGCTGAGGAGTTAGCTGAAGCAGTAGCGGCAGCAGCAAGCATCACAACACGGGGATGGCGACGAGGTATAAAATCAATTTGTTGTATATTGTCGTAATATACCAATATTAACATAATTAGTATATATTTGTAACTTGTTTTATTATTTTGTTAATTACAGGGATGATCAAGGAGGCGGTGATGCTTGACGTACCTACTTTAGATTAGTTTTATAGTTATAGTATAAGTTTGTACTTGTATATTCATTCTTAGGATGTTTGTATGTTACTTAAACAAGTTTTGAAATGTTATTATATTTATTCAAAATCATATTGGTTTTGAATGGTTTATATACTAGTTTGGTGTATGTGTTGGTGGACGATGGATGTTTATATTGTTGTGTATGTTGTTGTTGGGTATGTGTGTTGGGATAAAAGAGGTAAAAAACAGGTACAAGGTTTTTGGGATTTCTGCAAAACAGCAAGATTCTATTTTTTTATTTTTCCATATCAGCGACCGCATGCTGTCGCTGATAGGTAATAGCGATGGATAACTATTTGTGGGCAACAACGACTGCATCCGGTCGCTGATACCGGTCGCTGCCACGTGGAACACGTCAGCTTTGGCCCTAGACCATGCTGACTCAGCTTAGCGACCAGATTTGTCATTCCGGTCGCTCATAGCGGTTGCAGATATATCGGTCGCTAATAGTGGTCGCTGATGTGCATCTTAGCGACCAGATTTTGTGCGACGCCTTTCAGCGATCGCATGCGGTCACTGATGGTTATCTGCGACTATATGCGATCGCTGATAGGCGGTCGCTAATAAAGCTTTTTCTTGTAGTGTTTCCTGTTGTTACTTCTTAATTCTGGCTAAGTCAAAGACTTTAGACCTGACATCATGCACAGTTGTTTATCATTACTTTTATTTAAAAGTAAGTACATGGGCTTTATCCTAAGCCTGAGCACACAAGGCAACCATAGGCATTAATAAGCATACAAGGCATGAGTTTTATAATATTAATCATGTTAATGATGAAGCACATTCTATACAAATTGGTATTCATCATATTAATTAATCTGTTTATGCTAAATTGTAGCATTATCATTATTCCACATGTATAATAATTGACAAAAAGTCATATATTCCACTACTATTCTTTTTCATGGGTTGAGACTTGAGCAGATTCGTATATAATAATTGACGAAAAGTCATGAATTTGCTGGCATATATATATAAATATTATATATATATATATATATAATATTTATTTCATAAATAAAAAAGAATCACTTATTTTCTTCGGTGAATCAGGTGATTTTAAATCGACACTAGAACAAGTGTCTTATTTCCCACAGACGGCGCCAATGTTAACGCTAAATTTTGTACGCTTGACGAAATCACCAAAATAGCTGGCCAAAATCGCGCTAACGGTTGATGGAGTAGTTGATTATATAAAACTCACAAAATACATTCACACCAACATAAATAAAGAGATATAAATATGAACACAAGAATTTACGTGAAAACCCAATTGGGAAAAAACCATGGAGAGAGAGTAATCCACTATAATAATATTGGGAGTACAAGATGTGTATTTGTGTTGTATCTCTTGTATTCTTGTCTCTTGTCTTTCCTAGCTTGTAGCCGTATATATAGAAGTCACCTCCATTCACTATCCAACTAGGAGAATGACTCCTTTTATAGAATCACCTTATAACTACTGAATCCAATTAAGAGTAGGAGTCCTAATTAAACCTCCTTATCCCACCAAATAAGGAAACACAATCCTATTTTAATAAGGACTCTCCACTGTCACAATAAATACATATGGGCCATCTGTGACGCCCCCAAAATAGGTATACATCACCCATCTCGAGTCGCCAAATATATGGTACTAAAATACAAAATACAACTTAATAATACAACTGTCGTGTAACATACGACAAAGCATAAGCTGAAAGTTTAAACAAGAATATTGCCTTCTAGACAATATCTAATAACGTCCAAATTGTCAACATGATACTTCTTTGTAGAGTAAAATTCAAGAATGCTCAGAAGAATATTTCCATGAAAAGATACTGGATGAAACACAAATATCAAGGATATTCCACTAATTTCATGGAATATAGAAGTCAAAGCTTTAACCAACTGAGTATAAGAGAATGTATGAAACTGCAAATGCATTTTCGTCCGCCATGCGGTAATCCACGTATACAGATCATTTCCACAATTTAATAAGGAATGAATACAAAGGATCATTTACCACGCATGTGGCAATCCACATAGACAGGTTATTCCAATAGAATAATAAAGAATGGAATAACAGAAGAAATCACCATGCATGCGATAGATCGCACCGACATGTTATTCTCACAGAATAATAAAGAGTGGAACCAGGTCTTGCGTTAACGCACAGATATGATATTCTGACAGAATAATAAAGAATGGAATAACAACAAAAGTCACCAGGTATACGGTAATCCGCGTATACAAGTTATTCCAACAGAATAATAAAGAATGGAATAACAACAGACTTCACCAGGTATACAGTAATCCGCGTATACAGGTTATTCCAACAGAATAATAAATGGAATCAGGTCAGGCAAAATTCGCACCAACAGGATATTCCGACAGAATAATAAAGAACGGAATAATAGAAGAATTTCACCATGTATGCGGTACTTCGCATAAACAGGTTATTCCAACATAATAATACAGAATGGAATAACAAAATAATAAATAATGGAACCAGGTCCGGCGTAAACGCACAGACAGGATATTCGACAGAATATTAAAGAATGGAATAATAGAAGAATTTCACCTATGTATGCGGTACTTTGCATAAACAGGTTATTCCAACATAATAATATAGAATGGAATAATAGAAGAATTTCACCATGTATGCGGTACTTCGCATAAACAGGTTATTCCAACATAATAATATAGAATGGAATAATAAAAGAATTTCACCATGTATGCGGTACTTTCGCATAAACAGGTTATTCCAACATAATAATAAAGAATGGAATAACAGAAGGATTTCACCAAGTATAGGGGATTCCGCGTATACAGATTATTCCAACAGAATAATAAAGAATGGAATAACCGAAGTTCTCTTCATGAATAGGAAAGAATAACACCCATTACCGTAAAAGAAACTGAATATAGAAGTAGTGAAGTAGCAGAATACTCTTTTTTTTCCTCTCTATAATTTCTCTCTCAAGAGTTTCAGTGAATTCGTAAGAAAATAATGAAGGAATGAGCTTCTATTTATAGAAGAATGGATTGAATAGTAACTATTCATGAACGGTCCAGGTCGATTTACTTTTAAACGAACGATCCAGATCAATTTACTATTAAAACTTAAAGCAACTGTCCATACTGATTTACTATTAAAACTTTAAACTAGTGATCCATATTGATTCACTATTATAACTTTCCACCAGCGGTCCATAATGATTTACTAATATAACTTCAACCAACGGTCTGAAAAATTAGCACATCTTCTCATGGAATAATATTGTACCCAAATACCCGAATGCACAATACTAGAGTGAATAGTAATCGGGTGAATAGTAACTCGTGAATAGTAACTCCGACACGAAAAGTGTACCGAATACCCGATTTAACAATATAACCTCCAGACATCAATTATTATCGAAATAAATGTTGATTCTCACTAACACAAATAATTTCAACACAATGGAACTATCAAATTATCTTTAATCAACACGAACTTATCCATCATTAATATCATAACTCACAATATTTAACAACCAGGTTGTTCCCAGGAAAGAGGGGGCCTTCTGGTAAGGATTTCTCCTCAGTGGCGCGCAATTACCTAACCTCTCATTGACAGAACTTCTAGACATTGTAAATATTGCAATTTAATAATATTAATAACTCTGTCGTCTCAATTATTGATTTAATAACATAAAATATTATGCACATGATACTGTGACAATAATCGAATCAATAATATGAGAGATATGATGCAGCAATTACTGTAGCAATAATTGAGTAAAACTAAGTGACTTCTTACGTAAGCATCAATAACCAATACCGCGTGCTACTATGCAACCACGAATATTACTGTACTTTTACTACCGGGTAGTTCAACAGTATTTACGATAAAACCTCCGCCGTTATTTTCATAAAATATTTTTGTCATTTTCTAAATACGACAATTCTTCCGTTGTGGGGTCCACCAATGATTATGTCATCGTACGAATATTCCCTGACAAAAAGAATATTCCTCGACCAATCAAATATTATACGACAACTTGCATACTTTGCAAAATTTTTAAATACTACCCACAACTATAACATTATATCAAATCCACACCATAATATTTAAAAAAAATATTTCGAGAAATTTA
Organism: Panax japonicus; assembly: GCA_020205505.1. NCBI lineage: Eukaryota > Viridiplantae > Streptophyta > Magnoliopsida > Apiales > Araliaceae > Panax > Panax japonicus. The sequence continues at coordinate 46,414,449 of CM035101.1, read as the reverse complement.
AATCTTTATTTATAAAATCTGGGGTATCACAAATTCTCATCAACAGTTCTTTGTTATACCCAAAACAAAGAGAACTCTCATCACATGTCTTCACCTGAACCACTACAGGTTATAATTAAATTCATAATTCATATTTATAATCAGGTAAATCAAGAGTTTCCCCTTGCCACAAAGGCTTAATAGAACGTTTACTCAATATCCTTACCCCAAAGGCTAAAGATATTCAAATGTAATAACAATGATCATACCAATCAGTTGTCTACCTTTGCACTACAGTGCCAAAGATATTCAACTATAAAACTATTCGCTGAGACTCAGCTTAATAAATAATTTCCATCATCGAATCATCCCTGCACTACGAGCCAAGGATATTCGTTAGTATCACCAGTGGTCATGATCATGTCATACACCTGTCCATCTTTGTCACTACGGGCCAAAGCTATCAATTAATAATTCATCTTTGCACGTAAGGCAAAGATATACAACTGTAAAACCAATAATCAACAGTCCATCTTTGCACGTAAGCCAAAGACTGACTTTCATCACAATATAAGCATGAAGATGATGATAATGATATAAACATTAATCAAACGAAATCAAGGATAATTATTAAAGACTTTAAATTTATCCAAATATTATCAATTACTTAATAAACTCATAATCTAATATTATTAATATTATAGCAATATTTTAATCACTTCTTAAACTTATAAACAATTTATTTCAATTATTTACACTTTACCAAATAATACATTTAATCATTCAAAAATATCATACTCATAAGATTTCATCACCAATGATCAAATCCCTCATCAAAAATCTGCATATACCTTATATAAGATTTCCAAGCCATAAAATCCTATTTTCCAACTTTGTTACTTCACATAACATATTTAACTCATATGTTCGTAACTAAATCATTTTTATGAAAAATACCAAATCAGTCCCAAAAATATTTCTTTTCTGAGATTAAGCATAATATAATCCCATATTGAACATATATTTTTCTCGAAATTTTTAAAATTCATTTACTATTTTTCAAAAATAAATTTTAATTAATTCCTTAAGAAATTAGTTACCTCAAAGGTTAACTCCAGAAATTCCCAAATCTTGGTAGGATCTGACACATGTTAACGTGAGCTTACTAGTTTAAATTTCATGGTCATCGGAGTTATAGAACTCCGATTATAGCATTTTTCGTCGGAAAAAACCTAAATATTAAAATGGTCATAACTTGCTCATTTTAAGTCGGGATGAGCTCATTTTTGGACAGGAGTTACTTTATACCATATACTTTCATGTCTCAAAAGGCCAAAATTTTTCTCACAATTTAAGTGGCTAAAACAACCCTTTTAAATTTCTGGTACAGTAACTTTTTGCTATTTTGCAGCTTTGGACTCTTTTGCTAAAATCAGTACACACGAAAATCTACAACACCTTTTCCAGTGATTCACTTGGATAACTTATAAAACTCATAGATCTAACTCTAGAACTTGACCACACTCAAAAATTTCGAAATATAATAGGAGATATGATCAATTGAATTTCTTGTTCTATTTCCACCAAAATCTGATTTTCAACCCTTTGTGATTTCTAAGAAACTTTCATGTTTTCACATAATAACCAACATAACTCATCATAACACTTACTAATACTTCATATACCCATAATTTTATCAGTCCAATACTTTTATTATGACTCTCATCATAATCTACGTAACCAGATCATTTCCACAATTTATGACTTTCAGAATGCTTAGAATCTTCGATTGCTCTCAAGTTCGGCACTGCTCAACAAGAAGTACGTCCTTTGCTTGACTAATTTCAACTATAGTCTCCACACTGGCATGCAATACTCCACTTTCCTGTTGTTCACTTCTTAAGTCTGGCTAAGTCAAAGACTTTAGACCTGACATCATGCACAGTTGTTTATCATTACTTTTATTTAAAAGCAAGTACATGGGCTTTACCCTAAGCCTGAGCACACAAGGCTTGCACCATGGCTAGACCCAAATAATCACATCCCAACAGTCACAGTAATAGGGTCCGATTTTCATTGTGGTTACCAAATTTTTTTTTGTTACAATCGAATAACTGTACTCTCAAAAATTACAAAATGGTCATTCCGTTCGATTTCCGTCCAAAAATTTGACGGAAATGCTGACTGTGCATATTGACCCGTTATTTACTGACGTGGAGGGCAGAAGGCTTGCCTTAAAAATTTTCTTAAAGAAAATGTTGCTAACGAGTGTCAAACTCTTGACCTCCCCAAACTAGAAACTTTAAATTCCAACAAGCCATTAGACCAAAGTACTTATCATACTTAAATATATGTAACACTAATATTTAAACCACCTAGCATCATTTATATGCATGTGAAGATGAGATAATAATAATTGTAATAATTGTAATAATAATAATAAATTTATTATTTTGTAATCTGTTTGGCCGATATTAAAGTCTATATTTGATTATACAAAAATATATTGAAAGTAAAAAATTTAAATATTTATTCAATTTGGTATTTAAAGAAAAGTTTGCACGAATTTAACAATTTTTGACAATATAATTATTAAATGGTCGACAGTTGACTTTTAAATTATACTTTATATATTGAGTAACCGTTTAAACCTTAATTTTTTCAAGGGGAAAAAATCAGTAGAAAAAAGGCACAAGAAATATGTTTTACCAAGGAGGTAAATAACATATTGAAATAAAAGATTTTGTTTTGTATCAAACAAAAAATAATATTAAATGATGGAATGGACATTTGGCGTTTGCATCAATGACAATAATACCCAATTTATTTAATAAATAAATAAAAAAATTAACTGAAATGGGAAATAATTTTTTTAACAATAAATATTGTTATAAAAATATACTACTTTGTAACCAAATAATTGAATGACTATTTAATTAATTACTTGCATAAAAAATGATGTATTTAAAACAATTGTTATCATAATATGGGTTTAATAAATCTCCATCTCCATTGGACCATTATACTAAATGAACCTGAAAGATAAAAACATCTAACCAGTACAAGCAGTAGCAATTATTTGGCAACAAGCCAACAAATGGCGGATCCAACAATATGAAATCTATGAACAAGTCGAGAATGGTTAAAATTAATACCATACTGCTCTAAACATTGCAATACTAAAAACAAAATTCTCCGTTTCCTTTCCTAGATGAGAAATCAAGAACTAACAAAATTAACAACTCAAAGGACTAGATTTAGTAGACTACTAGTTTTCATAATTCGAAACTCCAAATTCTGCATGGGAGGAAGCATCAGACAAATTTCTATAATAATAATAAATTTTAAATAATAATTAAAATTTTAAATAATAATAATTATTGTAATAATAATTAAAATTTTAAATAATATTTCCACTAGTTTTAAATAATATTTACAATAATAATTATTACAATTATTACAATAATATTTACAATAATAATTATTACAATTATTATTATTATTACAATTATTATTATCTCATCTTCACATGCATATAAACGATACTAGGTGGTTTAAATATTAGTGTTACATAAATTTTAGCATGATTTGTAGTTGGTCCAATGGCTTTTGTTGGAATATAAGGTTTCTAGTTTGGGGAGGTCAGGAATTCGACACTCGTTAGCAATATTTTCTTTAAGAAAATTTTTAAGGCAAACCTTCTGCCCATAACAGGTCACGTCAGCAAAAATAACGGGTCAATATGCACACTCAGCATTTCCGTCAAATTTTTGGACGGAAATCGAACAGAATGACCATTTTGAAATTTTTGAGAGTACAGTTATTCGATTGTAACAAAAAAAGATTCGGTAACCACAATGAAAATCGGTCCCTAGTACAGTGACCAAAAAGTGTATTATCCCAACTATATTGTCACTACATTTTTTTCTTTCACTGTTCCTTTGCTAAAAACTCCTCATATGAAGGAATGAATTCCTTCACAAAATTTCCTTCACTAATCTCTAATTTCTTGTAGTGATATTCAATACAGTATATATTAAAATAAAAAACAATATTTTAGTAAATTATTATTTTAATATATACTGAAAATTTGGACTATTACATTATCTTTTGTCAACACATGAATACATAACTAACAGAGCAGCCTTATGAATTTAAGTCGCTGGATACGCGAAATCACTACTCTAATTTTTTTCCAAGAAAGCAGAACCATTCTATGATGTCGATTCACTACACTTACTTATCAAATCTATGAAGTTGCTTCGTCAAAAATTTAAACCAAATAGTGATTTAAATTATCAAAATTGTACAAGTTCATCAACAACGATTGCAACCATTAACAACAATGACATGAAATCATTTCAAAATCGTAGTTATTCAATTAGAATAACTACTAATCAATTCAAGTCAAAATCTAGAAACATACCAAAAATGTCAAATAATTTCTGCCTTCAAATTGGGATTATTGAAAATTGATAATGGAGGTTCTTAATTAAATCGAGGATGCCAATGATAAAAAGAAGACCGTTGACATCGCTTGGATACAAGTTTGTTTGGGAATTTTTTTGCCTCCATATAAAAATGTGACGTCATTGTATACTTTGTCACTAAATATAAGAATTTACGACGAACCAATGTTGTCACTTATCCACTCATCTAATTAATGACGCACTATTATCTCGTCATATAAAATTGGTATTTCTGACAATAAAAATTGTAATAATTTATTAATTTTTCGTCTTTACAAAATTTGCCTCCAAAATTTCTTAAAAACTTTTGCCTCCAAATAAAATTGTGACGATATTAAGTACTTTGTCACCAAATATAAGAATATATGACGAACCATTTTTGTCACTTATCCACTCATCTAATTAGTGACGACCTATTATCTCGTCATATAAAATTGGTATTTATGACAATACAAATTGTCATAAATTATTATTTTTTCGTCTTTAAACAATTTCCCTCCAAAAATTTTCAGAAAGTTTTTGCCTCCAAATAAAATTGTGACAATATTACGTACTTTGTCACTAAATATAAGAATTTATGATGAACGATTTTTATCACTTATCCACGCATCTAATTAGTGACGCACTATTATCTCGTCATATAAATTTGGTATTTATGACAATACAAATTATCATAAATTATTATTTTTTCGTCTTTAAAAAATTTCCCTCCAAAATTTTGCCTCCAAATAAAATTGTGACGAATTTGTATTTGGCGTCACTAAATGTGAACATTAGTGACGAAAGCACATTGTCACTAAATTTTTCAAATAATTAATGACAAACTATTATGTTGTCATCGAAAGAAATATTTTGTGACGATAAATACTGTCATCAATTATTACAAAATGTCACTAAAAGGTTTCCCTTCAAAATTTTGGTACGAAATTCTACCTCCAAAATAACTTGTGACTAAATTTTGTTAATCGTCATCAAATGTGTAAATTAGTGACGATATAAATGACTAATAGTAACAAAAGTAAAAGTCGTCACAAAAGCAAAAGTTTTAGTGACGATTATGAATTTTGTAATTCTTAATTAATAAATTGTGACAAAATTTTGTGTGTGGCAAAAATTTCATCATAAAATGTGTGATTTCTTGTAGTGCTGGGACCATAAGGCATAGTTGGTGTCGTCCAACTTAATGCCAATCTGTACAGCGAAAGAATCATTGTTTGATGTTTGGATTTGAGTATGACTTTGGGTCAAGATCTATTTCATTCGGGTCGCTAAGTTGTCAGGAATGGTCACTTTAGATTTGTTCTCACCATGTTGGAGATGCGTCACCATATCAGATGACTCCTCCATAGTTCCCGATCACTTTTGACTCACAACTCTGATACCATGATGAACAGAGGCACCAATTGAATTATTTTGTGGACAAAGTATTTAATTTTTTCCCTCACTCTTTCGTATATACTGAATGAATACCAACAACCTATATATAGATGTACAAAGGAAACAATCTACCATTAAACTATTCTAGGCTATACATAATCTTAGGCTAAGAATCTTGTTGACCCTTAAACAAATATATTATACAAAATCAGCAGCGAAGATTACTCCTACAGTTTCTCTTAATTGACAACTCACGCCAACAATTTACAGGCACAATACACAAGAGAATTACCCAAAATATAGAAAAACTTCTTTGATGTTTAAGTTAATAAAAAAAAAACCTAGTAATCCTCAATCAGTCCACAAGTCGGACTTTATAGTTAAATTAAATCTTTATCAGATGGTATCAAAAATAACAAAATCTTAATTATATATCACACCATATATAATTAGATGCGTAATAAAAGAAAATATTCACTTCCTAACACTGTCATAAAAGGAAATAACATAGCTAGAAATGAGGACGCCCAAATCCAAATCCAAAGGCCATTCCCGAAGAGATCCAACCTTGGTTCCCGAAGAGATATGACCCGAACTCCCCCAAAGACATACCCCGAAGCCGCCAAGAACATCCGATCACTTTCCATCTTTGCGTCGATCTGACAACTCAAGGTATTTCAGCATCATTAATGTACTATCTGCCAACTCATCATCATCAGACCAGGATCATGCATCAGTCACCCCGGGTGGAAAGAATGTCAGCGGTGACATCAGACAGCTCCACAAGATAAGGACTCAAGTGCTTCACGTTGAAGATGTCTGAAGTCCTCAAATGACTGGGGAGGCGAAGCCGATGTGTATAACAAGCTTAAGGAGTGGAAATTTGATCTTCTATAGTATCTCATAGGGTCCAATTTTCCATTCCTTAAGCTTGTTATACACGCTAACAAAAAATCGATCTCGAGTTAAAACTGCCCAAACGAAATCACCCACATCAAAAAGTAGCTAAAGATGATGACTATCAACCCGAACCTTATACTTGGCATTGCTTTCATGAAAAGACTATTTTACCTACCCATGGATACCCCGAAGATGTTTTGCTATACATCTCTTCTGCCTTAGGACACAAACAACCCACACGTGGAATGGGAACTAAGTCCAGGACCGTAGATGGATTCCTACTATAGATAATCTCAAAGGGGCTGATCAGACCGGTTGTTCGATTCTGAGATATGTTATAGGCAAATTCTGCTTAAGGTAACGTGACATTTCACTATTTTGGTATAGTTCCAGCTAAACACCTTAAAAGATTGCCCATACTTTGGTTCACTACCTCGATTTAACTATCCGTATGGCTGCTGAAATTCAATTGTGTCCCGAGCTTCTCCCATAAACTTTTTTCAGAAATGACTCATGATCTTAGTGTCACGATTAGAAGTTCTTGATCGCGGAACACCATGTAAATATATAATCTCCCGGAAGTATAGATGGGTGATTCGGGTAGCATCCATTATTTTTTTTGCAGGCTACAAAATGGGTCATCTTGGAAAACCAATCAACCACAACCAAAATAGAATCCATGGCGCATTTGGTACGGTGTAAGCAAAACACAAAGTACATACTGACATCAAACCAATAGGCTTTAAGAACAAGTAAAGAGGTGTACATGCCTACATTAGTGGGACTTCCATTGGATCGTTGACACACATAACAATGCTCCACATAATGAGCCACATTACTAGTTATTTTTGGGCCAATAATAATCAGCAAAAATAAGGGCCAACGTCTTATCTCACCCAAAGTGACCCTTGTTATGAAGTTCACTAATGATCTGTTGCTTGAGTGAACAATCTGGAATGCACAACTATAATCCACGAAATAAATATCCATTATGCAAAATAAAGTCATGGCGCTGCCCATCGCTGACCTCTTGAAATATTTGCCCGAATGAAGGATTATATATTGCACACATATCAGTAAAAGCCTCAAAGCCTTCAACTCTGTTACTCATGGTGGCAAGGAGAAACGTACACCGACTTAGTGCATTGACAACATCGTTCAGACTTTCGGCTTAGTGCCTTAGCGCAAAAGTGTACTCCTGTCGGTACGCCACCCACTTGGCATACCGTCGAATTAATTTGTGTTGGTCATTGATGTACTTCAGGGCCTCATAATATGTGAAAATAATGAACTCCCGCTATATTAGGTAGTGACGCTAATGCTTTAGGGACTGAACTATGGCATAAAACTACAGATCATAGGTAGAGTAATTCTTCTTTGATATTGATAGCTTCTCACGGAAGAAAGCTACGGGACGTCCCTTTTGACTCAAAACACCACCAATATGCCAACCCCAAATGCATCACAATTCACCTCGAATACCTTTTAAAATTAGGAAGTGACAAAACTAGTGCCTTTTTCATAGCTAAACCAAATTTATAAATATCTTCTAGATTATTCAAGAATTATCTTAATTAGTGTTAATACATGAATGGGTGATATCTAAGTACATGATACATATATGTACATGAATACATTTAAGTGTTAGGTTCATGTACATGTATTTGATCATTATTAATGTAGCTCTAGAAGTATCATAGGAGTCCTAAAAATAGCCTTGTAATTTGTTCATTTGAAGCAAGTGAAATCAAAGTGTTCTAGTGTTCTATAAAGTTATATTTCACTTCCTCCCTAAAATATATTCTCTTCCTAATTATTCCATCAAATTGGCATCAGAGCTTTGGTTTTAACAGTAGCTCCAATATCCACACATGGTCCTATCATCATAATCATCAATAACAAAAGAATTCTTTTGCCTTGCTTTAACGTGAAAGCAGTGGACTGTCGAGTCCATTTTGTGATATTTCATACTAAAGTGAACAAATGGTATTTAAGTAATTCGGAAAGGAACTATATAGTAGTGGCAAAACTAAGCACACCAACTATTATTTTTTTTTCTCCAGAGAAGTCTTTCAGTAGGTACCACCAAATTTCAAAAAATTCACCTGGTGTGCAAAGTGGGAACTCGAAATAATTGTTGAATTTTTCAAAGCAATGTGGTGATGGAAAATTCAAATGATCTAATCTCTTTAATTACTCGCTTCAACGGAGAAGACTTTGATTATTGGAGCCATAATATGAAAGTATTATTAAAGTCCTTCAAGTTGTGGAGTATTGTTGAAGATGGCTATAAAGAACCAAAAACTAAAGAGGGTTTGTCACAAGCCCAGAAAAATAGCCTGAATGAAAAAAGGATAAGGATAACAAGGCGATCTTCCAATTTTATCAAGCAATTGAAAGACCTATTTTTGATAGAATTTTGAAGGCAGAAACTTCAAAGGAAGCTTGAGATATTTTGCAATCAATATATAAAGGTGAAGAAAAGGTAAAACAGGTACGGCTCCAATCTTTTTGTTTAGAATTTGAGAAGATGTAAATGCAAGAAAATGAGACTATTGCTGATTATTTTTCAAAAGTTACTTCAATTGTAAATCAAATGGAAATCAATGGAGAAGTTTTACAAGATCAAAAAGCAGTAGAGAAAATTCTTCGGAGCTTACCACAAAAGTTTGCTTTTATCGTGGTTGCTATCGAAGAGTCCAAAGATGTGTCAAAATGGTCTTTAGAAGATTTGCAGGCTTCTTTAAAGGCACATGAGTTCCGTGTTAATCAAAGAAAACTACCTTCTAATGATCAAGCCCTCAAGAATGAAATTACGGGAGGCCAAGGTGTTCCCCGAGGAGGTCGTGGACGTGGAAGAGGTGGCTTCCAAGGAAACAGAGGTAGATGCTCTAATTTTTGTGGCAATGGAAAAGGATCACCATATAATAATAATAATTTTAAGGAAGAGTAATTTGAATATTCAAATAATTCTCAAAGAGGAAGATGTCGTGGTATTAAACAAAAAGTGAGAAAAGACTATATTGAATGTTTTCATTGTCATAGGCCTGTTCATAAAATTAGTGAATGTTGGTTTGAACCATTTAACAAAAAAGAATCCGAATTGGTGCATGAAAATGAATAAGTTGAGAAAGATTGTTTAGAGTCATTATTAATTGCTTATCAAGAATATAATAATCATGTTTGATATTTGAATAGTGGTGCCAGCAAACATATGACAAGGAATAAGGATTTATTTTCTACCTTGGTGGAGTCAAATTTTGGACAAATAAAAATAGAGATGCTAGAGCCTATACAATTAAAGGAGTTGGAGAAGTCACTTTCAAAACAAAATCTGGAAAATTTGAAAAAATGACAAATGTTTACTATTTTCCAAGCATCAAAAGTAATTTACTAAGTACTGGACAACTTTTGCAAAAAGAATTTGATATATTTTTCATGATAAGTTATGTACTCTGTCAAAAAATAATCAAGTTATGGAAAAGATTAGCTTGGCGAAGAATAATTTATTTCCGCTTCCACTCCAAGTTGAAAATTTCCATTGTTTTGCTGATTTTAATGAAGAAGTTTCCATGTTATGGCATGACAGGTATGGCCACTTGAATTTTGATAACCTAAAATTGTTAGCGGTGAAAGGAATGGTGGGCGATTTACCACAGATTAATAAAATTGAGGAGACTTGTGAAACATGTCAGTTGGGAAAGTTGCACCGTAACCCATTTCCCACAAAATCTTCTTGGGGTGCAAGGCAACCACTTGAACTTGTTTATTCAGACATGTGTCGACCTATGACAGTGTTATCTTTTAGAGGTGACAAATATTTCATTTCTTTTATTGACGATTACACAAGAAAAGTGTGGACTTATTTTCTTCATGAAAAATCTAAAAGTTTTCAAGCTTTTAAGAATTTTAAATAGAAGTTGAAAATTTTCTAGTTGTCACATAAAGACTTTGAGAACAGATCGAGGGTCAAAATATCTTTCAAATGATTTTCATCATTTTTGTAAAGATAATGGCATAAGGCATGAATTGACAGTTCGCTATACACCACAGCAAAATGGTGTTTGCGATAGGAAAAATCGTACAATCATGGACATGATTAGGTGCATTCTGAAAGAAAAAGGTTGTCATGTTAATTTAATTTGGGCAGAAGCTGTTTCTTGTGTAGTTTATTTGATTAACATGTCCCCAACAAAAATCCTCATTTCCGACGAAATATTCTGTCGGAATTAAGTATAATCTATCGAGATTATGCTTAATTCTGACGGAATATTCGGTCAGATATAAGCACGTCGAAATTAAGCCTGTCGACCTTTCAGTTGAAGATATCTATCCTTGACTGACTAACCTCGATGGAATATTCGGTCAATATTAAGATATTCTCGACTGAATTATATCCGTTGATAATATTCTGTAGAGTCTAAACCTGCCACGTGGCAGCCCATAAAAAAGAAGGGCTTATTATCAATGGAATTCCGTCGAGTATATCCCTATTCCGTCGAGGTTATCCCTTTTTTAATATTTATACTGTTTTGGCAATATCTAGGGTAATAATACCCACATTTTTTGTACCCATAAACATGTTTTTTTCCCAAAAGCACATAAAACATAAATATAATCCAAGGCCAACAATAATGGCCAACATGAATATGAATTACCAAGGCCAACATGAATATGACATTAAACTAAACTTCTAATCAACTGAAGTATATCAAATATGCATTTAAACTAACTTCAATATGTCAAACTAAAGTAATGATAAATAAAAACTACAATACGTCAAAAATCAGCTAAACTATTAAAATTTACATCACATTAAGCTAAAAACTAAGTAAATGTGTACAAAACATCCATAAAACTATGTGCGGGCCGTCGTCGTCCAACCACTCAGCATCATCAGCCCGTTCGTCACCCTGTTGAGACAATATAATGTAACTCATTAGTCCATATATATAATACAGTTAAAGATAACTAATTAAATGAAAATAACATAACATGCAGAATATATACTTGAATTATATTATGAATTGTAAACCTGAGTAGTCGAGGGCTAACTCAGCATCATCCCAAACACGTCCAGTAGTAAGGTAACCACCATCCGAACAATCTCGTCGTGTATCACGGCAAACTGCTCCGGAGGGATACCCGTACTATCGACGGTGGCATTAGCTACAATGTCTTGCGCAAGCTAATGGAGGCGAGAACGACTGGGCAAGTACCGACGACAGAATAACGGATCCGTCTCAAACCTCTCTGAAACTGCAACCACATACTACCCATTGCAACAAAGCATCGTCTAAGCCAGCGCCCGCATGTGATGGTCCCACGGGGGCTCTCGGACTCAGACGCTGGCTAAAGCCTACAAAAATAAATATAACATTGATAATATTATAATTAAGTTTACTTTATTCATAAACAAGAAATCAACTAAAATATTATACCTCCAGGCAGTGTATAGTCTGGTATCCTCAACAACCCTAGCACTCAATACCAGCTGGTAGTGCTAGTGGGAGTATCCTAAGACGCGACCTAAAGAACAGTCTCCTCATCCTGAGATAAACTAATCTCGGGCAAAGGGATGGTGGAATCAGCCGTCTCAGCATCGCCCCTAGTAGCCTGCAACTCTGCTATAAGCTGGCTGCGGAGCTTCTCAAACTGGTCCTATAATTTAATATATGTACATGTGTGTTAATTATGTATCATCCTATAAATTACGTAATATGATCCTAAATTACATAGATTATAGTATTACTTGTATAGCTAGTGTTGCTGGAGACATCGTCGACCCCGAAGTAGAATCCTTCGGCGTATGGACTCTATCCCAGAACTCCATCATAGTAGGAAGTCAGCCCAAGCTACTCCGCATGGCCTAAATCATGCACATTAATTAATATTACCTTACTTTACTATAGTTGTAGTTTAATACTAAACTAAACTAAATATAAATACATACCGACTTAACCTCTTGAAACGACTGGGAGCCAGAAGTATGTACAACCCGTAGCTGGACTCGATTCTTCTTCATCTGCTCGAACTTGGTCTTGAAGGCAGCATCATCCCAATACGTACGCATGGCAGCCCATGCTGCATCTGATACTGTCCGCGGCTGATGTTGTCATATAGTAGTCCCACGCAATTCTTCTACTGCCCGAACTGCGCTCATACGCATCTCATACAGCCAGTCGACATAGTTCTTCGAGATGTATGCAATAATAACATCGTCACCATCCGCCTCAGTGATGTCGGGCTCGTATCTATAATACCTCTATCAAACGGACATAACATACGTATAATTAATTATTTGAACAATATGTAAATAACTTGAACCTTGATTTAATATATGTAATTCGACTTACGTGAAACTCCCGCAACACTATCACCATAAAGCTGTCATCGTAATGCGAGTACTGGCTAAATCGCATGCAGCCAGTTGGGAGATGCGTCAGGCATATGGCGTGTACGGTCGCCTTAGCGACCGGATCCATAATACTAGAAAACAAAATTTATATGGAACATTTTAATTTATTAATCACATAATAATATCATTCTAATTGAACATAAGTGATATATTAAAGTTGAAACCTACACTGATGACCGGACATCAACGGGTACTATGTCAGGAACTGCCGACGGACGACCTAATCGACCGAAGTGAGAGACATAACATGTGAGAACCCAGATTTTATGAATAAATATTTATTTTTTTTTGAAATAATTTTTTTTTATTATGATGTGGATTTGATATAATGTTATAGTTGTGGGTAGTATTTACAGATTTTGCAAAGTATGCAAGTTGTCATATTATATTTGATTGGTCGGGAATATTCTTTTTGTCAGGGAATAACCGTACGACGGTACAATCATTGGTGGACCCCACAACAGAATTATTGTCTAATTGAGAAAACGACAAAAATATTTTATGAAAATAACGGCGGAAGTTTTACCGTTAATACTCGGTAGTAAAAGTACAGTAATACGCATGGTTGCATAGCAGCACACGGTATTGATTATTGATGCTTATGTGATAAGTCACTCAATTTTGTTTTATTAGTATTATTAATGTAATAAAACAGAAAAGCTTTTTATATAAAACAAAATACTTTATTAAAGTTATTCTATAAATAGAATATATTTTATTCTATTATGCATAGTGTTTTGCATAGTAAAATCTTTTTATATAAAACAGAATACTTTTATAAAGTTATTCGTTTTATTAGATAATAATTAGATTATATTATATTTTATTATGCATAGTGTTGCATAGTGTTACATAGTGCCTGCATAGTGTTGCATAGTGTTTTGCATAGTAAAATCTTTTTATATAAAATAAAATACTTTTATAAAGTTATTTGTTTTATTAGGCAATAATTAGAATATATTATATTTTATTTAAAAGATTTTGCTTTAATTATGGACCGTCCGATTAAAGTAAATCAATCTGGACTGTTCATGATTTAGTTACTATGCAATCCTTTCTTCTATAAATAGAAGCTCATTCCTTCATTATTTTCTTAAGAATTCACTAAAACTCTAGAGAGATAAACTGTAGAAAGAAAGAAGAAAAGTATTCTGCTACTTAACTACTCTTATATCCAGTTTCTTTTACGGTAAGGGGTGTTATTCTTTCTTATTCATGAAGAGAACTTCTGTTATTCCATTCTTTATTATTCAGTTGGAATAACCTGTATATGCGGCATACCCTATACTTGGTGAAATTCTTCTGTTATTCCATTCTTTATTATTCTGTTGGAATAACCTGTATACGCGGGTTACCCTATACTTGGTGACATTCTTCTATTATTTCGTCTTCATTATTCTATTGGAATATCCTGTCTGTGTGTTTTACACTGGACCTGGTTTCGTCTTTATTATTCTGTTAGAATCTCCTGTCTGTGTGTTTTACACCGGACCTGGTTTCGTCTTTATTATTTTGTCTTTATTATTCTGTTGGAATATCCTGTCTGTGCGTTTTACGCCGGACCTGGTTTCGTTATTTATTATTCTGTTGGAATAACCTGTCTATACGAAGTATCGCATGTATGGTGATTTCTGTTGTTATTCCATTCTTTAATATTTTGTTGGAACATCCTGTCGGTGCGAATTTCGCCTGACCTGGTTCCGTTACTTATTATTCTGTTGGAATAACTTGTCTATGCGAATTACCGCATGCATGGTGATTTCTTTTGTTATTTCATTCTTTATTATACTCAGTTGGTTAAAGTTTTGACTTTTATACTCCATGAAATTAGTGGAATATCCTTGATATTTGCGCTTCATCCAGTATCTTTTCATGAAAATATTCTTCAGAGCATTCTTGAATTTTACTCTACACAGAAGTATTATGTTGACAATTTGGACGTTATTGGTTCTTGGACAAATTAATTCGTGAACTTGTTTTATTGAATTCTTATATCATTGTCATCATCCTCATGCTTATATTATGTTGAAAGTCATCTGTGGCCTGTAGTGCATAGATGGACTTGGTATGATTATGACCAGGGATTATTCGGTATAATCATGACTGTAATGTTACAAATGATGTGAAAAAGTCCTCAATGGCCCGTAGTGCATTGATGGACAGTTTTTGGTATGATTATGGCTATGGATTCTCTTCGGCCAAGGGTGCAAAGATGAATTGATTTATAGCATGATCAGGACCGTTGATGAAAACACGATTATCTTTGGCCCGTAGTGCATGGATAATTCGTGGTCGTGATACAAGAATATCCTTGGCCTGTAGTGCAGGGATGATTTAATGATGTGGATTATTTATTAAGCTGAGTCTCAGCGATAAAAGTGATGAAAAACCTTTTAAATCATAAAAGATAGTAGATTTTATTCTCTACTTGACTCTTTTAATGGATTGCTTGTTCCGCTGTAGTTAAACTTGATGTCTATTGTATTTTATCAGTTTAACATTGTTGAAGACTAATGATATTTTATTCTGCATTATCTTAGTCATAATATTTCTTACTGGGCTAGTTGTGCTCACCCTTTTTTTCACTATTCTCTTCAGGAAATGAGAATATAGTTGGGACGAGTCGGGGAACGGATTGACAGTCCAGATGATAGCCTTAGTAGTCCTCACTATTCTGTTAAATAGTGTGATAATAAATATAATGAGGACTAAATTTGAGTTTGTATACTGTCTATGAGGACTCCATTGAGAATGGATATTGTCTAGAAGGCAATATTCTTGTTTAAACTCTCAGTTTATGTTTTGTCGTATTTTACACCACAGTTGTATAATTAAGTTGTATTTGAATTCTGTACCATGTATCTGGCGACTCAAGATGGGTGATGTATACCTATTTTGGGGGCATCACATAACATCCAGTAACAGTCCCAAACTGGGGACTATTCGACATTCACTCCTAATGAGTGAATGTCAAACGGGTTTCTAAGCCCCTACCTATAGTAAATATTTACAGGTTAATTGAATGATATATGTACTATAAAGTGTATAATCGTAATTGATTGTCAATTGAGTGTATTGAAGATTTAACACATGACATTATTGAGTTTATTGAAAATTATGGCAAACTAAGCAAATGTTACTTAGTTTATTTTACCAATGGAAAACTAGGTAATGCTACTATGTTTATTATATTTTATTTTATTTACTGAATATGTAGACAACTTATTCAGTTACATTTAATTATAGAAAACTAAGCAAATTCTAGTTAGTTTATTATATTATTTTATGTTAATTTATTTCAAATATATTATGTTATTTTAATTTATGTTTATTTGATTTATTAGCTTTGATTTTATTTAATTCGGAATATTTTTTATGTAATGAAAAACTAAGCAAATGCTACTTAGTTTAAGATAATTATTCTATGTGACGTGCTATCCAAGTCTTGGATGAGAGTCACATTTTTGAATTATATTTCTATCGTTAATAAATTTCCTGACGTATTCCTGAAGAACTTCATGGCCTACCCCTAAAGCGTAAAATTGAATTTTGTATTGACCCCAGTACAAAACCCATTTCTAAAACCCTCAAATATTTCTTCACCTAAAACGAATGTAACATGCGTCGAAGACGTTGGCTCGAGCTGTTGAAAGATTACGATAATACCATTCAATACCATCCTGGAAAAGCGAACGTGGTAGCTGACGCGTTGAGTAGAAGATCATATGCGTTTACGAGTGCGATGTTGTTAACACAAAAACCCATTTTGTATAACTTACAAATGATGGAGATAGAGTTAAAGACTCTAGGGACCCACGTGAAAATAACGAATATACAATTAGAACCGACTTTAATGGATAATGTTAAAGGCTCTCAAGCTATATACCCGGAGCTGATGAATATGAAGAAGAAGGTTCAAGAAGGCGTTATTCTAGAAACAAGGGTCGATGAAGAGAGGAAATCTAAACCCTCGATTTTAATTGGCTCATTTGAAATCTTCGATCGAGTAGGAACTGTGACCTATAGACTCGCCTTACAGCTAAGTATATCGCGTGTTCATAACATTTTTAATATATCGATGTTATGTAAATATGTGGACGACCCGAACCACATTATTAATTTAGAATCAGACGAGATAGCGAAAGATTTAACGTATGAGGAGATACTTTTTAAAATCTTGGATAAGAAAAAACATATTCTATGCTAAAAGGTTATACCTCAAGAGTTAGAATCTGAAATGAAATCAAGGTATCCTAACCTTTTCGGCATACCAGGTATGTACCCTAATTTCGAGGGCGAAATTTCATAAGAATGGGAGGTTGTAAGACCCCAACATTTATGAATAAAGATGAATTTTTTTATAAATATAATTTTGAATAATTATGGTGTTGATTTGTTATAATATAAAGTTGTGGGTAATATTTATAAATTTTGCAAAGTAAGCAAGTTGTTATAAAATATTCAATTGGTCGGGGAATATTCGTTTAACAGGAAATATTTGTACGACAACACAATCATTGGTGGACCCCACAATGGAACGAGAAAATGACAGAAATATCTTTTTATAAAAATAACGGCGAAACTTTTACCGTTAAACTGTTGAAATACCCGGTGGTAAAAGTAAAGTAATACGCGTGGTTGCATAGTAGCACACGGTATTGATTATTGATGCTTACGTAAGAAGTCACTCAATTATACTCAATTATTGCTACAGTAATTGTTGCATCATATCTCTTATATTATTGATTCAATTATTGTCACAGTATCATCTTCATAATATTTTATAAATCAATAATTGAGACAACAAAGTTATTCATATTATTATTTGCAATAATGACAATGTCTAGAAGTTCTGTCAAGGAGAGGTTATGTCATCTAATTACGCGCCAATAAGGAGAAATTCTTATCGAAAATCCCCCTCTTTCCTGGGAACGACCTGGTTGTTAATATTTTGAGTTATAATAATGATGAATAAATGTTGTTAAAAATATTGAGGAGATTTTTATGAAGTATTTGTTGTAAATTTTGCTTATTTTATGGATCCCTTTTTACCCATTTTTAAAATAATCGGTAGAAAGTTATTCGGTATATATATATACTAGGTGGGGTCCACTGTGGGGCCCACATGTTGAAAATGAATGTGGGGGGGGGATGTCTGATGAAATGAAAGTCACGGGTATGTTATATATATATATATAATAAGTTTTATTTTTTATGAAAAATATAATATAATATATTTTATTGAATATTATATTAATAAATTGGAAAAAAAACGGGCGTCTGAAATTTTTCTTCCGCCCGTGATTTTTTCGTCCGATTTCCTATTATACAGTCCGTGAAAATTCTAAATAGTATCCTTCAATTCTCCTATAAATAGGATGCTTAGTTAGAATTTAAAATCACACCAGAATCATAGAATTCTTATTCTATAATATTGAGCATATTTTTTTTTCGAGTTTTAAGAAGCTTTGAGTGTTGAAAATAGTGAAATTTTTCTTCAAGAATATATCCGCTATACCAGTCAGAATTGCTTTCTTTTTGAGGTAATTGTATTATTTAGTCATATTCAGAAGAGTTATTATTTTTTGTATCCGTATGAATATTATTTTCGTTCAATATTCGTAATGAATATTATTTTGTTCAATATCCGTAAGGGATATTATTTTCGTTTAATATTCATACTGAATATTATTTTCGTTCAACAGTTGTAAGGGATGTTATTTTTGTTCAATATTCGTAAGAAATAATATTTTTTTCCATACTCTGTAGTATGTAAGTAATATTATTTTGTTTCAGATTTCGAATTCTATACTCATTTTGTTAAAGTTTTAGCTTCTATACTCCATGAAATTAGTAGAATATCCTTGATATTTGTGCTTCATCTAGTATATTTTCATAGAAATATTATTCTGGGCATTTTTGATAAGTTTTAACTTTTTTATGCCAAAGTACTATTCCCAGGTTACTATTCACAGGGTACTATTCACTCGGGTACTATTCACCCATGGTACTATTCATGACAAAAATTGATTTCTTTTCAGTCCAAATCATTTTTGATACAATATTATTCTTAAATTTTACTCCACAAAGAAGTATTATGTTGACAATTTGGACATTATTGAAATCTGGATAAATTAAATTATAAATCTTTAAAAATTTATCCTTCACTTCATTTAATTAAATTCTGATATCATTGTCATCATCCTCATGCTTATATTATGATGAAAGTCATCAGTGGCCCGTAGTGCATAGATGGACTTGGTATGATTATGACCAGGGATTATTCGGTATAATCATGACCGTAATATTACAAATGATGTGGTAAAAGTATTCATTGGCCCGTAGTGCACTGATGGACAGTGGTTGGCATGATCATGACCATTGGTGATAACACGAATATCTTTGGCCCGTAGTGCATGGATAATTTATGGTCGTGATACGAAAGAATATCCTTGGCCCGTAGTGCATGGATAATTCAGTGATGTGTATTATTTATTAAGCTCAGTCTCAGCGATAAAATTGATGATAAACCTTTTAAATCATAGAAAATAGTAGATATCATGCTCTATTTGACTCTTCTAATGGATTGCTTATTCCGTTGCAGTTGTTGATCTAAAACTTCTTGTCTATAATATTTTATCAGTTGATATACTATTGAATGCTAAGGATAATTATTCTGCATTATCTTAGTCATAATATTTCTTACTGGGCTAGTTGAGCTCACCCTTTCTTTCACTGTTCTCTTCAGGAAATGAGAATACAACTAGGACTAGTCGGGGAATGGATTGATGGTCCAGATGGTTGCATTAATAGTCCTCACTATTCTGTGAAATAGTGTGATAATAAATGTAATGAGGACTCCATTGAGTGTGGATATTGTCTAGATGACAGTATTCGTATTAAAACTCTCAGATTATAATTTGTCGTATTTTACACGACAGTTGTATAATTAAGTTGTATTTAAATTTTGTACAATGTATTTGGCGACTCAGAATGAGTGATGTATACCTATTTTGGGGGTGTCACACAAAATTCACTTGTACATTCTCTCAATTCATAGTATGTTACATGAATTTTAATTGTACTATACTTCAAAAACTAAACATAATACTTTTTATTTATAAAGTATCTACAACTCTCATCTTCTTATTCAAAACATGACGCTTCTAAAATAAAACTTCTACTACAAATAGATTCATTTACAAAATAATACTTCTAGTAAAAATATGATTTCTTTCTTTTTATAATATATATCAATTCTTTCTTAATAGGATTCGAGAAGTATTCTAACAATTCCTCCCTCAATTCGAATCTCCAAATACTTTAACTTCACCACTATCACCGTTGTCATAGTTGCAACTGTTGAGAAAACAAGCTCACACAAATACAATAAGATAAATACAAACACACTACTGTATGATAAATAAAATAATAACACCAGAAATTTTATGTGGAAACCCAACTGGGAAAAACCACGGGGAGAGATCTCAAAAATTCACTATGAAAATAATATGGAGATTACAAACTCTCAACTGAGAAATAAACTAACTGTTTATTTCTCTTTACACCCTCGCTCTCAGAATGCTCTAACTGAGATTCTCACTATCTAACTCTTTTTGGTTTGCTAAGCTTTTTGTTGTTGTGGTGCTTTTAAAAGGTTGATGGAATTTTCAAAGGGCTAAGTGCGTGGAAAAAAATAAAGGCCAAATTCAATGGGTGAAGACTTTGACCAACAATCTCCACCTTGGCTTGCATTTTTCAAATAGTGTGTGTGACGCCCCCAAAATAGGTATACATCACCCATCTTGAGTTGCCAAATACATGGTATAAAATTCAAATACAAACTAATAATACAGCAGTCGTGTAAAATACGACAAAACATATGTTGTGAGTTTAAATACAAATATTGTCTTCTAGACAATATTCATTCTCAAATAGAGTCCTCGTTACATTTATTATCACACTATTTTATAGAATAGTGAGGACTACTATCTAATACTATCATCCGGACCATCACTCCATTCCCCGACTCGTCCCAGCTACGTTTTCATTTCCCGAAGAGAACAATGAAAGAAAGGGTGAGCTCAACTAGCCCATCAAGAAATATTATGACTAAGATAATGCAAAATAAATTATCATTAGCCTTCAACAATGTTAAACTGATAAAATACAATAGACATCAAGTTTAACTACAACGGATCAAGCAATCCATTAAAAGAGTCAAGTAGAGAATAAAATCTACTATCTTTTATGATTTAAAAAGTTTTTCATCACTTTTATCGCTGAGACTCAGCTTAATAAATAATTCACATCATCCCTGCACTATGGCTAAGGATATTCATTAGGGTCACGACCACAAATTCCATGCACTACGGGCCAAAGATATTTGTGTATTCATCAATGGTCATGATCATGCCAACAACTGTCCATCAATGCACTACGAGCCAATGAGGACTTTTACCACATCATTTGTAATATTACGGTCATGATTATACCGAATAATCCCTGGCCATAATCATACCCAGTCCATCTATGCACTACAGAGCACAAATGACTTTCAACATAATATAAGCATGAGGATGATGACAATGATATAAGAATTCAATAAAATAATTTCACGAATTAATTTGTCCAAGAACCAATAACGTCCAAATTGTCAACATGATACTTCTGTGTAGAGTAAAATTCAAGAATGCTCAGAAGAATATTTTCATGAAAAGATACTGGATGAAGCGCAAATATCAAGGATATTCCACTAATTTTATGGAGTATAGAAGTCAAAATTTTAACCAACTGAATATAATAACGAATGGAATAACAAAAGAAATCACCATGTATGCGGTACTTCGCATAGACAGGTTATTCCAACATAATAATAATAACGGAACCAGGTCAGGTGAAATTCACACCGACAGGATGTTCCAACAGAATAATAAGTAATGAAATAACAACAGAAATCACCATGCATGCGGTACTTCGCATAGAAAGGTTATTCCAACAGAATAATAATAAAGGAACCAGGTCCGACGTAAAGCACAGACAGGATGTTCCAACAAAATAATAAAGACATAATAATAAAGACGAAACCAGGTCCGGCGTAAAGCACAGACATGATGTTCCAACAGAATAATAAAGACAGAATAATAGAAGAATGTCACCAATTATAGGGTAGCCCACTTATACAGGTTATTCCAACAGAATAATAAGGAATGAAATAACAGGAGTTCTCTTCATGAATACAAAAGAATAATATCACTTACAGTAAAAGAACTGGATATAGGAAAAAAAAGTTAGCAGACTTCTCTTCTTATTTCTCTCTATAACTTTCTCTCTCTAGAGTTCAGTGAATTCATAAGAAAATAATGAAGGAATGAGCTTCTATTTATAGAAAAATGGAATACATAGTAACTAACTCCTGAACGGTCCAGATCGATTTACTTTAATCTGACGGTCCATATTTAAAGCAAAATCTTTTAAATAAAATATAATATATATATATATTATATATATATATATATATATATATATACTAATAATAATTGTACTCTTCCCCCCCCCCCCCCACTTGCCAACAAAGTCATAATAATACTCCCCCACGTTCCTTACTCCTTCCCCCACTTTCTGATTACCAAATCTTTATATATATAAATACATAAGACAAAAATTATAATATATATATATATATATAATCACATTATTATGTATTCACGGTTTACAACTCTGTGAACTCAAATCCCACCTCCAATCTCATATTCCAAAGTCACACATGGGCCCCACATGTGGCCCCACCTTTATAATATTAAATAATTTTCTACCGATTATTTTAAAAAACGGGTAAATGGGGGTCTATAAAATAAGCAAAATTCAGTGACTTCTCACGTAAGCCTTAATAATCAATACCGTGTGCTACTATGCAACCACGCGTATTACTGTACTTTTACTACCGAGTAGTTCAACAGTATTAACGGTAAAACTTCCGCCATTATTTCAATAAAATATTTTTGTTGTTTTCTCAATCCGACAATAATTCTGTTGTGGGGTCCACCAATGATTGTGCCGTCGTACGAATATTTCCTGTTTAAAATGAATATTCCCCGACCAATCGAATATTATATAAGAACTTGCGTACTTTGCAAAATTTATAATTATTACCCACAACTATAACATTATATCATAATATTTAAAAAAATGATAAAAAATAATAATTATAGAAAATTCATCTTTATTCAAGAAGTTGGGGTCTTACAGTGTGAACTTCTTTGTGTCTGTGAATGTATCCCTTTCCATGGATGCTCCACCACGAACTCATCAATCGACGAAGTGAATTAAGTCCAAGCAATGCTTGAACTTTTCTGTTGTAACTGACTTTGTAAGCATATCTG
The DNA here is from genome assembly GCA_020205505.1 of Panax japonicus. NCBI lineage: Eukaryota > Viridiplantae > Streptophyta > Magnoliopsida > Apiales > Araliaceae > Panax > Panax japonicus. The sequence continues at coordinate 46,390,924 of CM035101.1, read as the reverse complement.
CGGCATTCTCCTTTGTGTGAACTTTGCAAACTGCAATGTCACCATTATTCAGCCACTCACGAATCTTTTTATACCGAACATCTATATGTTTGGTTCTGGCATGGAACACCTGGTTCTTTGCTAAATGAATCGCACTTTAACTATCACACTGAATCTAGATACTGCCCTGCTTGAAAACTAATTCTTCAACTTGTCCCTTAAGTCACAAAGCCTCTTTGATTGCCTCTGTCAATGCCATATACTCAGCCTCTGTTGTTGATAATGTAAAACCCCAACTTTTATGAATAAAGATGATTCTTCTATAAATATCATTTTTGAATATTATGAAATGAATTTGTTATAATGTTATAGTTGTGGGTAGTATTTATAAATTCTATAAAGTATGAAAGTTGTTATATTATAATCAATTGGTCGGAGGATATTCGTTTTAACAGGGAATATTCATACAACGGCGCAATCATTGGTGGACCCCACAACAGAATTATTGTCAGATTGAGAAAACGACAAAAATATATTTATGAAAATAACGACGAAAGTTTTACCGTTAATACTGTTGAACTACTCGATAGTAAAAGTACAATAATACGCGTGATTGCATAATAGCACACGGTATTGATTATTGATGCTTACGTGAGAAGTCACTCAGTTATACTCAATTATTGCTACAGTAATTGCTGCATCATATCTCTCATATTATTGATTCGATTATTGTCACAGTATCATCTGCATAATATGTTAATTTATTAAATCAATAATTGAGATGACAAAGTTATTCATATTATTAAATTGCAATATTTACAATGTCTAGAAGTTCTGTCAAGGAGAGGTTTGGTCACCTAATTGCGCGCCAATAGGGAGAAATCCTTATTGGAAAGCCCCCTCTTTCCTGGGAATGACCTGATTGATAAATATTGTGAGTTATAATATTAATAATGAAGGTTATTAAAATTGAAGATGTGTTCGGAGTTGAATTTGGAGACGCGGACGTAAAAATAGACTATAAACACAAAATTTTTTGGGTTTTACTATTTGGTCAAAAAAGTCAACAGTTGACTTTTTTGGGAAAAGTCAAACTTTGAAATTTTAAAATTTATATTTTTGATAAAAATAGTTTCATTGTGTTGGAATTAATAGTGTTAGTGAAAATCGACATTTATTTTGATAAAAAATGATGTCTGGAGGTTATATTAACCAATCGGGTATTTAACCGGATAAATGAGCAATTAATTGCTATTATTTCACATGATTATAACTATTTGTTCACATGTGTATACTATTGTTTCACATTCTTGTTACTATTAGGGGAGTTGGTGCAAGATTGATAATACTTGCATGACTAAGTTAAAAATGGAGGTATAGATGGAGGCACTATACTGTAATTCGTATTTTCACATGTCTAGAACTATTGATTCACATGATTTTCTATTTAATCACATTATTTACTATTAGGGGAGGTGGTGCAAGTTTGATAACACTTGCATGACTAAATTAAAAATAAAGGAAAAGTTGGAGGTATTGTACTGTAATTTTTCGAGCCCCAAAACGTGCAATTATTGAAACTATATTTTTCTATAAATAGAAGCTCATTCTTCCTTCATTTCTCACCAATTCACTAAAGCTGTAGTGCAATTATTATAGAGAAAAATTGTAGAGAGAAAATCTGTAGAAGAAGAGAAGCCTGCTACCTCACTACTCCCATATCTAGTTTCTTTCAAAGGTAAGGGATATCATTATTGTGTAAGGTATATTATTTGTTATACCTGTAAGGGGTATTATTTCTTTCTTTCATCTTCATGAAGAGAACTTCTTATTCCATTCTTTATTATTATGTTGGAATAACCTGTCTATGCGAAGTATCGCATACTTGATGAAATTCTTCTATTATTCTGTTGGAACATCCAGTCTGTGCTTTACGCATGACCTGGTTCCGTCTTTATTATTCTGTTGGAATATCCTGTCTCTGCGTTTTACGCCGGACCTGGTTCCGTCTTTATTATTCTGTTGGAATATCCTATCTGTGCGTTTTACGCCGGAACTGGTTCTGTCTTTAATATTATGTTGGAATATCCTGTCTATGCATTTTACGTTGGACCTGGTTCCGTCTTTATTATTCTGTTGGAATAAGCTGCCTATGCGGTCTACCGCATGCTTGGTGATTTCTTTTGTTATTCCATTCTTTATTATACTCAGTTGGTTTAAGTTTTGACTTCTATACTCCATGAAATTAGTGGAATATCCTTGATATTTGCGCTTCATCCAGTATCTTTTCATGGAAATATTCTTTTGAGCATTCTTGAATTTTACTCTGCAAAGAAGTATCATGTTGACAATTTGGACATTATTAGTTCCTGGTTAAATTAATTCTTGAACTTGTTTTATTGAATTCTTATATCATTGTCATCATCCTCATGTTTATATTATGTTGAAAGTCATCTGTGGCCTGTAGTGCATAGATGGACTTGGTATGATTATAACCAGGGATTATTCAGTGAAATCATGACCGTAATGTTACAAATGATGTGGTAAAAGTCCTCATTGGCCCGAAGTGCATTGATGGACAGTTGTTGGCATGATCATGACCATTGATGAATACACGAATGTCCTTGGCCCGAAGTGCATGGATAATTTATGGTAGTGATACTAAAAAATATCCTTGACCGTAGTTCAGGGGTGATTCGATGATGTGAATTATTTATTAAGCCGAGTCTCAGCGATAAAAGTGATAAAAGTGATGAAAACTTTTTAAATCATAAAAGATAGTAGATTTTTTTCTCTACTTGACTCTTTTAATGAATTGCTTATTCCGTTGCAGTTAAACTTGATGTCTATTGTATTTTATCAGTTTAACATTGTTGTAGACTAATGATAATTAGTTCTACATTATCTTAGTCATAATATTTCTTACTGGGCTAGTTGAGCTCACCCTTTCTTTCACTGTTCTCTTCAGGAAATGAGAATATAGCTGGGATGAGTAGGGGAACGGAGTGATGAACCAGATGATAGTATTAGTAGTCCTCACTATTCTGTTAAATAGTGTGACAATAAATGTAATGAGGACTTATTCTGAGAGTGGATATTGTCTAAAAGACAGTATTTATATTAAAACTCACAGTTTGTATTTTGTCATATTTTAAACGACAATTGTATTATTAAGTTGTATTTGAATTTTGTACCATATATTTGGCGACTCAAGATGGGTGATGTATACCTATTTTGGGGGCGTCACAGTTGGTATCAAAGCCTAGGGATATGATCCCTGGCTAAGATGTGAGACAAGAACTAGGAGGGGAGAGATGGGTAATTCCTTCGCTAGTATGACCTACCTAAGTTTATTTGGTATTTAATTGGTCGGTCAGAGTATAGGGAAAATACCCTTGTTTTGTGGTAGTATTTGAAAATGGCATCCGAAAATGTTGAGAACATCAATGGAGCACAGGAGACCGTTAAGTCTCGACAGATCAATAACCAGGATAATGTGCATCAGGAAGGCGACAATCCTCATGCAAACAACAACACTGACCAAATGATGAATGATGGAATGTTCTGAGGCTTCATGCAATTTATGCAACATCGGGCGAGAGCGGCTCCTGTCCAAAATGCAGGTAGAAACACTGACAACTCTCGGACGGTCACCGCCAAACAGTTCAAGGAGCTGGGACCACCAGAGTTTTTTGGAGAGCCAAAACCACTTAAGGCAGAGACGTGGATAAAGCAGATCAACAAGATATTTGATGTCTTGGGTTGCTCTGAGGAGCAAAAGGTTCCCTTTGCCACCTTCATGTTGCGGGCAGAGGCAGATTACTGGTGAGAATCTGTAAAGCGTACTCAACCTGCCGCACTGAAGATGTCTTGTGAGAAGTTTCAAGAGCTGTTCAATGACAAGTACTTTCCCGAAAGTATTCATCACATGAAAGAGGTAGAGTTCATTAAACTGGAGCAAAACAACATGACTGTGTCGCAGTACGAAGCCAAGTTTACCGAGCTGTCCCGGTTTGCGTCCTATTTGGTTGATAATGAGGAGAGAATGACGCGAATATTTTTAAGAGGTTTGAAACCCAAGATACATCAATATCTTATCTCTCATAAACTGTGTTTGTATTCAGATGTTGTTAATGGGGCTCAGTTATTGGAGCGCGATAATGAGACAACCCAACCAAAAGAGAGCAGCCGATAAAATGATAATACCAGTAATAACATTCATCGAAGCGGTGACAATAAGCGTGGAGGGAATCAACATGCCAGAAATGGTAACCACTTCGGTGGTAATCATGGCCAAAACAATAAGAATGGACATTTCAAGAAGAGGAGATTCAATAATGATGGAAAGACGTCAACATCAGCACCTGTCGTTTAAGAAGGAGAACGACCACCTATCGTATGCTTCAAATGTGGAGGGGAGGGACACATCAGTCCAAACTGCGCGATGCCATCCAAAGCATGTTACAATTGTGGAAGAGAAGGTCACCTGGCCCAATTTTGTCGTGCACTGAAGACAAGTCCAGCTGGGATGGAGGCATCAAAGGCTGTCCCAGACAAGACAAAACTGGTAGTTCAAGGGAGAGCATTTGTCGTGACCTCCCAGAAAGTAAGGAATCCAAACGAGGTCATCACGGGTAAGCTTATCATAAACTCTAGCGAAGTATATACCTTATTTGATACCGGTTCTACCCATTTTTTTATTTCTCCTACTTATGCTCAACGTTTAAATTTGACTCCGGAGAAATTGGACTTTGACTTATCTGTTGAAACTCCATTGGGAGAAACCTTCATTACATCCACTGTTTATAAGTCTTGTTTAGTTCAAATCGGCACTCGCACGTTATCTGTCGATCTTATTTCTTTGAAAATACTTGCATTTGATGTGATTCTAGGGATTGATTGGTTAACTACTCATCATGCAAAAATTGATTGTTTTCGTAAGGTTTTAGCTTTTATATTCCTAACCAACCTATTACGCAAATTCAAGCAACCAAACCATTAAAATCAATCATTGTCATCTCAAGCCATAAAGCTATTCATTTATTGAAAAATGGATGTCAAGCTTTATTAGCTCATGTCACGGATCTAAACAAAAATACGTCAGTTTTGAAAGATATTTCTATTGTTAATGAATTTTCTGACGTATTCCCTGAAGAACTTCCTGGCCTACCCCCAGAGCGTGAAATTGAATTTTGTATCGACCTTGAACCCGGTACAAAACCCATTTCCAAAGCCCCATATCGAATGGCTCCTATTGAACTTCAGGAGTTAAAGACCCAACTGCAAGAATTGTTAGACATTGGCTTTATTTGTCCTAGTACTTCTCCTTGGGGTGTTCCTGTTCTATTCGTGAAAAAGAAAGATGGGAGTATGCGACTTTGTATTGATTATCGGGAGTTGAATCATGTCACCATCAAAAATAGGTACCCATTACCCCGTATTGATAACCTGTTTGACCAGTTGCAAGGAGCCAAATTCTTTTCAAAGATTGATCTTCATTTCGGATATCACCAATTGAAGATTAGAACTGATGACATTCCAAAGACGGCTTTCAGAACTCGGTACGGGCATTATGAATTACTAGTCATGTCTTTTGGATTGACTAATGCTCCTGCTGCTTTCATGGATATGATAAACCGAGTATTCAAGGAATATTTGGATCACTTTGTAGTCATCTTTATTGATGACATCCTTATTATTCCAAAAGCCGTGAAGATCATGAGCAACACTTGAGGCTGATACTCCAAAAGCTTCGTGAATATAAGCTTTATGTCAAGTTGAAGAAATGCGAGTTCTGACTTGAGGAAGTAGCATTCCTTGGGCACGTGGTATCAAGTCATGGAATATATGTTGACCCAGCAAAGATTGAAGCTAGTCAAAGCTGGGAGCAACCTAAATCAGTGACAAGAAGTACGTAGCTTTCTCGGCTTAGCTGGTTATTATCGGAGATTCGTAAAAGTGTTTTCTCGAATCGCTACTCCCTTAACTCAGCTGACTCGAAAAGATACAAAATTTGGTTGGAACGAGGAATGTGAGAAGAGTTTTCAAGAACTCAAGAGAAGACTCATTTCAGCACCTATTCTGACAATACCATCTGGCTCGGAAGGATTTGTCATCTACAGTGATGCTTCAGGCAAAGGGTTAGGATGTGTTCTCATGCAACATGGGAAAGTCATAGCCTATGCCTCTCGACAACTCAAAGAATATGAGAGGAATTATCCTACTCATGATCTAGAGTTGGCAGCAGTAATTTTTGCACTAAAGATTTGGAGGCATTACTTGTATGGGGAAAAAGTGGAGATCTTTATGGATCGTAAAAGCCTCAAATATTTCTTCACTCAAAAGGAACTCAACATACGACAGTGACGTTGGCTTGAACTGTTGAAAGATTATGATCACACCATCCAATACCATCCTGGAAAAGCGAACATGGTAGCTGACGCATTAAGTAGAAGATCATATGCGGGTACGAGTGCGATATTGTCAACGCAAAGGCCCATTTTGTATGACTTGCAAAGGATGGAGATAGAGATAAAGACTCCAAGGACCCACGTGATGATGACGAATATACGAGTAGAACCGACTTTAATCGATAAGGTTAAAGCTGTTCAAGCTACAGACCTGGAGCTGATGCGTATGAGAAAGAAAGTGCAAAAAGGTGTTATGCCGGAAGCAAGAATTGATGAAGAAGGAATACTTCGAGTCAACTTGTAAGATCCCAACTTTTTGAATAAAGATGAATTTTCTATAAATGTCATTTTTAAATATTAAGGTATGAATTTGAAATAATATTATAGTTGTGGGTAATATTTATAAATTCTGCAAAGTATGCAAGTTGTTATATTATATTCGATTGGTCGGGGAATATTCAGTTTAGCTGGGAATATTCGTACAATGGCTCAATCATTGGTGGACCCCACAACAGAATTATTGTCGGATTGAGAAAACGACAAAAATATTTTATTGAAAATAACGGCGGAAGTTTTACCATTAATACTGTTGAATTACTCGGTAGTAAAAGTACAGTAATACACGTGGTTGCATAGTAGCACACGGTATTGATTATTGATGCTTACGTGAGAAGTCACTTAGTTTTGTTCAATTATTGCTATAGTAATTGTTGAATAGTATCTCACGTTATTTGATTCAATTATTGTCGATATTTTATAAATTATTAAATCAATAATTGAAATGACAGAGTTATTAATATTATAAATTGCAATATTAACGATGTCTAAAAGTTCTGCCAATGAGAGGATTGGTCACCTAATTGCGCGCCAATAGGGAGAAATCCTTATTGGAAAGCCCCCTCTTTCCTGGGAACGACCTGGTCGATTAATATTATGAATTGTAATAAAGATGATAAATGTTGTTAAAATTATTAAGGTGATTTTTATGAAGTTTTGCTTATTTTATGGACCCCTATTTACCTATTTTTCAAAATAATAGGTAGAAAATTATTTAAAGGTGGGGCCCACATGTGGGGCCCATATGTGTTGAAAAATGATTTTTGAAAATGGGGGTGGGAGAGAGATACATATTGGGGAGGGGGTTATGTATATAAAGTTGTGTGTGGGTGTATATATATAATATAATATATATTGTTAGTGGGTTTTGGTGGGGGATGGTATTGTTAGTGGGTTTTGGTGGGGAATGGTATTGTTAGTGGTGTGTGTTGTGTTTGTAGGGAACATGTGTTTTATATTATATATATATATATATATATTGTATTTATGCTAATTGTGTACTGATATATATATACTGCATTGAAAAACAAGTTGCAGAAGAATTGAATTATTGAGTACTATGATTGTAATTATTATTATTATTATTATTATATATATTATATTTTATTTAAAAGATTTTGCTTTAAATATGGATCGTCAGATTAAAGTAAATTAATCTGGACCGTTCATGAGTAAGTTACTATGCATTCCATTTTCCTATAAATAGAAGCTCATTCCTTCATTATTTCTTACGAATTCACTGAAACTCCAGAGAGAGAAATTATAGAGAAACTATAGAAAAGTATTCTGCTACTTCCCTACTCTAATATCAAGTATTATTTTACGGTAAGGGGTGTTATTCTTTCTTATTCATAAAGAGAACTGTTGTTATTCCATTTCTTATTATTCTGTTGGAATAAACTGTATACGAGGCATACCCTATACATAACCTGTATACGCGGTCTACCCTATACTTGGTGACATTCTTCTATTATTCTGTCTTCATTATTCTTTTGGAATATCCTGTCTGTGTGTTTCACACCGGACCTGGTTCCATTAATTATTATTCCGTCAAAATATTCTGTCTGTGTGTTTTACACTGGACCTGGTTCCATTATTTATTATTCCGCACTTATTATTCTATTGGAACATCCCGTCGGTGTGAATTTTACCTGACCTTGTTCCGTAATTATTATTCTGTTGGAATACCCTGTCTATGCGAAGTATTACATGCATGGTGATTTCTTTTGTTATTCCATTCTTTGTTATATTCAGTTGGTTAAAATTTTGACTTCTATATTCTATGAAATTAGTGGAATATCTTTGATATTTGTGCTTCATCCAGTATCTTTTCATAGAAATATTCTTCTGAGCATTCTTGAATTTTACTTTACAAAGAAGTATTATGTTGACAATTTGGACGTTATTAGTTCCTGAATAACTTAATTCTTGAACTTGTTTTTATTGAATTCTTATATCATTGTCATCATCCTCATGTTTATATTTTTTTAAAGTCATCTGTGGCCTGTAGAGCATGGATGGACTTGGTATGATTATGACCAGGGATTATTCGGTGTAATCATGACCGTAATGTTACAAATTATGTGGTAAAAGTCCTCATTGGCCCATAGTGCATTGATGGACAGTTGTTGGCATGATCATGACCATTGATGAATACACAAATATCCTTGGCCCGTAGTGCATGGAATTTGTGGTCGTGACCCTAATGAATATCCTTGGCCGTAGTTCAGGGATGATGTGGATTATTTATTAAGCTGAGTCTCAGCGATAAAAGTGATCAAAAACTTTTTAAATCATAAAAGATAGTAGATTTTATTCTCTACTTGACTCTTTTAATGGATTGCTTAATCCGCTGCAGCTAAACTTGATGTCTATTGTATTTTATCAGTTTAACATTGTTGAAGGCTAATGATAATTTATTTTGCATTATCTTAGTCATAATATTTCTTGCTGGGCTAGTTGAGCTCACCCTTTCTTTCACTGTTCTCTTCAGGAAATGAGAACGTAGCTGGGACTAGTCGGGGAACGGAGTGATGGTCCGAGATGGTGTCTTAGTAGTCCTCACTATTCTGTAAAGTAGTGTGATAATAAATATAACGAGGACTCTATTTGAGAATGGATATTGTCTAGAAGATAATATTTGTATTTAAACTCACAACATATGTTTTGTCGTATTTTACACGACTGCTGTATTATTAGTTTGTATTTGAATTTTGTACCATGTATTTGGTGACTCAAGATGGGTGATGTATACCTATTTTGGGGGCGTCACACAACTCCAGACTTTGTGTTCCTAACGACCCTGAGTTAAAGTATAAAATCATGATGGAGGCGCACAACACACCGTTTGCAATCCATCCTGGGAGTACAAAAATATATCGTGATCTTCGACATACATTTTGGTGGAGCAATATGAAGAGAGAGATAACGGGGTTTATCTCAAGGTGTCTAACTTGTCAACGAGTTAAGGCGGAGCATCAAGTGCCAAAAGGTCCATTGCAACCACTTGAAATTCCAGAATGGAAATGGAACACATTACCATGGATTTCGTTACTGGTCTTCCCAAGGTTTCTCAAGGCATAAATGCAATTTGGGTCATTATTGATAGATTGACCAAGTCTGCTCATTTCTTACCGATACGAGAAACTTATACACTAGAACGTCTTGCTCGTATGTACATAAATGAGATTGTAAGACTGCATGACATGTCAGTATCCATAGTTTCTGATCGAGACGCAAGATTCACTTCAACATTTTGGGTTAGTTTGCAAAAAACTATGGGAACAGATTTACGATTTAGTTCGGCATATCATCCTCAAACGGATGGGCAGTCAGAAAGGACTATTCAAACTCTTGAAGATTTATTAAAACTCTGTGTCCTTGACTTCAAGGGAAGTTGGGTCAAGTTCTTACCATTGGTAGAGTTTTCCTACAACAATAGTTATCAAGCAAGTATTGGCATGGCTCCATTTGAGGCGTTGTATGGAAGAAAGTGTCGTTCTCCAGTATGCTGAGATGAGGTGGGTGAAGCAATATTGTTGGGACCGAATTTGGTACGTATGACTACGAAAAAGATTCAAACGATCCGACAACGTATAAAAACCTCACAAGATCGATAAAAGAGTTATGTTGATCTTCATCGAAAGGACGTGGAATTTGACATTGGAGATCATGTGTTATTACGTGTTGCTCCATGGAAAGGAGTTACAAGATTTGGAAAGAGAGGAAAGCTCAATCCTCAATTCATTGGCCCATTTTTAATCCTCGAACGAGTAGGAACTGTGGCCTATAAACTCGCTTTACCGCCAAGTATGTCTCGTGTTCATAATGTTTTTCACATATCTATGTTACGTAAATATATGAAAGTCCCGAACCACATTATTGAGTTAGAACCAGACGAAATAGCGGAAGATTTAACGTATGAAGAGGTTTCTGTTAAAATCTTGGATAAGAAGGATCATATTCTACGCTCCAAGGTTATACCTCAAGTCAAAGCTTTGTGGAGAAACCACGACGTGGAAGAAATGACTTGGGAGTTAGAATCTGAAATGAAGTCAAGATATCCTCACCTATTCGACATACCAAGTATGTAACCTAATTTCGAGGGTGAAATTTTATAAGAAGGGGAGGTTGTAAGACCCCAACTTTTATGAATAAAGATGATTCTTCTATAAATATCAATTTTGAATATTATGGAATGAATTTGTTATAATGTTATAGTTGTGGGTAGTATTTATAAATTCTACAAAGTATGCAAGTTGTTATATTATATTCGATTGGTCGGCGAATATTCATTTTAGCAGGGAATATTCGTACAACGACGCAATCATTGGTGGACCCCACAACAGAATTATTGTCGGATTGAGAAAACGACAAAAATATATTTATGAAAATAACGGCGGAAGTTTTACCGTTAATACTGTTGAACTACTCGGTAGTAAAAGTACAGTAATACGCGTGATTGCATAGTAGCACACGGTATTGATTATTGATGCTTACGTGAGAAGTCACTCAGTTATACTCCATTATTGCTACAGTAATTGCTGCATCATATCTCTCATATTATTGATTCGATTATTGTCACATTATCATCTGCATAATATGTTATTTTATTAAATCAATAATTGAGATGACAAAGTTATTCATATTATTAAATTGCAATATTTACAATGTCTAGAAGTTCTGTCAAGGAGAGGTTTGGTCACCTAATTGCGCGCTAATAGGGAGAAATCCTTATTGGAAAGCCCCCTCTTTCCTGGGAACGACTTGGTTGATAAATATTGTGAGTTATAATATTAACGATGAATGTTATTAAAATTGAAGTTGTGTTCGAAGTTGAATTTGGAGATGCGGACGTGATATTTGAGTCCGGAACGATGAAATTAGTAAAAATAGACTATAAACACAAAATTTTTCGGGTTTAACTATTTGGTCAAAAAAGTCAACAGTTGATTTTTTCGGGAAAAGTCAAACTTCAAAATTTCAAAATTTATATTTTTGATAAAAATAATTTCATTGTGTTGGAATTAATTGTGTTAGTGAAAATCGACATTTATTTCGATAAAAATTGATGTCTGGAGGTTATATTGACCAATCGGGTATTTAACCGGATAAATGAGCAATTAATTGCAATTATTTCACATGGTTATAACTATTTGTTCACATGTGTATACTATTGTTTCACATTCTTGTTACTATTAGGGGAGTTGGTGCAAGATTGATAATACTTGCATGACTAAGTTAAAAATGGAGGTATAGATGGAGGTACTATACTGTAATTCGTATTTTCACATGTCTAGAACTATTGATTCACATGATTTTCTATTTAATCACATTATTTACTATTAGGGGAGGAGGTGGTGCAAGTTTGATAATACTTGCATGACTAAATTAAAAATAAAGGAAAAGTTGGAGGTATTGTACTGTAATTTTTTGGGCCCCAAAAAGTGCAATTATTGAAACTATATTTTTCTATAAATAGAAGCTCATTCTTCCTTCATTTCTCACCAATTCACAAAAGCTATAGAGCAATTATTATAGAGAGAAATTGTAGAGAGAAAATCTGTAGAAGAAGAGAAGCCTGCTACCTCAATACTCCTATATCTAGTTTCTTTCAATGGTAAGGGGTATCATTATTTTGTAAGGGATATTATTTGTTATACCTGTAAGGGGTATTATTTCTTTCTTTCATCTTCATGAAGAGAACTTCTGTTATTCCATTCTATATTATTATGTTGGAATAACTTGTCTATGCGAAGTACCGCATACTTGGTGAAATTCTTCTGTTATTCCATTCTTTATTATTCTGTTGGAACATCCTGTCTGTGCTTTACGCATGACCCAATTCCGTCTTTATTATTCTGTTGGAATATCCTGTATGTGCGTTTTACGCCGGACCTGGTTCCATCTTTATTATTCTGTTGGAATATCCTGTCTGTGCGTTTTACGCCGGACCTGGTTCTATCTTTATTATTCTGTTGGAATATCCTGTCTGTGCGTTTTACACCGGACGTGGTTCCGTCTTTATTATTCTATTGGAATATCCCGTCCGTGCGTTTTACGCCGGACCTGGTTCCGTCTTTATTATTCTGTTGGAATAACCTGCCTGTGCAGTCTACCACATGCTTGGTGATTTCTTTTGTTATTCCATTCCTTATTATACTTAGTTGGTTTAAGTTTTGACTTCTATACTCCATGAAATTAGTGGAATATCCTTGATATTTGCGCTTCATCCAGTATCTTTTCATGGAAATATTCTTCTGAACATTCTTGAATTTTACTCTGCAAAAAAGTATCATGTTGACAATTTTGACATTATTAGTTCTTGGTTAAATTAATTCTTGAATTTGTTTTATTGAATTCTTATATCATTGTCATCATCCTCATGTTTATATTATGTTGAAAGTCATCTGTGGCCTGTAGTGCATAGATGGACTTGGTATGATTATGACCAGGGATTATTCGGTGTAATCATGACCGTAATGTTACAAATGATGTGGTAAAAGTCCTCATTGGCCCGTAGTGCATTGATGGACAGTTGTTGGCATGATCATGACCATTGATGAATACACAAATGTCCTTAGCCCGTAGTGCATGGATAATTTGTGGTCATGATACTAAAGAATATCCTTGGTCGTAGTGCAGGGGTGATTAGATGATGTGAATTATTTATTAAGCTGAGTCTCAGCGATAAAAGTGATAAAAGTGTTGAAAACTTTTTAAATCATAAAAGATAGTAGATTTTATTCTCTACTTGACTCTTTTAATGGATTGTTTATTCCGCTGCAGTTAAACTTGATGTTTATTGTATTTTATCAATTTAACATTGTTATAGACTAATGATAATTTATTCTGCATTATATTAGTCATAATATTTCTTACTGGGCTAGTTGAGCTCGCCCTTTCTTTCATTGTTCTCTTCAGGAAATGAGAATATAGCTGGGACGAGTCGGGGAACGGAGTGATGAACCAGATGATAGTATTAGTAGTCCTCACTATTCTGTTAAATAGTATGACAATATATGTAATGAGGATTTATTCTGAGAGTGGATATTGTCTAGAAGACACTATTTGTATTAAAACTCATAGTTTGTATTTTGTCATATTTTACACGACAGTTGTATTATTAAGTTGTATTTGAATTTTGTACCATGTATTTGGCGACTCAAGATGGGTGATGTATACCTATTTTAGGGGCGTCACAGATAATGCTACCGTAGATTGCAACACTGACCTCCAACATATACATCCTCCACAAAAGGTGTATACAACCCCTGTCGTAGATCTCCTTGTGTGACGCTCCAAAATAGGTATACATCACCCATCTTGAGTCGCCAAATACATAGTACATAAATCAAAAACAACTTAATTATACAACTGTCGTGTAAAATACGACAAAACATAAACTGAGAGTTTAAACAAGAATATTGCCTTCTAGACAATATCCATTCTCAATGGAGTCCTCATAGACAGTATACAAACTCAAATTCAGTCCTCATTACATTTATTATCACACTATTTAATAGAATAGTGAGGACTACTAAGGCTATCATCTGGACTGTCAATCCGTTCCCCGACTCGTCCCAGCTATATTCTCATTTCCTGAAGAGAATAGTGAAAGAAAGGATGAGCTCAACTAACCCAGTAAGAAATATTATGACTAAGATAATGCAGAATAAATTATCATTAGTCTTCAACAATGTTAAACTGATAAAATACAATAGACATCAAGTTTAACTGCAGTGGAACAAATAATCCATTAAAAGAGTCAAGTAGAGAATAAAATCTACTATCTTTTATGATTTAAAAGGTTTTTCATCACTTTTATCGCTGAGACTCAGTTTAATAAATAATCCACATCATTAATTCATCCCTGCACTACAGGCCAAGGATATTTTTTAGTATCACGACCACGAATTATCCATGGACTACGGGCCAAAGATAATTGTGTTTTCATCAACGGTCCTGATCATGCCATAAAACAATTCATCTTTGCGCACTTGGCCGAAGAGAATCCATAGTCATAATCATACCAAAAACTGTCCATCAATGCACTACGGGCCAATGAGGACTTTTTCCACATCATTTGTAACATTACGGTCATGATTATACCGAATAATCCCTGGTCATAATCATACCAAGTCCATCTATACACTATAGACCACAGATGACTTTCAACATAATATAAGCATGAGGATGATGACAATGATATAAGAATTCAATAAAACAAGTTCACGAATTAATTTATCCAAGAACCAATAATGTCCAAATTGTCAACATGATACTTCTGTGTAGAGTAAAATTCAAGAATGCTCAGAAGAATATTTCCATGAAAAGATACTGGATGAAGCGCAAATATCAAGGATATTCCACTAATTTCATGGAGTATAGAAGTCAAAACTTTAACCAACTGAGTATAATAAAGAATGAAATAACAAAAGAAATCACCATGCATGCGGTACTTCGCATAGACAGGTTATTCCAACAGAATAATAAGTAACGGAACCAGGTCAGGCGAAATTCGCACCAACATGATGTTCTAACAGAATATTAAAGAATGGAATAACAACAGAAATCACCATGCATGCGGTACTTCGCATAGACAGGTTATTCCAACAGAATAATAAATAACGGAATCAGGTCCGGCGTAAAATGCACAGACAGGATATTCCAACAGAATAATAAAGACGGAACCAAGTCTGGTGTAAAACACACTGACAGGATATTCCAATAGAATAATAAAGACGGAACCAGGTCCGGTTTAAAACACACAGACATGATATTTGAATAGAATAATAAAGACGGAATAATAGAAGAATGTCACCAAGTATAGGGTAACCCGCGTATACAGGTTATTCCAACAGAATAATAAAGAATGGAATAACAGAAGAATTTCACCAAGTATAGGGTATGCCGCATATACAGGTTATGTATAGGGTATACAGCGTATACAAGTTATTCCAACAGAATAATAAAGAATGGAATAACAAAAGTTCTCTTCATGAATAAGAAAGAATAACACCCCTTACCGTAAAAAAAACTGGATATAAGAGTAGTTAAGTAGCAGAATACTTTTCTTCTTTCTTTCTACAGTTTATCTCTTTAGAGTTTCAGTGAATTCGTAAGAAAATAATGAAGGAATGAGCTTCTATTTATAGAAGAATGGATTGCATAGTAACTAACTCATGAACGGTCCAGATTGATTTACTTTAATCGGACGGTCCATAATTAAAGCAAAATCTTTTAAATAAAATATAATATATTCTAATTATTGCCTAATAAAACAAATAGCTTTATAAAAGTATTTTGTTTTATATAAAAAGATTTTACTATACAAAATACTATGCAACACTATGCAGGCACTATGCAACACTATGCATAATAAAATATAATATAATCTAATTATTATCTAATAAAATGAATAACTTTATAAAAGTATTATGTTTTATTTAAAAAGATTTTACTATACAAAACACTATGCATAATAGAATATAATATATTCTATTTATAGAATAACTTTAATAAATTATTATGTTTTATATAAAAAGCTTTTATGTTTTATTACGTTAATAATACTAATAAAACAAAACTGAGTGACTTATCACATAAGCATCAAAAATCAATACCGTGTGCTACTATGCAACCACGCGTATTACTATACTTTTACTACCGAGTAGTTCAACAGTATTAACGGTAAAACTTCCGCCGTTATTTTCATAAAATATTTTTGTCGTTTTCTCAATCCGACAATAATTCTGTTGTGGGGTCCACCAATGATTGTACCGTCGTACGGATATTCCCTGACAGAAAGAATATTTCCCGACCAATTGAATATAATATGACAACTTGCATACTTTGCAAAATTTGTAAATACTACCCACAACTATAACATTATTTCAAATCCACATCATAATATAAAAAAAATTATTTCAAAAAAATTAAATATTTATTCATAAAATCTGGGTTCTCACACCGTTCATCTAGGTCTCAAGCATAATCTGAATCAACAGAACCTGTAACCTCACTTTTTGTGGTATCATGATCAAACATAAGACCGTAATTGGTTGTACCTGCTAGACAATGAAAAATCCATTTCACAGCATTCTAATGCTCTTTTCCTGGATTTGCCATATACCTGCTAACCACACTAACTGCATGTGAGATATCTAGCCTTGTACATACCATGGCGTACATGAGACAACCCACCACATTTGCATACGGTACTTTAGACATATACTCCACCTCATCCTCTATCTGTGGGCTCAACTTTGAAGACAACCTGAAATGTGCTGCCAACGGAGTGCTAACTGGTTTAGCATTGTTCATGTTAAACCTCTCCAAGACCTTCTAGACATATCATTTCTAAGTTAGCCACAACTTTCCTGCCTGACAATCCTTGTGAATTTCCATACCAAGGATCTTCTTGGCTGACCCAAGATCCTTCATGTCAAATTCACTGCTCAACAAATTCTTCAGCTGAAGAATATCAGACTTCATCTTTGCTGCTATTAATATGTCATCGACATATAACATCAACAATACTAGAGAGCTATCATCAAGTGATTTGAAATACACACATGGATCATACTCCGAACGAGAGTAACCATGAGCCACCATGAAGTTGTCAAAATTCATGTACCACTGTCTTGGGGACTGCTTCAAACCATAGAGAGACTTCTTCAAACTGTAAACTAAGCCCTCTTTCTCTGGTTTAATAAACCCCTCAGGCTGCTTCATGTAGATCTTTTCTTCTAAATCACCATGGAGAAAAGCTATTTTCACATCAAGTTGTTCTAACTCCATATCATGTGATGCTACAATAGATAAGATCAACCGAATTGACGTGTGTTTCACAACTTGTGAGAAGATCTCATTGTAGTCGATTCCCTCTCTCTGAGAGAATCCCTTTGCCACTAATCTGGCTATGAATCTTTCACCTTCTTTATCAGATTGAGCTTCCGTTTTCCTGAACACCCACTTCCATCCTATAGCCTTCGATCCTTTTGGAAGTTGAACTAACTCCCCATTTATCATTATCCTTGGACTGAATAGCATCTTGATAGCTAGTTAGATCTCCACTACCAAAAAATCAAGGCAAAGGCAACCATGTCTTCAAACCCATATCTCTGCACTAGTTTGCTGACTCACCTTTCTCGATCTCTAACAAGATTATAAGAACTCTTTTGGGGATCTGAAGGATGATCATCTTCAATATCTTCAGGAAGCTCCACCTCAACTGGGTGTTTCTGCAACTCACCAATTGTAGATTCTTCATTCTCGGAATTGTTCAGCATGTGTTTCTCATTGAACACCACATCTCTGCTGACAACATTCTTCTTGGATACTGGATCCCATAACATGTGTATCCCTTGACTCCATCTTCATATCCAAGGAAAATACACTCTTTTGACATTGGATCAAGTTTGGACTGTCACTCTTCGACTGGCAGATGAACATAAGCTAGACAACCAAAGTTTTTCATCACAGAAAAATCAACTGGTTTCCCACTCCATACCTCTTTGGGGATTTTGTAATCAATTCTAGCTGAAGGAGATCGAATTATCAGATAATATGTTATGTTATTGCCTCAGTCCAAAAACTCTTGGGCAATCCTGCATTCAACCTTATACATCTGGCACGTTCCAATAGAGTTATGTTCATCCTCTCGGCAACCCCATTTTTCTCTGGAGTTCTTTTAACTGAGAAGTGCCTGGTGATACCTTTATCCTGGCAGAACTGTAGGAATGACCTGTCCTTGTATTTTATGCTATTATCTGATCTGAAATACTTCAGCTTCTTTCTGATCTGGTTTTCTACTTTAGCTTTCCACTACTTAAAGATTCTAAAAACCTCAGATTTCTGCTTCATAAAATACACCCACACCTTTCTGGAGTAGTCATATATAAAGCTAACAAAATAATGGGTTCCACCCATTGACGTATGCTTGATCGGGCCCTACATATCCGAATGTACATAATCAAGTACATTCTTACTGATATGTGCTTCTGCCTTGAAGCTGACCCTCCATTGTTTGTCGTACATGCAAAACTTGTAAAATTCCAAACCGCACGTTTTGACACCTTTCAACAACTGCCTTTTATGAATTTCTTTCATTCCACCTTCACTCAAATGACCAAGTCGCATGTGCCATAATTCTGTGCTATCACTGTTGGAATTATCTTGCACAGAAATTGCTGCTCCACCAGCAACTGTGTCCCCTATCAAGTTATAGAGGGTGCCCTTCTTCCAGCCCTTCATAATTACCATCGAACCCTTGGTAATTTTCATGACACCATCTTTGACTGAGATACTGCGACCTATATAGTCGAGTACTCCAACCGATAGCATGATCTTCTTCAATTCTGGAATATATCTTGCATCACCCAATGTTCTGACAACCCCATCAAATATTTTAATTTTGATGGTGCCTATCCCAGTAACTTTGCAGACTGCATTGTTACCCAATACAACTGTACCACCATTACAGGATGTAAAAGTATCAAACCAATCCTTATGAGGGGACATATGAAAAGAACAACCAGAATCTATGTACCAATATGTAAGGCTACCACTGTCTCTAAAAGATAAGAGATTACCTTGTGAAGCTTCATTTTTTGTTATTGTGTACAACTCTCCGTCGCTGCACACATCTGCTTGCTCAGCAACATTAGCAGAATTTTCAATCTACTTACCTTTCTTCTTGTTATCCTTTTTCAATAATGGACACTAATTTTTATAGTGGCCATTCTCGTGGCAATGATAACACTCAACCTGAGATTTATCCTTCTTGCCTGATATCGCTTGAGACCTTTCTCGTTCCTTGCCGGAATATTTCTTTTGATTAGGACCCTTGCCATGCCCATTTGAAAAAGTAAGAAGACTATCTCCTTGATCTCTAGAAGTAGTGCCCCTGAACTTATCCTGGTCTAGGACTGCTGATATCACATCGTTAACTGTAAGCTTTTCCTTCTCTACAAAGAATATAGTCTGGAGAGTTGCGTATGAATTTGGTAGAGAGACAAGAAGCAATAAGGTTTTATCTTCTTCGTCCAACTTCACATCAATATTGGTTAGTTGGGTCACCAATCTATTAAACTCATTAATATGATTGGCCAAATCTGACCCTTCTTCCATCGGAAGCCGGTACACTTCCTTCTTCAAATATAACCTGTTTGACAGAGGCTTTGACTTGTAAACTTTCTCAAGTTTCTCCCACAAGTCCTTCGAAGAGGTTTCTGTCAAAACTTGATATTTGATCTATGGTGCTAAACTCAATCTGATTATTGTCACGGCCTTTGCTTCAAGTTCCATCCATTTTTCATCTATCATAGTCGCTGGTTTCTTCCCTTCTAGTGCCTTCGCCAATCCCAGTTGAGCCAATACAGCTTTGACTGTACACTGCCAAATACTGAAATTTGACTTACCGTCAAATAGTTCAACTTCATACATCGCACTTGTGCTTGTCATCTTCGTATTTGTGACGTGCCTAATTTTTCTTTAAACGGATCGCACCAGTTGGCCAGGTAAGTGTAAGTCGGGTGGGAGTCTCTCTGTGCTTTTGCAACGGTGACTAATTAAATAATCACCTTTCTTAAAGGCGCTGCCTTTTGAACCACTTTTCCAGACACCAACGGCGTGAACCAAAAGCTCTAACACCAATTGTTGAGAAAACGGGCTCACACAAATATACTAAGATAAATACAAACACACTACTGTATGAGATATAAAATAATAACACTAGAAATTTTACGTGGAAACCCAACTAGGAAAAACCACGGGGAGAGATCTCAAAAATTCACTATGAAAATAATATAGAGATTACAAACTCTCAACTGAGAAATAAACTAACTATTTATTTCTCTCTACACCCTCACTCTTAAAATGCTCTAACTGAGCTTCTAACTCTCTAACTCTCTTTGCTTTGCTAAGCTTCTTGTTCTTGTGGTGTGTCTTATACCTCAACATTTAGCTTCCTTTTATAGCCAACAATGAGGGGAGGAGAAGTAAATGAGGAGAAGGTTGATGGAATTTTCAAAGGGCCAAGTGCATGGAAAAAAATGAAGGCCAAATTCAATGGGTGAAGACTTTGACCAACAACAACCATCATGATCTGCATTATCCACATCCTCCACATTATTTGCATCCTCTATATCAATTGTATCCTTATTAACCACATCATTTTCATCATCCACATCATCTGCATCATCCTTCGCGTCTTCTGTGTCTACTTCATTTAGTAACTAAAACAATGATCCTTATAAGTGCAAAATCTCTTGTTCATCAACGTCATGACGAGCATTTCCAATTCATTCATTAATCTTCATTCTATTTATTTGTCATACAAATGTGATTAATTCCCTTCTTCCTTAGATCCAATCAACCTACTTCATGACACCATTTGTTGTGAATTAATCTGATGTAAACCAAACAAATATATAAAGATAGATAAAAACAACACAAGATTTAACATGTAAAACCCTTAAAAGGAAAAAAAACAAGGGTTAAATTTCGAATGTTTACAATATCAATATAAATGGTTTACAATAGTCCTTTTAAATTTTATACCCTAAAACTTTAGGTTCCGCAATACCACGACACAACTTTGTGTATGGAATAAAAGCTGCAAAAACTCTCTCTCACACAAACACAAAACCCTCTCACATCCTCTCTCAACTTTTAAGATACTACATGACTTTTAATTGTGCTACACTTCAACAACTAATCATCTTGATTTCCTACTTCAACGATATCCTCATTTATATCCTGACATGGGTGTCACACTTTGAGCAGCTCCGTATTGTTTTTGAAGTACTACGGATGAAGCGATTGTTCATCAATCGCATGAAGAGTTTTTTCTTCACTACTTCTATAACTTTTCTTGGATTTGTTGTGTCCACTAATGATGTTCATGCATATCAGTCAAAGATAGATGTGGTCTTGGAGTGGCCCAAACCAAAGACCTTGCACGAAGTTAGAAGTTTCCATGGATTAGTGTCCTTTTACCGAAGGTTCATCAGAAACTTTAAACATCCTGATTGCTCATATCATCGAGTTCCTTAAAAGCCGTAAAATCCAGTGGCCTGATGAGGTAGTTATGGAATAATTAGGAAGAGAATATATTTTAGGGAGGAAGTAAAATATAACTTTAGAGAACACTAGAACACTTTGATTTCACTTGCTTCAAATGAACAAAGTACAAGACTATTTATAAGACTCCTAGGATACTTCGAGAGCCACATTAATAATGATCAATTACATATACATGAACCTAACGGTTAAATACATTTATATACATGCATGTATCATGTACTTAGATATCACCCATTCATGTATTAACACTAATTAAGATAATTCTTGAACAATATAGAAGATATTTATAAATTTGGTTTAGTTAACAAGGCCTTCCGTAAACCAAATTTATTCTTCACTCCGAGCTTAGCGATTTGCCTCTTGAAAACTTCTCCAAAAATAGGATTTGTAAAAATGTCAACTAGTTGCTCTTTAGATTTACAATACTTGATATTAATAATTCCATCATTCACAAGTGACCTTAAGAAATGATATCGAATGCGAATATGCTTTGCCTTTCCATGAAGAACTGAATTTTTGGTAACTGAAATTGTTGAAGTGTTATCACAAAACAAAGTTAGATTAGCTTCTTATTTTTGCTTGAGATACTTCAAAATTCCTTCTAACCAAACTAGATGTCATCCAGCATATGCAACCACTATATATTCAGCTTCAGTTGTTGAAAGAGCAACGATTGGTTATTTTTTTGCACTCTGAGAAATAGCTCCGCTTATAATATTAAAAACATGATAGATTAAGTACTTTTTATATCATCAATGCTACCTCCAAAATCACTATCTGTGAATCCAGTAAGACTAATTGGAACATCAACTTCATAAAAGAATTCCATAATCAATTGTGTCTTTCACATATCTCAAAATTCTTTTAGCTGCTTCCCAATGTTCTAAGTGAGGCTTCTCCATCAACTTGCTAATCATATTAATAACAAATATTAAATCTGGTCTTGTGGCCGTTAAATATATCAAATTTCCAACTAAACTCCTATAAATAGTTGGATCCACAAGCTTTCCTTCACCTTTCTTGCTTAACTTAACCCCAATAACACATGGAGTTGAAACAGAATTAGCATTCTCCATCTTGAACTTTTTCAAAATTTCCCTTTCATATTTCCCTTGAGAAATAAAAATTCTCTTACTGGACTGACTAACTTCAATGCCCAAAAAATGATGTAACTCTTCCAAATTAGTCATGTCAAACTCTTGTTTCGTTGAAACTTTGAAATCCTTAAGCATCTCCATATCATTGCCAGTAAAAATGAGATCATCAATATAAAGACTTACCACCATAAATCTTCCTTTTGAAGGATCAATTTTGGTGTATAAAGTATGTTCCTGAGGATATTTTTGAAAACCATTCTTCTCAAAGTACGAATTAATGCGGTTATACCAAGCTCTTGGTGACTGCCTCAAACCATATAAAGCCTTCTTTAACTTGTAAACATTATCTTCTTCACCTTTCTTCATGAAACCGAGTGGTTGGTCGACATAGATCTCTTCCTCAAGAAATCCATTTAGAAATGCCGATTTGACATCCATTTAGAGCACTTCCAATTGATTTGAGCTGCAAGTGATATAATTAAATGAACAATATCAAGTCTTGAAATAGGTGCAAATACCTCATTAAAATCTTCTCCTTCCTTCTGTGTATACCCCTTTGCAACGAGCCTCACTTTGTACTTATTGACGGAGCAATCTGAATTTAACTTTGTCTTGAAAATCCATTTAACTCCAATGGGTCTTTTGTTTGGTGGTAAACTGACTAGCTCCCATGTGTCATTCCTTTCGATAGCCATAATTTCTTCCTTCATGAATTGTTTCCATTTTTCTTCTTTTGCTGCATTTTTATGAGAAATTGGATCTTCTCCTATATAGAAAGCAAAGAAAATAACTCCTGCATCTACCAGCTCTGTAGTTTCATAAATCTCTTGCAAAGTCCTTATCTTAATTCTTTCAGGGCTACTACCAGAAGATTGTCCTATTAAGGAAGATGGTGCATCAATTGGGTTCAAAGATGGATCATCTTCACTTGGCATGCTGCTACAACCATCCAAATCCTCTATGAGAAATGCTGCCTCATCTACAATGTTTATGTCAGCATCACTGAAAAAAGATTTTTCATCAAAGGTTACATCCATCCTAATAAAAAATTTCTTTGTTTTTGGATTATACAAGTTGTAGGCTTTTGACCTTTCACTTTATCTAACAAAAATATATTTTTCTGCCTTGTCATCAAGTTTTGTCCTTATTGCATTTGGTACATGAGCAAATGCTACACTTCTAAAAATCTTCAAATGTTGGACATTCGGTTTTCTCTCATACCAAGCTTCATGACTACAAAAAAAAAGAGGCTAATTCCGACGAATATATTTTCGACGAAAGCACTTCAGTCGGTGTTAGAATAGTGCCGACGAAATATTCGGTCGGACATAATTCCCTCAGAAATATCATAATTACGACGAAATTCTGTAGAAAATAAGTGCTAGTAAAGGCACCAAAAAAACCCGCCAGCGTGAATTATTTTCTCGACGGAATAATATTATTTTCGACAGAATATGCGTCGAAATTAACTTATCCTCGATGGGCATAAGTCCGACGGAACATTCCATCAGAAATAATTAAACCCCTATTTCGCTAACAGATCTGCAGAATCATTTCACACTTTTTCCTCATTCTCTCTCTCTCAGCCGATTGAACCATCATCTCTCTCCCTCTCTCTCAGCCGAACCTTCCTATCTGGCTTGTCACTCTCGGCCACCTCTGTTTTCACCCCCTGCCCTGCCATCACCACACCAACGAGCTCCCCGAGGGAAAATCGGCGGTCGGCAGCTCCCCCTCTGATTCTCCTTATTTCTCCTCTTGTAATTCAAGGTACATACTAAAATTTCTATTTTTTTTAGCTAGGGTTAATATGTGAGAACCCAGATTTTATGAATAAATATTTAATTTTTTCAAAATAATTTTTTTTTATATTATGATGTTGATTTGATATAATGTTATAGTTGTGGGTAATATTTAAAAATTTTGCAAAGTATGCAAGTTGTCATATTATATTCAATTGGTCGGGAAATATTCTTTTTGTCAGGGAATATCCGTACGACGGTACAATCATTGGTGGACCCCACAACAGAATTATTGTCGGATTGAGAAAAATGACAAAAATATTTTATAAAAATAACAGCGGAAGTTTTACCGTTAATGATAAAAGTACAGTAATACACGTGGTTGCATAGTAGCACACGGTATTGATACTGTTGCATAAAATATCATTGGCCCGTAGTGGTTGCATACTGTTGACCGTAATGTTACAAATGATGTGATAAAAGTCCTCATTGGCCCGTAGTGCATTGATGGACAGTTGTTGGCATGATCATGACCATTGATAAATACACGAATATCCTTGGCCCGTAGTGCATGGATAATTTGTGGTCGTGACCCTGATGAATATCCTTGGCCGTAGTGCAGGGATGATGTGGATTATTTAATAAGCTGAGTCTCAACGATAAAAGTGATGAAAAACATTTTTAAATCATAAAAGAGAGTAGATTTTATTCTCTACTTGACTCTTTTAATGGATTACTTATTCCGCTGCAGTTAAACTTGTTGTCTATTTTATATTATCAGTTTAACATTGTTGAAGACTAATGATAATTTATTCTGCATTATCTTAGTCATAATATTTCTTACTGGGCTAGTTGAGCTCGCCCTTTCTTTCACTGTTCTCTTCAGGAAATGAGAACGTAGTTGGGACGAGTCGGGGAACGGAGTGATGGTCCGGATGATAGTATTAGCTAGTAGTCCTCACTATTCAGTTAAATAGCATGACAATAAATGTAATGAGAAATTATTCTGAGAGTGGATATTGTCTAGAAGATAATATTTGTATTTAAACTCATAACTCTCTTGTTGTATAATTAAGATTGTATTTTTATTCTGTACCATGTATTTGGCGACTCAGAATAGGTGACGTATTCCTATTTTGGGGGCGTCACATCATTGATGGGAATCTGTAAAACGTACCCAGCCTGACGCACTCAAGATGTCTTGGGAGAAATTTCAAGAATTGTTCAACGATAAGTACTTTCCTGAAAGTATTCGTTGTGTTACAATGTGGGAAAGGCACATGTAATAGATAATAAATAATAGATAGATTCCATTCAAAATCTTACCTCATTAGCACAGTCTCATATGAACTCACGTAAATTGTTCATTCCATTTTAATAAAATAATTAAACCAATTTCAAGTTTCATGACAAAATTAATTATACTTCTAGTATCCCATAAAAAAAACCCAGTTTAGATTCTTTTACTAATCAATTAGTGAAAATTACAATTTCAATTCATGTAAATTAATTTGATAATGTAATAGTTGATTTCTTGAACTATTTTAAAACATGTCAGTTACTACAAAATTATTATTTTAAAGATAAAAATAAATATTCACATGAATTATAAATTGATTGAGTTTTCCATAAATTGGTTAAGCAAATAAATTTTCATATCTTTAGAATCAATTAGCGTGGTTCAAATAATTGGAAGAATTTTTGGAAGCTAATAGATTGAAGTTTTAAAATGAATATGGAAATAATTTTTAATTGCATGGAACTATGAAAAGTAGGTAAAATAAATAAAAGTCAAATATTAAAAGAAATTTACTTTTCAAATAATTAAAACTAATTTTTCATAAAAAGCAAGTTGGCCCTATCGTGTTTAAATTGATCCAATCCGGTTGTTGCCTAAGAGAGTTATCTAATTAATGGATCCTAAAATAACGTGACTGTTGATAATATCCATAAAATAAGGTGATCGGTATATATATCAAAGTAATTGTCAATGGTATTTTTGTCAAGGGCAATAAGAAGCATTAATTAAGATGGACATGTGTCACTTTTGTAGAATGACATATGTCAATTTATTGTGTCATGTACTGTGATTTAGTATATATAATAGATTACCAAAACAATTTAGATTTGTAGTGATTTAGTGGATTATAAATTTAAAATATTATTTTAGAATTAAAAAAGTAGTGATTTTAAAAGTTAATAATTAATTTAGTAATGATAATATTAGAACAGTTAACATTATCAGAACAGTTTAGATTTTGTAGTGATTTAGGGTATTATAAAATCAAAATAATAATAATAATATAAAAACCGTTTAGATTGAGAAAATAGTGATTTATGAGATTATAAAATAAACATAGTAAGTTATGATTGATATTATTTGTTATTTTAATATTATTTTAAATGTTTTAAACTATATAATATTATGTCGTAATATAATTATAAATGGTATAATATTATGATGTAATATAATTAAATTAGTAATGATAATATCCGCACAGTTTAGATAGGTAGTTATTTTGTTATATACGTGTATTATAATATTATATCATACATGTATGATATAATGTATGGTATAATTATGAATGGTATAATATTAGAAAAGTAGTAATTTTAGGATATAATTGTTTTAAACAATATAATATTATGTTGTAATATAATTATAAATGGTATAATATTATGTTTTAATATAATTAAATTAGTGTGGGATGCACATTAATTATGTAGAACATGTGTTACAATGTGGGAAAGGCACATGTCATTCAATGATGCTATGTAGATAACAGATAATAAATAATAAATAATAGATATATTCCATTCAAAAACTTATCACATCAGCACAGTCTCATATGAACTCACGTAAATTGTTCATTCCATTTTAATAAAATAATTAAACCAATTTCAAGTTTCATGACAAAATTAATTATACTTCTAGTATCCAATAAAAAAAACTCAGTTTAGATTCTTTTACTAATCAATTAGTGAAAATTACAATTTCAATTCATGTAAATTAATTTGATAATGTAATAGTTGATTTCTTGAACTATTTTAAAAAATGTTAGTTACTACAAAATTATTATTTTAAAGATAAAAATAAATATTCACATGAATTATAAATTGATTGAGTTTTCCATAAATTGGTTAAGCAAATAAATTTTCATATCTTTAGAATCAATTAGCGTGGTTCAAATAATTGGAAGAATTTTTGGAAGCTAATAGATTGAAGTTTTAAAATTAATATGGAAATAATTTTTAATTGCATGGAACTATGAAAAGTATGTAATCAAATAAAAGTCTAATATTAAAGGAAATTTACTTTTCAAATAATTAAAACTAATTTTTTCATAAAAAGCAAGTTGGCCCTATCGTGTTTAAATTGATCCAATCCGGTTGTTGCCTAAGAGAGTTATCTAATTAATGGATCCTAAAATAACGTGACTGTTGATAATATCCATAAAATAAGGTGATCAGTATATATATCAAAGTAATTGTCAATGGTATTTTTGTCAAGGGCAATAAGAAGCATTAATTAAGATGGACATGTGTCACTTTTGTAGAATGACATATGTCAATTTATTGTGTCGTGTACTGTGATTTAGTATATATAATAGATTTTATAATTTATAAAAGAGAGTTTAATTTATCAATTATATTCCACTGTAAAATAATTTTTATTTAATTTTAAATTTTAAGTAATTTATGAAGTGAGTATTGAATGGATTGTAGTTGCAAATGTACATAAGATCAATATTAACTTTTAAAAAGTTATTTGTGATATTTTTAAATTTAAATTTAATATGATTCATTTAAATTTTGAAAATAATAAAATTTATAATTATTATTACTTTTATAATATTTATAATTATATGGACATAAATTAAATAAATTTACATCACTTTTAAATTTGAATACGTTTGAAATTAATTTTTAAAATATAAGTCAATATTAAGTTTATAATTTAAAAATAAAGTAGTAAAAAAATATCAAGATGTATATGATGGATGAGTTGTCTACTTAAATGAGGGTGTGAAATGTCATTTTGTATATATAGAGAACGATTTTTTGACTCCCTCACAATAGGGAGTAAAATCCTATATAGAGATTAAAATAGAGAGTCAAATAAGGATAAGAAAATTGTTGAATAATAATTTGTTGGTGTATTTTTAAAAATTTGGGATAGAGAGTTGATTAGGGAAACTGTTGTTAATGCTCTAATGGTTTGGGATTTAAAAAAAAATAATAATAAATGATGTTTGAAGTGTTTTAATATTTCTTTATTATATATTTAAGCCCAGATTTAATGATTTCACATTATAAATAATAATTATATAAATTTTTAAAAATAAAAATAATAATTAAATGTCAAAATTTTAGTTATATTTTTTAAGTTTTAATTTATTTTTATGAATTTTAATTTTAAATTTGTGCTTATTATGAAAATACTTGTGAATAATGTTAAAGATATTACTTGAATTTAAAATTTACCCACATTTCTCTTATTTTAATAATATATGTAATATATCTAAATACAATAAAAGACAAATCTGTCCCAAAAAAATATTAATAATTTTTCATTATTAATCTTGAGGGTATTATGACAAAACTAGTAATATAACATGTCAAACATTTATATGTTATATTACTAATTTTAGTTTTATATGAAGAGAGGTTAATAAAATTAATGAATTTAATGAGTTATTTAAATTAAAAGAAAATTACATATTTATGTGTAATTTATATAATTTATTTAAAATTATACCAAACTAATTTTTTTTTGTATGCTATAATACCTAAGTTTACCATACCAAACAAATATTAATGATTAAAATAAATTTTTCAAAAAATTTATTTTATGGTACTTTTAGTTTGAATGGATTATTTTATTTATTTGATTCTTATTAATTTAGCATTAAATTTATACAAGTTTCCATCTAGGCATGCCACAAAGAAAATTTGTCTGACATGTAAGTTTTCTCTTTCTCACGTGACAACTCATGTAATTTTTTTCGTCCAAAGTCAAACAATTTAACAGAATTTGTAACGGTTTGTAAAAAAATTAAAATTCAGTGAGTCGAATGAAAAAAAATCAGTTCAATGATGCATTTATAAATCGAGGTCGAGTAGAGTGGAGAAAAGTGTATTTAACCCCTTTTGGAGCGAACTGCTTGGGCATGATTCTTAACAGCTTTCTATTGATTTTCTTTTGTTCAATTTTTCTCCCTAGCATGCTGAGAGAGTTCATTAGTGTGAGGAACCTCGCTTGAGCTTCATTGATTATTTCATCCTTTTCTAACTTGAATAGCTCATAATCTTGCATTAGCATACTCAACTTCACCTCCTTGACTTTGGTAGTACTTTCGTGGCTTGTCAAGATAGTGTCCTAGATTTCTTTTGTTGTGTTGCACGTTGATACTTTATCAATTTCAGCTTAGTTGGACCATTCCGCTTAGCAAGGTGTTCTTGGCTCTTAAGTTGTAGGAAAACATATAGTTTTCATTTGCATCCATGTCCATGAGAGTCTTGAGTCTACCATCATCATGTTTAGGGATAACATGTCCATTTTCAACTATCCTCCATTGCCATGGGTCTCTCTTGAGATAAATCTTCATTTTGAATTTTCAAAAGTTGAAGTTCTCGCTTCTTATCAATAGAGGTGCCCGGATTGTGGACTGTCTTTCTTGAAAGTTAAGGTGTGCAATAGGATCTTTCCCTACGACTTATAAAGATCAATATTAGTAGAGCCTTACTTTGATACCAAATGTAATTTTATAAATAAACACATCTAGAGGGCGGTGAATACCAAAAACAGTTTTTTTAAAAAAATAATTTTTTTTAAAAACAGATTTTTTAAAAAAACAAATTTTTTTAAAAATAGATTTTTTTTAAAATATTTTTTTAAAAAAAACAAATTTTTTTATTTTTTTTAGAAAAACAGATTTAAAATTTTAAAGTACAGATTTTTTAAAAAGCGTACTTTTTTAGAAAAACACAATTTTTTAAAAAAACAGATTTTTTTTTAAAAAACATAATTTTTTTAAAAAACATATTTTTTTAAAAAAAATACTTTTTTTTAAAAACAGATTTTTTAAAAAAAACATAATTTTTTTAAAAAAACAATTTTCTTAAAAAACAGATTTTTTGAAAAAAACAAAATTTATTTTTTTAAAAACAAATTTTTTTAAAAAACTAAAACTTGACTAACAATGGCTAATTTTATTTTCCTGCTGCTGAACTTAAAAAAGACAAATGAAAGTGTCTACTTTAGAGTAAATTTTACTTTTGTTATAATGTAGACAGAAGATAGTGTCTGGATTAGTATACTTTTCCTACCAACAGTAAAATGTTATATGAATGAGATTAGATGCAACATGAGAAATAAATTATCAACCCATAAGAATTAACAAACCACAAACACAAGAATTTTTACGTGGTTCTGCCCTTAAACTCTAATGGCTTAATCCACGTCCAATACCAACCGGTATTGGAGACTCTTTTTATAAAACTTTTAAGACTCAATTAAGTAAAATAAAAAGAACTCCCTATTCAAATAAAGCTTTCCACTGCGATGAACACCTCTGCCCCCTTTGCATCACTGCAACCTTTCTCACCACTGAGACCTTTGCACCTCTGCAACCTTGAAAGCTTTTTTTTTGAACAAACCTATCTACTACTGGATCGATCAAGCCTAACAAGGCTTGAACTAGAATTTAATACAATGAATATAGATTACAATAGGCTCTTAATTTTCAGCAGAAATAAATTAACAATATTACAATGAATAACTGAAAATAAATTAACAATATTTGAAAGGCTCTTGATTAATGCTCTTGATTAATCTATGTAATATGACTGCTATAAGCTTCAAGAGTCCTACTCACTATAGCCTAACATGAAGAGAATATATAGAACTTATTCCAACGGCTATATGAAGTGGTTAGCATGACTTGGTCTTCGATTTCGAGAATTAGAGATTTCAGCACTATAGATATAGCTAACAGCTATAAAATATTCTCAAAATTAGAAAGTTATTTGATAAAAACTGAATGAATCTGAATCTGAATGAAAAAAGTTGTTTGATAATTAACATGTCTGAAACATCTGAATAACAAATTTTTATTATTTTATCCATCTAAAAAAATTCAAAATTGTTGTAAATTTATTTAATATTACTTAATATAATAGTTAATATTGAAAAAAAAATCATTCAGCCCATGTGTTTTTGAAGGTATCTTTATTGAAATGAAAAATAAGATTAGGTAAGAAGGGGAAGCTAAGTCCAAGATTTATTGGTCTTTTTGAAATTTTAAGAAGAGTGGAAAAAATAGCTTATGAAGTTGCATTACCTCTTGAGTTGGAACATATACTTAATGTATTTCATGTATCAGTATTGCGGCCATATAAGTCGGACTATAAAGCATGTTATAAATTATGAATTGAACCCATATAGATCGAGAAGGATTTGCGCTACGACGAAGTTCCTGTGCAGATCGTGGATAGAAAAGAGAAGGTACTGAGGAACAAGGTAATAATTTCAATGAAAGTAATCTAGAGAAACCAGCAACATAAAGAAGCTACATGGGAACTTGAAGAAAAGATGAAGCAGAAATATCTCTATCTGTTTGAATTGATTATAATAGCAATTTCAGGGATGAAATCCCTATAAGGGAGGGAAAATATAACATTCAGGTTCAATTAATGTATTTAAATGAAATTTATAAATGTAAATTTAAATGTCTGTGAAATGAACTTGAATTTTATCACGAATTAGGAAAAAAATATATTGAAAAATCGTTGTACGATAACAAACGATAACGCATAGAAATAAAAACGTGTAAGGATGTTATAAATATAATTAGGAAGCTACGGAGTAAAGGAAAATGTTAGCAAATAAGTTGGACAAAATTTCAAATAAACATGGTGTAAAAATAGAATTTAACTTAATTACAAAGCTAGTCAAACTTTGAAAGCAGCATGCTAAAAATCTAAGAATATGACAACAAGGATTTTCATCACCTGGGATATTGAGTAAGTCGGCAGTTGATAAGCATCAAGGAATTTTTTGTTTTGATTACTTTGCAGAAGGTTCAAGAAGGCTGGTAAAGTAACTTGATTACCTACCTTATGCTTGTACGAAGAAAAGAGAGCAGTAGAGGTGTGAGAGAGAAAAGAAAAATAAAGAATCTCGGTTGAACTAAGAGGATAAGTGAGAAAAAAATAAGAAAAATCAAGAGAAAGTAAGATAACGAAACACTACAAGGTAAGTTTTTAATTATTCTTTTATTTTATGTACATGATGTATGGCTACATAATTTTTCTATATGAAGTTTGTACATGTGAAGCTCCCAAATTCGGGTTATTTTTACCTCGGGTTTGATGCTCACGATACTAACATAACCATTCATTTCATTAAAATACCAATTTAAACCTGTCTTAGATTACATAAATATCTTACTTAAATCACATGTTCTATAGACCTTCACATAACTTAAATACCAAATAATATTACAAAATATAATACTAAAAGTATTTATTACAATAACTACTTAAGTTCATTTAAGCACAGATGCTTAATAACATATTATTCTGCAACTTTGCCTTTTTTCTTATCTTTTCCGGACGTACCAACAGGCTCGGTTTTAACTGAAAATATTATATTCAACGCAAGGGTGAGCAAAAGCTTACTTAGCAAGGAAATAAACAGTTGAATATAATGAAACATAAATATTTATAATAAAGGGAATATAAATCAAGAGATACTGAACAAAACAGTTCTTTAAAAGTTTTGAGTCTGAAAATCCGGCTTTAGCATGTTGTAAGGTCAAATGACTAGTGAACTCTGTACTAGAATTGACAGTACTAACACTACAATCCATGGATACAAATAGTTATTAAAACTGATCTATTTCCTAGACTTGTACTTTAGGGGATCAGCCTAAGTACCCTATATTGTACACAACATAACAGTCTAATTGACACATTACATGTCCTTCAGAATCATAATGTCCGACATCATATGCCCCTATAAAAGGGTTGTTCGTTCACAGCATTATATAAGAGTCCGCACCACAACAAAATGGTTTGGAGAACATTAAATGAAATTTCATGAATGAATAATATCATTATATCTCAATGTTTGTCTAGTCGAAATAATGACATTGGCATACTTTCAATATCACATGAATAATTGAATCTGAAGTATTGCAGTTCAATATTTTCAATAACTTGAAAAGATAAGCTCTTGAACTAAGTACTTGCAATATAAACGTATTTGAGTAAGAAAGGTTGATGTACTTGCCTCTTGTGTCGTTTAAACCTCAATAAATAAAGTGACTTGCCACTAAGTAGCCTACATATATACAGTGTCAGCTTTCTTAGTTATCTTATAGCACAAGGTATATATTATTGATACACATAGCTCTACTAAGGTTATTGAAGTTATATCCAACAACTAACATGTATGTTATTTACTAACATTAGCAAAATACACATTCAGCTTTTATTTGCAAATATAACTTAGTACACATAGCCATATAGTTTATCACAACACCTCTTTATAACTTAGTTTATATGACACTTTTATACAAATAGCACACATATACACACATCACCTATAAAGTTCATACATCTGACAAAGCATACTTGATTCACCCTAAACATGTCATGATATAGATCTTAGATCATAAAACACTTTTATTATCTTATTTATTCATGTTAAGACATTTACAAGACTTACACTTTACTTTTAATATATAACTCAAAAACACAAAATTATGATTTTTGAGGTACCTTTGAGGATTTTTAGTAATTTTTATAGTAACCTTTTGAACCTTCCATTTGTGCAATTTTATATATAGACCCCATATCATAGTATTTCATTATTGGTTTAGGTATTTAAAACTATCAAGTTAAGTAATTCAAAAACAAACCCCAAATGGGTTGTTTTACACATTTTCTTAGCACAATCTGTAGCTTTTATGATTTCAAGGCTACTTTAATGATTTTTATGAATTTTTGTATTAGGCTTTTAGATCTGAACTTTGGGCATACCTATAGACCTTACTTTGTAGTATTTTATTCCATCATTGGACCATTGGAACAACTAAATAAAGTCTCTTAAAACAACAAGCCAAAATAGGTGTTTTCACTCTACGATTTTCACTCCATGATTTTCACTCTATTATCCAACTGTAGCAGAATTGAATTTACTGCCTACTTTGATGATTTGTTTGAATTTCTTGGTTAAGCTTTTAGCTCAACCATCTAGCTCTACTTCTAGACCACATATCAAGGTATTTTAATAAGGGTTTAGGTTCCACATTTATCTCAGTTAGGCCTACTTTAACTGAGGCTCAAACTAGACAGTAACATTTTTTTTCCAAAAACTAATTTTGATACTTTTCTATTTTTTTCCAGTTTTGGCTACTTAGATAGTCTAGGCATGTGTACTTAAGTTACTTAAGGATACTTTTAGCATCACCAAACTTTATTTAATCATTTAACCAATTTTGACCTATCAAAACTCACTTTAAGCTTGAAAGTAGATCCTAACTTGGTTTTCTTGCTAGCTTTGGTCTTGAAAAAGTTTCGGAACCATTATAAGCATACATTATCATCTTTATATATGCTCATCATAGTCATATAAGTTCAGGTGTACTCAAGATTTCTTCAAAACAGTCCATTTTTAGGCTAAAATGAGATTTTTTGACAAGTCTATTGTTCAAAATATTTTAGAATTGGTTTTTTTTATAGCTTGTGTAGCTTAATTATGCCACATTATAACTATTGAAACTTGTCTACATGGTTCAGGTATGGTGGTGCTTCATTTTGGTGTTCATTATTATTATAAAGCTTACTTTTTATGGTTTTAGACATGAAAATTGAGTAACACTTAATATGAACCTCAACTAAGTTAATGGTCACTTTTTAAATGCTTCTTATAAACATTCTATGACCTCTATACTGTCTTATAATTTCAGGTTCTGAACTTGACCAAAACAGTCCTCTTTTCACTTAAGTTTTAAGCATGAAGCCTCTTAGCTATTCAAGTTAATCTAATCCATTCTCCTTTTAGCATATAAGCATACATGTATATGTGGGTTTATTATCTTAGCATATGGACATGGTTTTGGACTTTTTTACATAGCTAACATGCCTTTAACACATAACATTCAACACTTTGGCATTTTATCAAACAAGTAGGGTGCAGTCCATATATATACATGTAATACATATTATTCCAGCACTTTGATCCCAATCTTATGGATTTTATTCATTAAGGTCTATATGTATAAACCAACAATCATAACAATACAGTTATCTTATTCTTAACAGTCCTCACAAATATTAAAAATCTATACTAACAATCACAACTATTAGCACACATCAGTCAACATATCAATGAAATAGCCCTCGTATGCCTATTCAAGTTATTTGCTCATTACAGCCTAATTTACTATCAATATGACATGGAAAGGGAATAAAAAAAATTGAATGACTTACTTTGTTGGGCTCTTAGATGTTAATGGTGTTGGGCTGCTCAGTTCTTCTTACTTCGCAATCGTAGCTCTCTTTCACTCTCTCTACTGCTACTGATTTTGGAGCTCAGAGATTGTACGTAGCCAACTGAACTAGGGTGTCATGTACTGCCATATATGGCTAATTTTAATCTCTCTCTCAACAGTCTACTTGACCCCTAACCTTTATTCCATCATTGCTCTACATGGCTATGTTGTGGCTTTTATTCATCCCCTGACACAATAGTCAGTATGTCTGTTATTAAATTGAGCTTGAGACACTCTACTTGGCTCCTATCCAACTCCTATCAGCCCTATATTACACAGCTACTAACTGAATAGTAACCAACCAACTAACTAATCCCAAACTCAGTTCCTTATCCCCCCAACCCAATGTGGGCTGCCGAGTTGGATAAGAAAAGGAATAGACATGGTTTTAATTTGGGCTTAGTATACTTATCTCATATTTTAATAAAATAAAGAAGACTTGCAAACTTACATGAAAAATCATTTGGACCACTTATATAACTTGGACTCCTTTTACACCTCTTTAAGTAAGACATGAGTCCATACTTACTAAAATTTAAAATAGTATATTTGCAAATTCACATAACCCATTTAATATGGTCCAATATTTAATATGGGCTCATATTACCTGATAATATACATGGACTTTATCTATCACTTTTATTTGGACTAGCAAAATATATAGCGCACACATCATTAAAAATAGGAACAATTACATATTATAGTCTATTTATAAAAGTAATTACAAAAATCATACACTCATAAAATAATTACAAAAATATGACATTTCATCATATATATTTACAATACTAATATAATTAGGAGTCCTTAATTTAAGGGATAAATATTAATGGGCTGACATGGCAAAATGTTGTTTTTTTTTGAAACGCGTGATAACCGCCTATCATTTGTCTGGGACTCTACAGTTACCAAACTCTTATGCATTCTGAAACCCTTGTTTCTCTCCTCTGTCGCGACTAAACTCGTAATCGGAGTTAAAAAAACTTGTTTCCGGTTATTGTTCTTCATCTCTGTTCGTGCGTTCGTCATCTCTATCATATTTGTTTAGTTGTTCGCCATATTCGTTTAGTTGTTCGTCATTGTCGTTGTTAATCGTTATCGCTGTCATACGAGTCTTCTTCCTATATATATGTACCTGCCGATAATTTCTTCTGCTCTCTCATACCTCAATCCCAGTACACTCCAGGTTCAATCCCTTCATGATTACAAAGGTCATGCCGATAATTTCATCCGCTCTCTCATTCCTCAATCCCAGTACACTTCAGGTCCCTCTTTCTCTCCCTATATATGTATACGCGTATATGTGTTTGTGAATTATACATACGAAGTGTTCATTATTGTGATGACTATGATTTTGGTATACAGGGGGGCTTTTGTTTAAAATGGAAGACAGCAACATGCAGTATGTAACCTCCACATCTTTCCTACTGGTAACTTATGCCAAGTACTTAACCACTTCACACAAGGTGGTCAATTGTGGGGAAGCCATTGTCACCCCCAAGAGGCTACGTAACCTTGCCAAACAACAGGTACATACATATTTTTTATCCAGATCTGAGTAACTGTTTGGTTACTTCTGCATTATGTTTTGGTTACTGTTAGCTTGTGATTCGGATACCATTTTTGTTACCTTGATTTGGTATTTTGGTTACTTTTATATGTTGTTATGGTTACCATGTATTTGCTTAGTATACATGGTTGACTAAGCTGGTTTTGGTGTACATGTTGTTTATGTATTGGTTACCATTAAAACATGTTTTGGTTACTATCATATAAATATTTGGTTACTTTTTTTTGTTGTTCTGGTTACTATGTATTTGCTTAGTATATATGGGTGGACTAAACTATTCTTGATCTATATGTTGTTTATGTATTGATTACCATTAATATATATTTTTGTTACTAACATATAACTATTTGGTTACTAAATGAGTATATTTTTTATTACTGTTAGCTTATGGTTTGGATACCATTTTTTTTTCTCAATTGGAATTTTGATTACTTTTATATGTTATTTTGGTTACAATGTATTTGTTTAGTATACATTGGTTGACTAAACTAGTTTTGGTATACATGTTGTTTATGTGTTGGTTACTTTTAAAACATGGTTTGGTTACTATCATATAACTGTTTGATTACTTCTTTAGTATATTTTTTGGTATACATATTTTTGTTTTGGTGATCTTTAAATTATGTTTTGGTTAATATTATATATAACTGTTTGTTTACTACATAAAATGGTCTGTACTACATGTTGTTTATATTTTGGTTACCATTAGATTATATAATATAACTTTTTGGCTACTGTGTAATTGTTATATTATATTTTTGGTTAGTATGCTCTTATTTGTTGGTCACTACGTAGCTGTTTATGATATAAATATTGTTTATATATGGTTTCTAATGACTATGTAAATCTGATTTTGTTTATTTGCATTTATGAGATCTTTACTATGAGGAATGCAACAGAAAATTCACTGAAAAAGTTATATATTGGTGTGACATTGAACTAGAGATTTCTCTCCAGACGAGATGCGCCTCCACAGTTGGCTTTTTAACAACTTCAGAGAATTTTCACGAAGATTTGTACCAGATTTTGATTAGTTCGATTGTCGTTGTACTGTCATTCTGAATTGTGTTTCATACTTTGATTTTGTTGGATATCCATAGCCATTTGTTATGGTTAGTGAGTATGTAATGTTTATTGGAACTTATGTAAATGAGATTACATATTTGATTATATTACCAGTGATTTAACATTGTTTGTTGGTTTGTATTTTTTACTTCTAAGTTGTGTCAGATACATTGTTTGAAAGGTGCAGTTGGTAACCAAACATGCATAGAAGGGTAACCATTTTATTTTTTGGTAGTAACCAGATAGTTACAAGCTTGTATCAGGACATATATCAAGTGTTAAATGTACATGTGAAAGTATACATGGGTTGCCTAAACTGGGTTGGATATACATGTTGTTTCTGTTTTGGTTACCATTAAAACATGTTTTGGTTACTTTTATATAACTAATTGATTACTTCGCTATTATGTTTTGGTTACTGTTACCTTATGGTTTGGCTATTATTATTGTGCCCTCAATGTGGGATTTTGGTTACTTTTATTTTTTATTCTTATTAATATGTAATTATTTAGTATACATGGATTGCCTAAATTGGGTTTCATTACATGATGTTTCTGTTCTGGTTACCATTAAAATCTGTTCAGGTTACTATCATATAATTATGTGGTTACTGTTTTATTATGTTACATTATGGTTACTGTTATTAGTAACCAGATAGTTACAAGCTTGTATCAGGACAAACATAAATGGTTACTAACAGTAAACAATTATATATTCCTGTAAACAATTAAATTTGTTGAATTGGTTACTGACAGTCTCCATTGTCTAACAACTGAATAAACATTGTAAAGTAACCAAATCAATATTAGACAGTAACCAAATTACATAATCTCAGTAACCAGAATATAAACCACATTTTTACATGCAATTTTGAAGGCCTAAATGTTGGAATTTGGCCAAAAAACCCTGCAGTTCACCAGCAATGCTTGTGACTTTTGATCGTTGATCCGTTTCCAATGAAATTAGGCTCCGAAAACGCCAAAATCTGACACTTCAAACTTGACAAAAATTGCCAAATTGTCACTGCAGCCAAATAAACATTACACCGTAACCAATTAAATAGTATACAACAACCAATATATATAATCAGATTAACAGTTGTATGAAGGTAACCAATGTAGTCAATAAGTAACCATCAATATAAAAGAAACAATTATAAAACTCAATAACATTATAGAGTAACCAAATAAATACCTTACAGTATCTAAATACATATTAAACAGTAACCAAGATATATGTAATTAGTAGCCAAGATTATAAAAAATATTTTTACATTCATTTTACAACCAAAACAATCAGTAATGACTTTGTTACAAATTAAAGACTAACAGGTGTATGAAAGTAACCAATGTAGTTAATCAGTAACCATCAATATAAAAAAATCAGTATAAAACACAGTAATATTATGTAGTAACCATGGTAATATTACACAATAAACAAGTCAATATTATATACTAACCAAATCCAGATTAGACAGTAACCAACATATATTTACTTAGTAACCATAACATAAAACATATTTTTTCATGCATTTTACAGCAAAAACAAACAATATAAAAAACATCAATATGTACTTAAAGATCCAACTGTTGCAGGAAGGTAACCAATGTATTTAATAAATAACCATCAATATAAAAAACATCAGGAAAATATACATTTAAATTATACATCAACCAAATAAATATTATACAGTAACCAAATCAATAATAACCAGTAACCAATTTCTATGTACTTAGTAACCAAAATATAAAACATATTTTTTCATGCATTTTGCTATCAAAACAGTCAGTACACTGCATTTGTTAATCAACATCAATTTTGGCTAACAAGTAACCATTAATATAAAAAACATAAGTAGAAGTGTACATTAATATGCTTCAGCAACCAATAATACAGTAACCAATTAATCACTGCAGTAATCAAGTTTGCATTAGTCAGTAACCAAGTCAGTATGAGTCACTAAATAATATTTTTATACAGTAACCAAGTCAGCATTATAATTTTATACAGTAACCAATTGAGAATTAGTCAATAACCATTATAGTGTTACACAGTAAGCAAGTCAGCATTAGTCAGTAACTAATATAATATTACTTAGTAACCAAATCAGCATTAGTCAGTAACCAAGTCAGCATAATTAGTAATATTATGCAGTAACCAAGTCAGCATTAGTCACTAACCAAGACATCATTAATTAGTAATATTATGCAGTAACCAAGTCAGCATTAGTCAGTAACCAAGACATCATTAATTAGTAATATTATGCAGTAACCAAGACATCATTAGTCAGTAATTAAGACAACATTAGACAGTATAATGTTACACAGTCAGTATACTGACTTTGTTATCAAAACAGTCAGTACACTGACTTTGTTAATCAACATCAATTTTGGTTACTGTACACCATCAAAAATGTTACCAACCATGTGGTTAATGGTTACTAACATTAAACAATTATATATTCCTGTAAATAATTAAATTTGTTGTGTTGGTTACTGTCAGTCTCCATTGTCTGACAACTAAATAAACATTATAAAGTAACCAAATCAATATTAGACAGTAACCAAACTACATAATCTTAGTGACCAGAAAATAAACCAAATTTTACATGCAGTTTTGAAGGCCTAAATGATAGAATTTGACCAAAAAACCATGCAGTTCACCAGCAAAGCTAATGATTTTTTATCGTTGATCCGTTTCCAATGAAATTAGGCTCCGAAAATGCCAAAATCCGACACTCCAAATTTGACAACATTATACAGTAATATGCTTCAGCAACCAATATTACAGTAACCAATTAATCTCTGCAGTAATTAAGTTTGCATTAGTCAGTAACCAATTCAGCATTGGTCAGTAACCAATTAATTCAGCATTAGTCACTAGATAATTTTGAGTAGTAACCAAGTCAGTAAAATAATTTTACACAGTAACCAAGTCAGCATTAGTCAGTAACCATATAATGCTACACAATATTTATAGTAACCATAACGTGAAAAACTTAAAAAAGGTTATCAATATAGGAATTCGTAGAAATCAGAGGTAACTATATGCATATGAATCACTTACCTCAGTATTCAGATTTTTATCGAAGTTGCTGCGATTTTGTTACTGAACTTCAACAATCACGGTAGTTCGATTGTTTTTGGTTACTGAACTTGAAGTTGTTGATTTTGTATGCTATTTTGTGATCTCAGCGTGCCGTCGCGACGAAAAGTTATGTCTTCTCCGATCTCAGTGATGTGTCGCGCCAGAAGACTACGGTTACTGAACGGGAAGAAGTTGTTGATCCTGTATGCTATTTTCGATTTCAGAGTTGCGTCGTGACAAAGTGATTCGTCTTCTCCGATTTGATAGGCGCGTCAGATTTCTGCATCTTCTCCGTCGTTGATATGTGTTCCGATTTCAAAGTTGCATGATTTTGGGGCGGTTAATTGAAAAGATGAAATTCGGTAACTGACGTGTAGGAGTTAATGACACGTGATTTTAGCATGTATATTGTGTATGTTTTATTTATGTAATTATGTTTTGTATGTTTTATTTTTGTAATTACTTTCTAATTGTTGTATATTAGTGTAAAGGACCCTTAAAAATAGAGGTTCCATGTAATTCAAATATCCATGGTAGTACACACCATTTACCTTATTTATCACTAAATAGTTTTTTGGATGGAATTGGTTATATCATAGTATAATTATTTTCTTGGACACATAAGTAGCTTAATATCAAGAATATATCTTTCTCAATTAAGCCATGTTGGTTTTCCTTTTCATTCTTGATATTTGGATATCATTATAATAATGTATATCATTCTTCCCTTCCCTTACCATTCATAATCTACTTAACAAATTATTAAGTAGTAACTAATTATAATGTCACATCAATTAAGTATAATTAAAAGAAAAAACAAAATTATACTCAAAATTTGACATTATAATAATTGGATATTATATAGAATTCTCTGGCTCATTACAGTACAGCCCTCATAGCATAGCTAAAGTGGTATATATGATGTGTTAAAGTAGCAAGAATAATGCATAATAACACAAAATTTTAGCGGAAACGGGGAAGAAAATGATAGAAATCTTAGTTTCAGCGTTAGAAATTATAAGATAAGGAAGAAAAGTAGAATAAATAAATACTTAATGTGAAAATGAATATTTAAGAATGTAAGAAAATATCCAAATTGGAGAAGTTGAGAAAAACGTAAAATACATTTTTCTAAGTAAATAAAATTTGCAAAACCCAATTAAGGGTAAAAATATAATTTAACGAATTAAATCACCAAAATAGTTTAAAGTAATTATTAAACTAAAATTGTGATATCCGATAAATTTTGAATTAAGAAATCGGGTAATTATTGAATAAGAATAAAGTTATTAAAAATGAAGAAATAATAAATTAATATTTGTGGCCTTCATGAAACACACCCAAACTTGGGTCGCCAGAAACACAGACTAACAACAAACATAAACAAATTCTCATATTTACAACTATTATTACAACGACAGTATTCACACTTAAAAATCAATAACATTCTACATAAAGGTACAATCAATAATTTTTTAGGAATCAAGAACTTTGGAAATGCCGTATATAATATGACAGTACTTGTGACACTCCAAAATTCGAGACCACAAAATCGTCAATATCAATTAGTAAAATGTCGTATAAAATACGGCACACGCATTTTAAGTTCTCAGTACAATTATTGTCACACTATTTTATAACTTGATGAGGACATAGACCAACTCGGAACATCATTATATACCCCTGTTTTTCCCCGCTAGACCCAACTATACTCTAATTAACTGTAA
This sequence comes from Panax japonicus, assembly GCA_020205505.1. NCBI lineage: Eukaryota > Viridiplantae > Streptophyta > Magnoliopsida > Apiales > Araliaceae > Panax > Panax japonicus. The sequence goes on along the minus strand of CM035101.1, from coordinate 46,347,260 downwards.
GGGATTGTGAAACCAAAGGATGAGCTCAAATAGCCTAATAAAAAATATCATAACTAAGATAATGAAGAATAAATTATCTTTAGCCTTCAATAGTGATAAATCACAAATTTAAAGATAACATAAGTTTTCAACGATAACTATAACAGAACAAACAATTTATTAGAAGAGTCAAGTAAATCATGATGTCTATTATCATCTACAATTTAAAAGTTCACCATCAATATTTTATCCCCGTAACTCTAATCAAAAATTTCTTTACATAATTCTGTCAATCAACAGTTCCTAGTCAATAATCATGCTGATCTATTCAATACTACAAAAATAAGGGGCATTGGCGACGGAATCATTACCGATGGCAAAATTCCCGTCGAGAATAAGGTTAATGTTGATGGGCTAGCCATTGCCAATGTATGTCGTTGGTAATGACCTAATTAATTGGCAGAAGACATTCCCGGTGGAAGGAAAACTCATTGTCAACGGAAATAATTTTAACATCGACGGGAACGCCGTCAGGAGTGACTCAATATTGACGGGACTCATTATCGACGGGATTTCCGTCGAGAATGAGTTTTATATTTTAAACCCTGGTTTGATGGCAATGATCATTTTTTCATTCCCTATTTTAATTATCTTGTTCTCTCGCAATTTGGCCATTTCACCCAAATTGATTCTAACCTAGTGTAGCTCAATTGATTCTCAGCTAGCTCAATTGATTAAAAACTGAATCAGGTTCCTAATTCAGTCATCATTCCCATCCCCACTCATCATTTTCACCCAAATTGCCGCCTAGTTTGTCGCCTAGTGCACTGCCTAGTTTGCTACAACTCTTTCATCATTTCGCCCCCAGTTAATTCTACAGTTGTTTTACACTTCATTTTGGTAAAATTTTAAGTTTCATTTAACTTTTCTATATATATATATATAAACATATATTGGTTTGGAAAGGTATTTAGAAACCTCTCGATTTTCTCTGTCTCCACATATGTTAAGTATAAATGTATTAGATTCGTTTGTTTCAGCTGTGTTTGGTCTCTTTTGGTAGTTCTATTTTGAGGTTTTTGGACAGTTTACATATATCACATGTGAGACTGTTTTGGTACTCCATTTTACTGGAATGAATGTGTTTGTTTATAGAGTGAATATATCATATGTGGGGTTGTTTGTTTATGGAGTGACAGGCTTTTCTTAATTTTTGCTTATTCAATGGACTTTAAAAAAAAATTTCCCAGAGTATGAATTTCTTTTTCTGTTATATTGGTTTTAATAACGTCATTGTACTAATGTAGGTGGTTTCATTATGAATTACTTAGTTTTCTTAGAACTATACGATTGCCTGATTTTGTTTCCTCTATTATACATTATTTATTTATGTAAGTGCTTCTTCTAGTTAAATCAGATGCAAGAATGAATGATCAAATTTATTCTTTTCTTTGGAATAATTTATGCTTCTGTGACACCAAGAGGCTAATACTAATTTTATTATAATGATAGTCTAAAATTGTTCAATTGTTTGGAATATTGGTTGTTTTTACTGGCTGAATCATTGAACTCGTTTTAGGTTGATAATGTTATGATGTTTTCCACACGTGCTTAGGTTTTCCCATGTGTAAAAGCTATCTATTTTACTTTTGTGGTTTCTGATTTAGTGGTAGTCAGAACTGATGTGCCAAACGAGAAACTTCTAAACAACTAGTGTATAGATTTCAGAATATGATTTTGCTTAATTTAACAAGGTGCCCTTATGCAATGCTAGCCCCCCTTGCCTTGGCCTGCTAGTATGTGGCATTTATTTGAGGTAATTCTGTAGCCTTTTCCTTTGTAGTTTAAGCTGCCTAAAGTTGAAGTTTAAATGTTAACTAACGCAGTCTGATGTTCAAGTGAATGCTTTTACATTTGTTCAGCTGCATAGATTTATTTTGATACTGACATTGAATTATTTTTTGGTTTCTTCTCTCTTATTTATTTTGACATTGGCATTGAACTTATTTTGACATTGGTGTTTGTTCCCAAAGTATGAATTCGATCTTTTTTTATTCCAAGTCTTTACATTTGAGAAATACAGATCTTATATCCTTGTAGCTGAGGTAGCTAATAGGAAAAACAAGTTTAAAATATTCCATCTAAGATAACGAACTACTTGTTCAAGCTGCTAAGTACTAAAGAAGTCAAGCTCATTGCAAACTTAGTAGCAACTCAAACATCAATCAACCTTATTCAACCAACAGTGATTCCATTGTCTAAGTGACAATATCCCAAGTCTAAGTGACTTGAAGAGATCTTTGTGATCTGGACTGAGTGTCCTAGTCTTAGTGTTATTCCCAGACTAACTGACTCGAAGGAACTTTATTGGTTTAGTTATATCAGATCTTTGTGATCTATATCATTAGTGGATTTCTTACTCGTGCGTGTAGTGGAAGAGTGGACTAGGAGTTTTTCAGTCTCTGAACCACTTAAAAATCTCATGAGTCATTTCCTTTCTACATATTATTTGTTATTTCTGTTGTTGTTGAAATCCATAGGAACTAAATTCATAACTGAGATTTCATGAAATCTTTAAGGAGTTTTTTTTAACTAATATTTCATTGTGCTTAACTAATATTTATTAATTAATTTTCTAGTAAAGCATTCTTTAAACACGTAAAAAGTTTTAAAGGATCTATTTAACCCTCTTCTTTCTAGATCTCTTTTGCGTCTTTGGAAAACATCATATTTTTTTAAAGGTGTACGTTTTGTATTTTTGAGTTGTCTTTTTTCCTTTCAAGTTAATTGTTGTTTTTATATTTTTAATGATAGTATCTGTCATTTAATTTTATTTTTTCTTCTTTTTTGTTGTTGTGAATATTTTCCTTAGATGAAATTTTACTTATTTTGCAAAAACAATAATTATGTTCTAACTTTTAATTTTTCTAAAAATAATACTATTTATTTTCAAACATTAGTATTTTCAAACATCGAAATTGGGTAGCAACGTGAAGGGACAATTTTGCTATTCTTCAAAATAATTTCCAGTCTTCAGGCTCTTAAAAAGGGAAGCCACTGCGACACTACTAACCAACCAATTCTCAATAATTCCATTATCAATAAGCAAATCCACATCCTTAGCTTTGTCCAAAAGGGTGTCCATGAAAGTTATATAATCGATAATGTAAGTATCTGATGGATAATGACAATACTCCAGGGCTGCAAGGTTACTAAGCAAATACTCAGCGTCGTCGGTTACTTCTATTTGTGGAATTTCCAGCAATCCAGCATTATACTCCATGCATGTCTAGCCGTGAACATATGCTTTTCCGGATTCTAAATTTCATTCCTGCCTCATGAAGCACCGATGCATTAGGAATTCGTACGAAGGTGCCACCAGTACTTTCCAGTTTGATGGTAGGTGACATAACCTTGGCAAATCAAGTAAGTGTTTTATATTATAACCTGATGCTAAGTGGCGCTTCACATGTTCAAATGTTTTCGCTCTATTTGTACCATTTGCTTTTAGTAAGATATTACGATAGAATCTAAGGGAAATATACCATGGAGAACAAAGAATGGAAGCTGATTTTCCAGTTTGATCAAATCTTCTTGAATTTCCAAAATCAACATAGGCTTACTCAAGTACTCTGTTTCTCCATCCCCATCCCCATCCCCATCCCCATCCCCATCCCTCCAAATTATCTCAATCACCTAACAACTGTCCAAAAAATAGAAACTACCAAGAAATGTTTGAGCTAAAGTAATGTTTGTACGACCAAGAAATGCCTACAAATAATGTAATTTAACGTCTCCCCAGCGCTGCATCTCCTTTCGCCTATGTTGAAGAGACCCAATAGAAACTAAACTACCAATGGGGTGTAGACATTTTCATTACCTTTGCGAACATTAGAAGGAACTCTGTAGATACAACAAGATGGGGATATAGGGTTTAATCCATTTAGCTGTTTTCTTATCAAAGTTTCTAATGGAACTTCAAGGTCTTCTTTGCTAACAACTGTATTCATTTTGTCCTCTCTCTCCCCTTTTCTTGATAAAAATGGTATTGTTACGCTGAAACCAAAACAAAAGGGCTGTATTATAGATTTTTCCCTCCAAGTTGCCAGCTAGTTTCAAAGTAGCCCGTCAATTACAAAAGTGAACGCTTACTTGGTTCTCATGATTAACATGTGAATTACGTGAGCGAGATATTTTTTACATAATCAAATTACAAAGATACATTTGTTTAAAGCCGCATGTTTAGCACGTAACACAAAATTACTGAAAAGTCTATCAAGCAACTATAAGGATGCAAGAATTTATTTTGATAATTAAGAGACTACTTTGGAACTGCCCGATAACTTGAAAGGAAAGATATGTAACTCAGTCAAATAAAAAAGAAGAATTAATAAAACTCACCTCGGTTTCTCAACAGTACTGTAGGTATAAATTACCTGGTAATTAAAACAAAATTAAGATGACAAGGAAGGGGGATAATATTAAATAATGAAATGTCAAACAAAATTAATAAGTAGGGAGGATTAGAAAATAAACATGGGAATATATATTACCTCACCAATTTGCAAATCTAGCCAATTAGACTAGTAGTTTATTTATAGTTTCAATAAAATAATCAAATTTTATCCTTAAACCCCAAGTTGCAGATTAGCATATTACATTGTCAAGCAAGTACCTCTTCAAAGTAATTAACAAAGAAAATAATGGTATTAATTTTATCCTTAAACCCTAAGTTGCACATTGGTATATATGTTGGACTACTACATAAGTTTCTAAAAAGCAATTTATGGTAACTTTAATTTAATTTTGGGTTATTATATTATCTTAAGATTAATAGTGCATAGTGAAATTAATACCTAAGATAATAAATAGTACAACTCATTAACAACCCTTAGCAAACAGACAGCCCTAGTTATAAGAGTAAAAAGGGTAAAGTACCACTATTCTCTTTCTCACTTAGGAGGGCTTACTTAAGAAAATGTATTCTACTAATATATACGAAATCTGGTTTTATGTGATGTAACAAGGAGATTTACATTTTATTACTTCTCGATCTCAAAGAGATCAACAACATTATGAAAAAGTATTTATTTATACGCTTAATAAATACATGGGATATTGATAAGTTTACTAATCCTTATCTTATTAAGCCACTTAATATGAGTAACTCTGCATAAATTGTATAAAACAATATTGTGCATAAACACTACTAACTCAATATGTATTGAATAATAAAAAATGGGAATTAATATTTCTAATTGATAGTTCCGCAAATAGGCCCCACTTGTTAACCTATTCATCATGTTGCAGTAAGAAAATTTATATTATGTCCATTTTGTCCCTTCATTGAAGCTTCTCTCTTTTTCCGTAGCTACCACAAGTACTTGAGATCTGGGCAGCAGAAACAACAATACAATGCATGTACATCAAATTTTAACCATGTTCCCAATTTTCCCGTCTCTTTCAACGAGTCTTCCTCTAATTTAAAACCCTTTGCGAGAGATCTTCGCTTCATATTAATGGTTATACCTGGCTCATGGTTGACACAGATGCTATGATTCAAAAACTACGAAGGCACCACAGTGGAGACATTCACAGCCCACATAATTTAAAATTGCCTATATAATTTGTTTGTCCCATATCTTCGGCTCTACAAATTTCAATACCTACATGCTCTACTTTGCATATGAAATTAATCATTTAATATGCATAACACATCGTGTATGGAGATATGAGATAGTTAAAAGGAGACCCATTTTCGATTCTTAAGAAATTTAAGCAAATGAATCAAATTTTGGAAGGTGGATTTTGATGGACTGCAGGAAGAAAGAAATGGATCAGTACTTTCCGTCGGGAGGAGAGAGAAGGGATGGATGACACACGACGAGGATGTTACAACTTAATATAATTTTTTTGAAGAGTTTATTATTATTTGTCTCATTTTGTTTAGCGCGCATTCACACATACACACACACACACATATATATATATATATATATATATATATATATATATATATATATATATATATTCGTGAAGGTTCAAAAGCAGAAATTTTGAATAGCATAAGTTTCTTAAGTAACATAACTATATAAAGGCCTTTCTTATATGCCTTTAAAAAAAACCCAAATCTCGCTTTAGGCAAACTGAGCTCCTCTCTCTATCCAAATAATCGCGCCCAAATCGTCTGCCCTAATCGAGTTCTTCTCCCCAAATGCTTCTAAGATTCGCGATTTAGGCAAGGCTGGCTGAGAATCGCGATTGTGAGATCCCAAATCACAAGCCCTAGCTTCTGCGTTCTCTCTTCTCTCCAACCCGGACGGAAGCAGAGCCAAATCAGGCATGTGTTTAATGAGTTCCTCTGTTTAATGAGTTCTTCTATGGGTTCCTTCTATTTCTTGTTGTTCATGTTTATATCAATGCGTTGTGGCACTTGGCTAGTGTTGTTTCTGTTCTTGAGCCTGTTTACGGTTTTGCGGCAATGAATAAGAGATTAGTATGAAATTAGATACTGTTGTGTAAAGGAAGCATTTTCAGTGAGCATCAGTTGTCACATTTTTTAAAAGCTAGTATTTTGTTCAAGAATAATTAATTTGAGTAGTCCTTGTTTTTAGTTGTTAGAATTCACTCAATATCATTTGAGTAGTTCATATAACTCGAATTCTTGCTAAAATCTCCCTGTTATAGCCCTTGATTGTCAGACTTCTTCAATTTTAGTATAACAGTTCGGTATTAATTTAATTGTCTACTTTATACTAATCCACTAGATGGCTATATTCACATTATTTGAACATTTAATGATTTTTTATATCAGGTATAATGGATGACATGGACCATGAAATTGGGAGTTGTGGGGATAATGTAGAAATCTATTTGGAAATAGAAATGAATGAGGATAACTTGAGTTCAGAGGGGTTGAATGTGAACAATACTAACACTTTTGTCTACTATCCTCAAGTTGCTGATGAGTTTACGCCAAAGCTAGGTCAGGAATTTCAAACATTAGATGAAATTCATACTTTTTACAATACATATGCAATGCATGCTGGGTTTAGTGTACGAAAGTTTAATGAGACAAAAAAGGCGGAAAGTGATGCGATTTGTAGAAAGGAGTATGTGTGTTATAAGCAAGGAAATGGTAAACAATTAGCCGATGTGGTTGTAAAAAGAAAGCGTGGATCGACAAAAAAAGGTTGTACTGCAAGAATTGTAGTGGTAAAAAGAAATGACTTATACGTAATTAAGAAAATTGAGGGTCATTCTCACCCATTGTGGACCCCACATAAAAGGCATCTTTTACGATCGCATCGTAATGTATCAACTGCACAAAAAATCCTTGAGTGAACAACTTGGCATGGTGAATATACCACAATGCCAACAATACAATTTTCTTGCAGTTCAGGCGGGAGGGTTTGAAAATATTGGTTGCACGCAACGAGATTTGTATAACTTTGAAAGAGACAAGCGCAATGAATTAAAGGGACATGATGGTGATATACTGAATGAGTACTTACAGTTAGAACAACAAAAGAATCCTGCTTTCACTATCACAATTGACACAGACAATGAAAACATGATTACTCGTTGTTTTTGGGCCGATGCAAGTTCTAGACGGGCTTATAGCTTTTACGGTGATGTCATTTTTGATACCACGTACAATACTAAACATTACAGAATGATATTTTCACCACTACTGGGGGTTAATAACCATGGGCAAACTACTGTATTTGGTTGTGCTTTCTTAAGTGATGAGACCATAGATACTTTTGTTTGGCTTTTTAAGTGTTTTTTGGAAGCAATGTCAGGTGATGCCCCTGTGATGATTATCACCGATCAGGATCCGGCTATGACAAATGCAATTTCACATATCCTTCCTAATACCTTTCATAGATATTGTAATTGGCACATTTTGACCAAATTTTCAGAGAAGATTGACTCAGTAAAATTAAAGGATTATTATAAAGAGTTTGCAGATTGCATTTGGAATTCAGAGACTGTGGAAAAGTTTGACTCCACTTGGGTGGAGCTGGTGGAGAAAAGTGGGTTAAATCATAATAAATGGCTATAATCAATGTATGACATCTGTTCTAGATGGGTACCCGCACATGTGAATCATGTTTTCTCAGCCGACATGTCAAGTAACCAACGAGCGGAGAGTTCTCATTCCTTTTTTAAAAAATTTGTTTCTAAAAAAAATTCTTTAGTGGATTTTATGATTCAATTTGGTTGGGGCCTTCAACATCAACGACATGGGGAGTTGGTTTCGGATAACAAAGATTTGGTTGAGAGGCCGAGAATCAAATATCGTCATGACTTTTTAGTTCAAATGGTTGACATTTATACACACTCTATTTATTATAAATTTGAAGAAGAGTTGTGTGCGAGCTTGAATTATAGGTTTGATCTTATGAAGGAGGATGTCAACATGTATGTCTATAAAATATATCGAAGGAATGTTAACAACTGTAAAGGAAAAGAAATTCATTACGACAAATCTTTAGATTATGCAACATGCACTTGCAAAAAGTTTGAGAGTTCGGGAATCCTATGTCAACATGTGATAGCTTACTTGAATAAGTATCATGATCTTGACAAATTGCCTACCAAATATATTTTGAAGAGGTGGACAAAGACAGTAAAATCAAGTGGTGTAATTGATGCTAATGGTGTGGCGATAAAAGATGACAAGCCCTAATTACTCTTGCAGAGTCAATTGATTCAACAATCCTTAGATTTTATTGATAGGGCTCTCACAAATGAAGAAGCCACAAATGTTTTAAAAGAATGTTTTGGTGTTGTGGATGAGAAGAGATCAATCATATTATTGGAAAAAATGGTTCTAAAAGAAACAATGAAATGAAGTGTGGTGGAATGAGTGTATCCAAGTCGGTTAACAAGACATGTACTTATGATCGTAGTTACATTAAGCCAAACCAAGTGCGAGCAAAAGGATGTGGCAAAAGGCTGAAGGGTGACAAAGAAAGGGCTTTGGGTAAAGCAAAAAATTCCAAGGGTAGACATTGTAATGGATGTGGCAGAGTTGGTGTGACACATGATAAAAGAAATTGTCCCGTGCTTAATAATCAGTAAGCAAGTTTACGTATTTTGACTTTGTCGGCATGTTTAAATTTGACTTTACTATTTGGTTAAATTTAACTTTGACTTTGTAATTTGTTTAAATGTAGAACTGGAGCATCAAATGATGATGCTACTCAGGATCCAAGTGTAGATGACGACGATAGTGATTCACCCCCAGGTGCAACTGAGATTATGAGGTACTAAAGTATTTTTTTTAACATTTTAATCAAGTCATTCTAAACTGTTAGAGCATGGTTATTCTCCTATGTTGAATCATGTCTTTGTATTTAGTCTTATGATTCAGTTTTGTGACTTTTTATCATACAGTAACAGGGACGCTGAACCTGGTCTTGAATGAAGCTATGGTGAGATGTCTATTTTGGTAAGCCATTGTTTTGGTTTGAATGTTGTTTGGCTAGTCATGGTTAGTTGTGCAGTAAGCTGCTCTATCATTTTTACTGGTTTTCCCACCCCTTATTACAAAGTAAACAATTATAGACATGTCATGTTGACAACAGTTATAGACATGCCATATTTACTCACATTGGCGTTCAGTAAAGGCTTCTTGATTACCTTTTGAGTTTCTGCTGGCTTTTGTTTCTATTCCTTTGATTTCAATACATGTGTAATAAATAACTTATAACTTGTCACTTACCAGTCTGTTCTTGTAATGAATGAATATTTATCAAGACTTTTGTTGATTACCTTTTACATCTGAAGTTATATATAAGGCTTATAAATAAGCTCTTCTTCTTGCAGTCTTACTGGGTTAAACACAAGGAGCCGAGAATGAAAGTTTTGGATGTGGTAAGCTTGAAGATCCTAATATTGAGTTGGGAAAGGAGAATTGTGTGCGCAGTTGCTCGACAGTGGAAGCAAACTCTGAATATTTTTTTTATATACATTGCTGTCAACTTTCTCATGTTGTTAGTAGTATACTTGGTGGACTTGGTTTTTGCTTGCTTTAGTTATGCAACTTTGCCTGGATGTTGATGAAGCGATATCATGATCCTTGTTATTACTATATTTTGGAATGGAATAGAATGAAGGGTGTAATTGTTTGTCAGATGTTTTTTTTTTGTTTTAACTTGTGCCTCTCAGATAGTTTAGTTTGTTCACATGTCAAAGAAAGCGAGGTTGATGTAGATGTATTTTCCTTGCAAATGGGACTTACTTATTCAACATAAAAATATAACGGAGGCCACTAAAAGGATTCCCAAACAGGTGAATTTTATGACTATGAGTAATGTTCATGGAAATGGGACTTCCAGCTTAGAAAAGTTTGAGCACTTTGATCCCCAAAATGAGATGATATATACGGTCGGACTGGAAACCGATGTTACTACCTCAATTATCACTTTCTACAAGGGCATGTTTTCTGACTTGGAGAGATGGAGGTTCAATACTTAAGTACAAGTTAATACAAGTTATAAAAGTTCATGCCCATTCAAAACAACATTGCTTTAAATTGAAATAGCAAAATGACAATTCATTAGATTACATAGTTGGAAAGCTTTCATTACAATAGTTTCATTACAAAGCAACTACAACTTGTTATTTCAATACATTAAACAATTTCATTACAACACAACTACACCTACATTACAAACAACAAAAACCACAACATAAAAGAAAAAAGAAAAATCGAGTACACCACTTTTTTCTCCAGTCTTTCATTCTTCAATGTCATCTCCTAAATTTTTTCCACCAGCTCTTGATTTTTATTTTCTATAATAGCTTTGTCATTTTTGGCATTGACAATAACAGTAGTCAGCTCGTTAAGCCTTTTATTCAAAATTTCTATTTCAGACTTCAATTCATTGTTTTTGCGATAATACTGAGCAATTCTTGAGTCCGGTGACATTGGTGGATCAATCCATTCAAACGAGTTACATGGTATTGTTTTATAATTTATGCAACCAACAAATCGTCTCCCGGGATTTGTTTTGGTCCATGAAACCTTCACAGGTGAAGGAACTCCACATTTGCAACTGCGTGATGAACTCCTTGATGAATTTGTGCTCATGACTGATTTTTCCTTCGACCGATACAGGAGAAAACAAGTGCCATCACTATATGCACATATTGGTCAAAGAACAACCTAAAAATAAAAGAGCCAATGATATGGAGAAACAAAACTCCATGCCCAATAGCCAATCATATGGACGAATCTAGAACTGAAATACAACCATAACAGTACTTGCTTTTATAGCATAACTTCATGTGGTTTATTCCTTTAAAATATAAAAACTTCCTCGCACAAGCATGAGAAGTACTACAAAACACCAATATAGCCAAGACATACAACCACTTTTAGATAAATTTTAGTAAAATATAGACAACTACATATTATAACTGTAGAGGAACTGAACTCAAAGTGAGGCATCATTTCCAGACTATTGATAACAATGAACAGCCATATACTTACGGGACACCTGACTACAAATAATTCAGTAAACCAAAACAGAAATTGTGTTTCGGGAATCACTTGCAACAAACAAAAGAACAAAAAAACAGAGGATAATCGGATTATAAATGACCATGGTGAGAGAAACCCATAGAAGAACTTATTAAACATAGGAACTCATTAAACACATACCTGATTTGGCTCTGCTTCCATATGGGTTGGAGAGAAGAGAAAACGCAGAAGCTAGGGCCTGTGATTTGGGATCTTACAATCGCGATTCTCAGCCAACCTTGTTTAAATCGCGAATCTTAGAAGCATTTGGGGAGAAGAGCTCGATTAGGGCAGACGATTTGGGCGCGATTTTCAGTTTACAGAACCTAGGGCGCGATTATTTGGACAGAGAGAGGAGCTCAGTTTGCCTAAAACGAGATTTGGGTTTTTTTTAAAAAGACGCGTATAAGAAAGGCCTTTATATAGTTATGTTACTTAAGAAACTGATGCTATTTAAAACTTATGCTTTTGAATCTCCCTGTATATATATATATATATATATATATATATATATATATATATATATATATATATATATATATAATACGCGTCATTGATTATAGACTTTATTCTAGTTTGGTTCACTAGAACCACCAAGTGAACCAAAAGTTCAAACCCTAGGGTGCAAGAATTAAATTTAAACATAACTATTACTTTTAAACCCGGGCTCTATTACAAAACGGGTCCTCAAGCGCTCCTTTCTCTTTGTCTCCAATTCTTCAAAATTAATTATAACTATTCCTGTTACAAATATATTTATAAAAATAGAAACATTTATCAGCAGTCAAGGGGAAGTATATAAGACAGAGATAGAATTCACATTGAGAAAAATTAGAGAAGACGAGGTACGCAAACCCCATTTAATAAAACTCATACATTCATGCATCCAATTAAAATAAAATCTAATCACATTGGTCAATAGTCCATAATCAATCTCATTTAATATCATACATACCAACATATGCATTAATAAATAATATTATCTCATGAATAATAAATTCATTCCATATATGCATCAATATCAATTTAATGGGCAAAAGTTTCCTAAACTTTAGTTTTGAAACAAAATAAACTCTTTTATTTTAATCATAAAACCAAATCCAAATTAAACTCTTTAATTTTAGCAATATGAAATCATATTTCAGATAAAATAAAATTCTTTATTTTAACCTTTTATCAATTAAATAAACCATTTATTTTAATTGAAGAAAAATAAAAGTTTTTCAGATTCTGTCTAAGGACTCAGCTTCGCCCAAAATGAACTGGGTTGCGTCGCAGCTGCGCTTTAAAGGCAAAAACTGATTTCCAGGTAACGACGCAGTTGCGCCCATAATAAACAGAGTTATGGCGTAGCTGAACTGTTCAACCAGGAAACTGGATCTAGGTAACGGTAAAGCTGCGCTCTAGTATGAACTGGAGACGGCGCAGATGCACCCAATCGCAGAACAGAAAATTTTCGTGTTGCCCAAGAATCTCATCCAATCGCATATTTTACATACTTGGAATCACAAAGATTGATAATTAGCACAAGATTGACTTTGATACCACTGTTAGGTTTGCTAGAAACATGAATATGCAATCAAATTACATAAACGAAATAGAAGCATAATAAAGTTGGATTTTAAAATTTTCTTACAAATAATAAACCATGATCGTTCTTTTGTTTGATTATTAATCAATAAAAGAGTAGGAGAATCATAATCATACCCTTGAAGATTCGAGCTTCCTCAAGTACAAGTTCAACTCCTAGTCCTTCGTGTTATCCTTAAATACGTAGGATTAATTAATTGATTCCTTCCTTTGATCAACGTTAGCCACCCAAGCATTTGGCCTCTAGAGGCGATCCACCAGGGAAGAACAAAACTCAAGAAGAAGGGTGTTTTGCTAAACCCTAGTTTTTCCTATTTATGATAGAAAATGTGTGCTCTCCCAACTCTTGGAAAAATAAAGAGCGTATCTTTTTTCACCCTCTCATCATAAAAGACTTTCTTATTTATAGATTTAGGGATCCCTTTTAAACTATTTAGAAATTGGGTTTTTATTTAATTAATAAAACTCCTTTAATTAATTAGACTTCCCAATCTCATTACGAATAATTAATTAAACTTTTTAATTAATTAGCCTCCTAATCTTATTAGGAATATTTGAGAGTACTAATATTAATTAATTCCCAAATAAATTTAGGAATTAACTTAATAATAATAGTAATAATATTAATAAGACTCCTCTTATTAATTTATATGTAATATTTTCAAAATAATAAATATTAAGTTATTTAATTTATTCTATCATCATAGATTAAATTACATACACTTTTATTATAATAATTATGTCATTTACTTCTTAAATAATATTCTTCCTTCTATGGTGTGACCCTTTAGGTTCTCCATATTAAGCCAACCGTGAATAAATCAATTAAAAAAAATTCTAATCTTACTTAAATAAATTAATTAGACTATTAATTTATTTAAATAAATAACATTTATTCTACAATAAGGATAAGCCTCCTTAGCTATCAACAACTTTTCAGATAATATAGATTTCAACATTAAGTATAAAAGAACCTTTAAGTAAATAGTTACCGTACAATTCAATCCTTCCACCATAAAATGTCCCAATTAAATATAAGACATGAAATTACTATCAAGTCTTATTTTATTTAATTATATGTATTTCGATTCTCAAATGCACAACTCCGAATAAATTCAAATTAGAAACTCTTTTCTAATTTCATTTCACCTTGGCCAAGGATTCCTAGGTTGTCATTTATCGAACCACATAGGACATATCATATATTTTACTAGAAGTAGTAGATTCTCTATTGATCATTCATTATCTTCATATATAATTTATTACACCCCAAACATATCCTTTGATATACCCTAAGAGTCTTAAAGAATAAGTCAAAGTATAATTCATTATACACAAGATACTATAATGATCTCAAGTCTAAGGATCACTTGTACTACTATCACTTCAGAAATTCCTATTGACATGCAAGTAAAACTCCATTAGGTATTCCTTATTTGGCCACGTTCAGTGAAATTATTCTCCAATAAGCACCTATATACTTTCTTTAGTGTCTCCATACAAATTATAATGAGATCAATCATCCTCATCCAATGAGCAAGCAACGTATGTACCAATCTATCCAGATTCACTAATCCCCTTTTTAGTAATCCAGCGATTAGGACCATTTTATTTTTTAAGCTATCTAAGAATTTAGATCTCATTAGCATGATCTCATCATGATTCTAAAAGCATTGGTTAAAACTATGAGTTTATCATATATTATTAAAACAATACCATGTAGATAAATTAAATGCCTTTAGTAAATAAATACTTTTATTCATGAATGAATAATATTGTTTACAAATAATATGCTTTATAATCATACATGATTGGCTTGTATGCATACTACTTTCAGTTCAGCCCTTTGGGCGAACATGTTTTTATGGAGTTTGTTTAGATGTTCAGCCGTATGGGTGAACTGGTGATGTTTATTCCTTTGGTCGATCATGTTTTTATGGAGTTTGGTTGGGTGTTCAGCCCTTTGGGCGAACATGTTTTTATGGAGTTTGGTTGGATGTTCAACCCTATGGGCGAACATATGTTTATGGAGTTTGGTAATGTTCAGCCCTTTGGGCGAATATGTTTTTATGGATTTTGGTTGGGTGTTCAGCCCTTTGGGAAAACATGTTTTTATAGAGTTTGGTTGGATGTTCAGCCCTTTAGGCGAACATGTTTTTATGGAGTTTAGTTGGATGTTCAGCTCTTTGGGCGAACAAGTTTTTATAGAGTTTGGTTTGATGTTCAGCCCTTTGGGCAAACATATTTTTATGGTGTTTAGGTGGATGTTCAGCCCCTTGGGAACATGTTTTAATGGAGTTCAGTTTAATTTGTTCAACTCTTGGGAGTGAACAGTTAAGGGTAACGATGACGTGTTTAGTTTTGTGTGTTAGTTCAGTCCTTCAGACGAATCCTTAAATTATTTTGCATGTTTGTTTGAATGGATTCTTTGTAACGCCCCCAAAATAGGTATATATCACCTATTCTGAGTCGCCAAAAACTTGGTATAGAATACAAATACAATTTTAAATATACAACATGAGCTGTGAGTTTTAATACAAATATTGTCTTCAAGACAGTATTCAAACTCAAAATAAGTCCTCAATACATTTATTATCACACTATTTCATAGAATAGTGAGGACTACTAAAGCTATCATCTGGACCGTCAGTCCGTTCCCCGACTATTCCCTACTACGTTCTCATTTCCTGAAGAGAACAATGAAAGAAAAAAGGTGAGCTCAACTAACCCAGTAAGAAATATTATGACTAAGAAAATGCAGAATAAATTATCATTAGCCTTCAACAGTGTTAAACTGATAAAATATAATAGACATCAAGTTTAAATGTAGCGGAACAAGCAATCCATTAAAAGAGTCAAGTAGAGAATAAAATCTACTATCTTTTATGATTTAAAAAGGTTTTTCATCACTTTTATCGCTGAGACTCAGCTTAATAAATAATCCACCTCATCCCTGCACTACAGCCAAGGATATTCATTAGTATCATGACCATAAATTATCCATGCACTACGGGCCAAGGATATTTGTGTATTCATCAATGGTCATGATCATGCCAACAACTGTCCATCAATGCACTACGGGCCAATGAGGACTTTTACCACATCATTTGTAAAATTACGGTCATGATTATACCGAATAATCCCTGGTCATAATCATACCAAGTCCATCTATGCACAATAGGCCACAGATGACTTTCAACATAATATAAGCATGGGGATGATGATAATAATATAAGAATCCAATAAAACAAGTTCAAGAATTAATTTATCCAGGAACCAATAACGTCCAAATTGTCAACATGATACTACTTTGTAGAGTAAAATTCAAGAATGCTCAGAAGAATATTTCCATGAAAAGATGTTGGATGAAGCGTAAATATCAAGGATATTCCACTAATTTCATGGAGTATAGAAGTCAAAGCTTTAACCAACTGAGTATAACTGAATATATGAAACTGCAAATGGATTTTCGCCCGCCATGCGGTAATCCACGTAGACAGATCATTTCCACAATTTAATAAGAAATGAATACGAAGGGTCATTCACCATGCATGTTGTAATCCACATAGACATGTTATTCCAACAAAATAATAAAAAATTGAATAACAGAAGAATTCACCATGCATGCGATAGACCGCACAGACAGGTTATTACAACAGAATAATAAATAATGGAACCAGGTCATGCGTAAACGCACAGACGGGATATTCCGACAGAATAATAAAGAATGGAATAATAGAAGAATTTCACCATGTATGCGGTACTTCGCATATACAGGTTATTCCAATATAATAATAAAGAATGGAATAACAGAAGAATTTCACCATGTATGCGGTACTTCGCGTAGATAGGTTATTCCAACATAATAATTAAGAATAGAATAACAAAAGAATTTCACCAAGTATAGGGTAGCCCGCATATACAGGTTATTCCAATAGAATAATAAAGAATTGAATAACAGAAGTTCTCTTCATGAATACGAGAGAAATAATATCCCTTACGAGTACAACAAATAATATCCTTTACCTTAGATGGAACTGGATCTAGGAGTATTGAAGTAGCAGAATACTTTTCTTCTTTCTCTCTATAGTTTCTCTCTCTAGAGTTTCAGTAAATTCGTAAAAAATAATGAAAGAATGAGCTTCTATTTATAGGAGAATGGACTGAATAGTAACTAATTCATGAACGGTCCAGATTGATTTACTTTTAAACGAACTGTCCATATTAATTTACTATGCAGTATTAATAAAATATTCTAATAAAACAAAATCTTTTAAATAAAATATAATATATTCTATTTATACCCTAATAAAACAAATAACTTTATAAAAGTATTCTGTTTTATATAAAAATATTTTACTATGCAAACACTATGCAGACACTATGCAAACACTATACATAATAAAATATAATATATTTTAATTATTATCTAATAAAACAAATAACTTTATAAAATTATTCTATTTTATATAAAAAGATTTTACTATGCAAACACTATGCAGGCACTATGCAAATACTATGCATAATAAAATATAATATATTCTAATTATTGTCTAATAAAACAAATAACTTTATAAAAGTATTCTGTTTTATATAAAAATATTTTACTATGCAAACACTATGCAGACACTATGCAGATACTATGCATAATAAAATATAATATATTTTAATTATTATCTAGTAAAACAAATAATTTTATAAAAGTATTCTGTTTTATATAAAAAGATTTTACGATGCAAATACTATGCAGGTACTATACAAACACTATGCATAATAAAATATAATATATTCTAATTATTGTCTAATAAAACAAATAACTATGCATAATAAAATATAATATATTCTAATTATTGTCTAATAAAATAAACAACTTTATAAAAGTATTCTGTTTTATATAAAAAGATTTTACTATGCAAAACACTATGCATAATAGAATATAATATATTCTATTTATAGTCTAATAAAACTAATAACTTTATAAAATTATTATGTTTTATATAAAAAGCTTTTCTGTTTTATTACATTAATAATACTAATAAAATAAAATTTATATTATATATATATATGGGTCTCCATCCACAGCAACCGGTTGTTGGGGAGCAACCCCTTTTTTTCCAGCCGGTACAGCTTGTACCGGCCACTTAGAATTTTTTTTATAAGCCGCTACAAGCTGTAGCGGCTGGGAAAAAATGGGTTGCTCCCAACAACCGGTTGCTGTGGATGGAATCCCTATATATATATAAACTTCCGTGACTTCATAAAAAGACACCTCAATATATTTAACATCATTTATCATCATTATTATAATTCACAATATTAATCGACCAGGTCGTTCCCAGGAAAGATGGAGCTTTTCAATAAGGATTTCTCCCTATTGGCGCGCAATTAGGTGACCAAACATCTCCTTGGTAGAACTTCTTGACATCATTAATATTGCAAATAATAATATTAATAACTCTGTCAACTTAATTATTGATTTAATAATATAAAAAATATCGATAATAATTGAATCAAATAACGTGAGATACTATGCAACAATTACTGTAGCAATAATTGAACAAAACTGAGTGACTTCTCACGTAATCATCAATAATCAATACCATGTGCTACTATGCAACCACGCGTATTACTGTACTTTTACTACCGAGTAGTTCAACAGTTTTAACTGTAAAACTTCCGCCGTTATTTTCATAAAAATATTTTTGTCGTTTTCTCAATCCGACAATAATTCCGTTGTGGGATCCACCAATGATTGTGCTGTCGTACAAATATTCCCTATTAAAACGAATATTTCCTGACCAATCGAATATTATATAACAACTTGCATACTTTGCAAAATTTATAAATATTACCCACAACTATAACATTACATCAAATCCACACCATAATTTTGGAAAAAAATATTTTGAGAAATTTAAATCTTTATTTATAAAATTTGGGGTCTCACATTCTTTATCATTTATTATGTTATGTAAAGATCTTTGGGAAAGATAAGGTTTTCATTCATACGGATAAATTACATAGTTACATTGTGTAGTTGGAAATAGATGAAATAGAAGTTTAAATAATTATGGTTAAGGAGGATCGTCTTCAGTGTTATCTTCTTGCTCGTCTTTAGAGGAATCAAGGATTAAAGGGTTTAAGACAACAACTACAAGTTTTGTTTTACCCTTGTTTCGGGCTGCCTCATAGCATTCGGCATACATTTGAATAATTTCGTTGTTAAGTTTTGGAGACTTCCAGTAATCTTTTCAAATCTGATTTCGTAGCTCTTCGGTTAAAGGTGGGCTGAGGGCCTTATAATCATTTAATTCCTTTTCCAAATTGGCATGTGCTTGGAATTTTATCTTCTCCTTTTTCATCAAGTCTAGGACGTGGCTAGTGCGGGTTTAGTTGTTTTGTTTCAGCACTTCGTTTTCCTTTATGGCTTCATCACATTTATTAACAGCAGTTTTTCGTTGAGCTTTGGTCGCAACTGCTTCCTCTTTCTGTAAGACCCCGACTTTTTATAAATAAAATTGAATTTCCTCTATTCATTATTTTGAAATAGTAAGGTGCAATTTGATATAATGTGGTTAGTTATGGGTGAAATGTGCAAATTTTGCAAAATAAGCAAGTGGTTATAAAATATTCATTATTGTCGGGGAATAGTCGTTTGGTCATGGAATATTCTTGTTGTTGGGGAATATTCGTACGACGACGCAACTATTTGTGGGCCCCATAACAAAAAATGATCGGATGAAGAAAATGACATATTTAAGTTTTTATAACTAACATCGTAGTTGTTACCCTTAACACTGTTGGAATACCTGGTGATTAAAGTACAGTAATACACGTGGTTGCATAGTAGCACACTGTATTGCACATTATTTTTGGATTTTTGATTCTTACGTAAGAAGGCACTACTCAATAATTGTTACAGTAATTACTGTTCAATATTTTATTTTATTGATTCAATAATTGCTACGTTGATATTTTATATTATTGTTGTTTCAATAATTGTCACTGCACAGTATTTCCCATTATCATATCAATAATTCATATTATTTGAATAATATTATTAGATAGCATTATTGACAATGTCTAAGGAAGTTCTGTCTAGGAAAGAGGTTTGGTCACCTAGTTGCGCGCTAGTAAGGAGAAATCCTTATCAGAAAGCCCCCTCTTTCTGGGAATGACCTGGTTGTAATTATTGTGATTCTATAATTTTATTTATGAATAATTAATAATTGATTTATATGATAAAAAATATTTATTTTATGTGGATATAAATGAAGGAATTAATGTTGAGGTGTTTTATCAGTATTTTGTCAGAATGGAGGTATTAAAAATTATCCGTATGTGGATTTTGGTCATTTTCTGTTTAGAATTTGGAAAAAACTTTCTTCTACGAAGTTGTAGATAATTAAATTTCCTATGGAATGAACATAGAATTCATATTTTTCTGATAAACAAGCTATTTATTATGAATTATTGAAGTTTCAGAAATAAATGTTTTTATTAAAAACATGGGTGGGTCCCACTTTTAGTTGTTGTGGAATTTTCTAAAATTGGCAGTCCCCACTAGTGGTGTGCTGATAATTTGGTTAAGGAGGTGTGCGTAGAAATTTTTGAAAATATTGTTTTATTAAATTTAGTCTGCTTTGGTGTTCTGGCATTTTTCTATAAATATGGTGTTTAGTTAGAATTGAAAATCACACCAGAATTAGAAGTTTTCTCTCTCTATAATATCAAGCATATTTTTGTGAGTATTTAGATACTTTGAGAGTTGCTATTCAGTGCAAATTTCCATCAGCATTATATCTGATATTTCAGTTAGAAGTACTATTCTATTGAGGTAAGGGATGTTATTTTCTTAGTAAATGATATTATTTCTTTCAATATCATTATACTGAAATATTGGTATAAATTTTATTGTGAAATTTTTACTTTTTTATGTTGAGGTTACTATTCACGTATAAGGCACTATTTACGAATACGATACTATTCACGAGTACTGTTCATGAAGTATTGATTTTTCTTATGGAATTTCTATCTTTTCATGTTGGGGTTACTATTCACGTATACGACACTATGTGAAAAATGAAATTTTCTTTTCTTTGTCTAAGTTGTCTATTATGATTATTATCTTTGATTGTATCCATATTTTGATCTTCATTCTTGAATTTTACTGATCCACAATTGATTATTATGGAGTATTTTTGAACTTGGATAAACCAAAGTACAAATCCCTAATCTATTTCCTGTTATCTCACTGTATTAGTTTTCTTTAAGATATTTTTCATTATCCTCAGTCCTAAATGGTGATATAACTGAATATCTTTGGCCTGTAGTGAAAAGATGAATGATTACCTGATGAATATCTTTAGCCCGTAGTGCAAAGATGAACATGACCAACTGGTGATACAAATGAATATCTTTGGCCCATAGTGCAAAGATGAATATTTGATTCAAGATGTATATTGATTGATGTTACAGGGATAAAATAGGGTTAAATGCATAGTCGACCACTGAACTTTTCGTATATTTGGATATTGAGCCCCTTTCTTCTGATCAACGCAAACTGAGCCCCTTTCTATTCAAAAATTTGGACTTTGAACCCCGAGGCGCCACATGTGCATTGACCTGGTGACGTGGCACCTATGTGGCACACGTCAGCAGGTCTGACGTGGTATTTAATATTAAAATTTGACACTTGCCAGCTGATGTGGCAGGTCTTTTGAATTTTTTCCAAAACTTGCCTCTGCACAGATTCGAACCTGCGACATATCATTTGGAACTTTGGCCATTTGACCACCCGAGCACCACGGGCCTAATTGTTAGTCATTTGCAAGGAATAAGTTTTATATCAAAGCAGACCTAATTTTCCCCAAAATAATTAAAACACTTACAGATTTACAAAATTCATTTCAATCTTCAGACAAAGTCTAACCCTCGACTTCGTTCTCTGTCTTTCTCTCTCTCACAACTCTCGTATGCACAGAGAAAAGCTTGGGTTTCAAAATGTCGTCAAATCGAGGGTTTGTAGTTGGAATACTAAAGTTATTCGAAAGATCTAAAAGTTCTTTGTGGTGGGGGAGATGGTGTAAGTGTCTCAAAAGCCCTCTTTATTAATTTGTCCCTTTATTCTATTCCCCTTTATTTGTCTAATGTGGCACCTTTATTTACCTTCACATGTCTATTGTCTGGAACTTAATCACCTTTCTTGTGTATTGTCGGCTCTTTACTAAAATTGGTTGTTATTATTATTATATAAATATCAACTTGATTGGTTATTATATTGTGGTCCTTATGTTGTGGTCCTAATATTATCGGGAAATAATTATATAGTCTCGTCTGTATCTGTGGTTTGTCTTTATGTTCCATATTCCAACATGAGATTTATACTGTAGTTTATTGCTAGTGGAACTCCACAACCAATAAACTTTTGTCTATCATGTGCTGGAATTAGAGAAATAAAGTTTTGTTTGTCTTGTTATATCGTAGTTTTGTTTGACATGAGATTTAAAGTTTTGTTTGTCCTGTTATACTGTTGTTTTGTTTGTCTATCATGTGCTGGAGAGATATATTTTTTTAATTAATGTTAATGATATTTTTATTGTAGAAACTTGGAAGTAGAACTCCATCATGGGGGTTTATTTGGGTTACATTCTGTTTTCCATTATGATTATGGAAAAATTGATAAGTTTCAAATCCCTTATTTGGAATTGAATTCTAAGAAGCTGAAGACAATGTGTGAGAGTTTTGGGTACACAGATGTAATTGGGTTATATTATAGAATGCCTGATACTATATTATGTGGGCATTTTTCAAATCTTAAAGATGACGATGACCTAAATATGATGTTAGATGCTGTTGTAGATTATAAATATGTTGATATTTATCTTGGGCATGATTGTGAAGGGAGTAAACAGGCTAAAAAACCTACACAAACTGAACATGCTAGTGATAGGAAAAAACAGGCTAAGAAGGTGAGTTTGATAACTGATATTAGTCATGATGGTGATGTATTGGTGGAAGAAAATAACTATGAGGACTCCAGTTCTTCTAGTGATAATGATATTCTTCTTGATGAGGAGAAAGAAGAAATGTTTCTAACTGATGATGAAGAAATAATTGAGGCAAGAAAAAAAAGGGGAATATAAAGAACATAAGAAGAAATTATCATAACCAACTGTTGAGGGTGCAAGACTGTTGAGGGTGAGGGCAATGCTGAGGATGACAATACTGTTGAGGGTGAGGGCAATGCTGAGGGTGACAATACTGATGAGGGAGACAATAGTGTAGAAGAACAAGATAGTGAAAGTGATGCTAATTATTCTAATGACAGTGAAACAGATAGTGACAATGAAACATATTATGACTCTGATCAAGTAGAAAATGACAGCCCTGAGGAAGTTGACTCTGAGGATGATACACTTGTGAGGAGGCAAAACCCTTTCCCAGTGTATAATCCCAACACCAAAATCATGGGGACAAACTTAGAGTTAGGTATGTTATTTGAAAACAAAAAAGAGTTCAAATCTGCAGTCATTAACAAAAGGTTTTGATTTAAAATTTATGAAAAGTGAAAGACATAGGGTAAAAGGGAGGTGTATGAATTCCAAAAATTGTCCTGTTAAAGTATGGGGAAGTAAAGTTCAGTTTCAACCAACTTTTCAACTGAGAACATTGAGGAAAAAGCACAGATGTTCAAAGACTTTAGTCAGTAGGCAGGTTAATGCTAAGTGGTTAGCAAAAAATTTGAATACAGAACTTAAAGAATTCAGGAATTGGAGATTTGTTGATATCCAGTCTTATGTGAAAAGGACCTTTATAGTTTCTGTGTCAATAGACAAATGTTATAGGGCTAGACAGTTTGCTTTGCAAGAGTTGCTGGTGAACATGAAAGAACATTATGCCAAGTTGCATAGATATATTGATGAGTTAAGAAAATTAAATTTTGGGATTACAATTGACTTGTATCAAGTATTTCATACTGGTGCACCTGAATTCAGAAGACTTTATATTGGATTTAAGGCTTGTAGAGTTGGTATGCTAGCTGGATGTAGGAAAATAATTGGTCTGGATGGTTACTTTCTAAAAGGCTATTCTGGTGGGCAGCTGTTAAGTGATATAGGTAGAGATGGAAACAACCAAATGTTTCCAATCTCTTGGGCTGTTGTAGAGGGAGAAAATAGAGATTCATGGGAGTGGTTTCTGACATTGCTTAAAGATGACCTGAAGTTAAAAGATGATGAAGGGTGGACCTTCATTAGTGATCAACAAAAGGTATGATGTGCAACAACTGTTATTTGTTATACATTTGCTACTTCAATTTTAATTTATTATTTGTAATACATATGATGTTTATAACATATAATTTTGTGTTTGTATTGCAGGGATTAACTGGTGCATTAGAGGATCTGTTTCCTTTCTCAGAAACTAGAAACTTTGCAAGGCATATATATGCAAATCTGAGGAAGAGGTATAGAGGTATAGCTTTGAAGAAATCCTTTTGGAGGGCTGTAAAATCCACAACTAACATTGATTTTAAGGATGAGATGGAAAGAATTAAGGAGTTAGATGAAGGGGCTTATGACTTCTTGATGGCTAGAAATCCTAGGAAATGGTGCAAGGCTTTTTTCAAGATTGATACAAAGTGTGACATCATGGACAACAACCTCTATGAGTGTTCAATGGATACATAATCTAATCAAGAGGAAAACCATTGATTGAATTATTGGAAGATATCAGACAGTTGTTAATGGCTAGACTACAACAAAAGAGAGATATAGCCATCAAGAAGAAATGGGAAATTTGTCCAAGACCATAAAAAATACTTGACAAAAACATTGAAGACATCTGTCAGTATGTTGTGTTATACAATGGGGATCTGCGGTTTGAGGTAACATCTAGGAGTGTACCTGATGGGTACACAGTTGATTTGAGACTTCGTACCTGTGCTTGTAAGGCTTGGGGACTTAGTGGGATTCCTTGTGTACATCATGTGCCGCTATGTTTTACATGAGATACAATCCTGCAGACTATGTGTCACAGTGGTTTAGGGTACATAGTTACTTGAGAGCATATTCAAAAATGTTAAGTGTAGTTAGATGGGAGAGATTTTGGCCAAGAGTTAATATTACTCCACCATTACCTCCTCCATTTAAGACACCGAGAGGAAGGCCACAAAAGTTAAGAAGGAGGGAGCTGCATAAGGAGTCAAGTGCTGCAAGTCAAAACAAAATTTTGAAAACCAAGTCATACAAATTATCTAGGAAAGGCACAATAATGGTGTGTAGTACTTGCAAGACAGCTGGCTATAATCGTGTCAACTGCAAGTTATCTACACAAACAACACAATCAGATGTAAGTATTTTGGTACACATGTGCAAGTTTTTTTAAAATTCTTTGGACCGAACTATTTAAATTATTTGTTCATTATTTTTGGTTTATTTTTGCAGGAACAAGTTGTACAAGAAAAGGGATATAGTGGGAAGAAAAGAAAACAAAGAAGGAAAGGGGAACAAGTTGTACAAGATGAGGGAGACAGTGGGCAGAAGGGAAAAGGAGTAAATGTTTGTCCCTTCTATAGTATGATTAAGCTTTCTTTTGACTGAACTTTTATTATAAATATGTTAATTATTTTTGGTTTATCTTTGCATGAACATGTTGTACAAGATAAGGGAGATAGTGGGAAGAATAGAAAATAAAGAAAGAAAAGGGAACAAGTTATACAAGATTAGGGAGACAGTGGGCAGAAGGAAAAAGGAGTAAATATCTGTCCCTTATATAGTATGATTAAGCTTTCTTTTGACTGAACTTTTATTATTATTTGTTAATTATTTTTGGTTTATCTTTGCAAGAACATGTTTTACAAGATAAGGGAGTTAGTGGGAAGAAAAGGAAACAAAGAAGGAAAGGGGAACAAGTTATACAAGATGAGGGAGACAGCGAGCAGAAGGAAAAGGATTGAAGGTATGTCCCTTCATTAGTTTGATTTAGCATGTTTAGTTACATTGGTAATATTGCTCTAAACATATGTTAACAATTTTAGGAACAAGTTATTATGGATAAAACTGATATGGCAAATAAGGGAGTTAGTGGAGCTGATACCAGTTCGAGTCATAAACTGGTGAGTTGAGACCTGATTACAATAATTTAGATATTATTTTTACTAGTCAAATCTGATTTTCTAGTTTTATAGACAAATGTGGCACACAAAGGTGTGGCACATAAAGTTGTAGTTAGACAAGCTGGTGTAGTCACGAGAAATTGTGCAAGAAGAGAATGGGTCCCACCTGGTGTTGGCTGTTTCATTTCCCCAAATACCGGCAACACTTATATTTTAGTAAGTATATGTGAATGATTATTATTGTATACTTGTTTCAGTACATTTCATTAATTAGTTTGTCAACCTACTATTGTATATGTACACTTATTATGTTAACTTATTGTGTACATTGTGAGACCCCAAATTTTATGAATAAAGATTTAAATTTCTCGAAATATTTTTTTTAAATTATGGTGTGGATTTGATATAATGTTATAGTTGTGGGTAATATTTATAAATTTTGCAAAGTATGCAAGTTGTTATATATTATTCGATTAGTCGGGGAAAATTCATTTTAACCGGGAATATTCGTACGACGGCACAATCATTGGTGGACCCCACAACGGAATTATTGTCGGATTGAGAAAACGACAAAAATATTTTTATAAAAATAACGACGAAAGTTCTACCGTTAAAACTGTTGAACTACTCGGTAGTAAAAGTACAGTAATACGTGTGGTGCATAGTAGCACATGTATTGATTATTGATACTTACGTGAGAAGTAACTCAGTTTTGTTCAATAATTTCTTTAGTAATTGTTGCATAGTATCTCACGTTATTTGATTCAATTATTGTCGATATTTTATATATTATTAAATCAATAATTGAGATGATATCAGCGACCACATATCCGGTCGCTGATAATAGTGTTAGCGACCGTTATCTGCGACCGGGTTAAATTCTAGTCGCTAATAGATATAAGCGACCGCATGCGGTCGCTGATCGGTCGCTGATATGAATTTTCCCCCTACAAATTTGGTGCGAAACCCTGGCGCGGTTTTTTGTTGCTACTAGTCTTTATCAGCGACTGTGACGCCCCCAAAATAGGTCCAATCCATCCAACCTATTCTGAGTCGTCAAATACTTGGTACATAAAATAACTACAACTTTATTACTACAATTGTCGTGCAAAATACAACAACACATATACTGTGAGTTTTAATACCAACTATGACTCATGTTCCAACTATGGACAACACCTCACAGTGATACCTTACATAAAGGTACAATGTAGAACTGTTTTAGAAATTAAAATCTTTGGGAAGTGCTCAAGGAAACCTTCGTACAAAGGAGGCCATGAATTTAAGTTATGATAGATATCATATGCCCACAGAATTATCCTTGGTTGACCCAACAGACCCCAAAGAAAAATGAGAAGGTTACTATCATGGTCCTTCCAATGGTGAGTCTTCTCTTGACATATAACTATCTCCACCGTCTGCAATTGAACATTATGTTTCAAATAAATTCCAAGATCATATAGGTAGTACTCGTAGATATACTCTGCGAGTGGATTTGCACAACCCTGTCTTATGATAACGCGAGGTTGTATGTCATTAGACATCTTGTATGATAGTGACAAAACACCCTTCCAAAGTTGGGTTCGCCTCACCCTATTGTTGTTCACCAAAATTAATTATTTAGTGATGTATAATATATAACACACACATCTTAGGCTCTCAATACAATTATATATTGTATGTCATGTCGTTTTATAATGTGTTGAGAAACTTTGACAGACCAGAACCATCACACTATTCCCCTGTTATCCCCGCTCGACCCAGCTATACTCTTATTACCTGAAAAGAATTGTGCAGCAAAATGGTGAGCACAACTAGCCCAGTAAATAATATCATGACTAAAGATAATTACATTATCAATAGACTTCATGAGTAATAAATCAGAGATTTAGAACATCTGGTAGATGATAAAATTTTCAACCATAGTTGCAGCGGAATGAGCAATCAATTAGAAGAGTCAAATAGACCATAAAGTCTATTATCTTATACACATTAAAAGTCCAACAAAAGTGTTTTATCTCTGTAACATCAATCAACAGTTCCTTTCCACAATCATGTGAATAACTCATAATCATAATTGTGATTCTAAATTCCTCTTCGCATCCAAGACGGAGATATTTTCATCACCTGTCTTTACCTGAAACATCAAAGATCATGGTTATACCATATCACAGTTCATGTTCATAATCATACTAATAAATTTATCTTTGCACCACGACCAAAGATATTCATCAACAGTTCATCTTTGCACTACATGCCAAAGATATTCAACAACATGTCATCTTTGCACTACGGACCAAAGATATTCATCAATAATTGATCTTTGCACTACAGGCCAAAGATATTCATATCTCAAAGAAATACATAATCATTTCAGAATTTATATAAACCATAATTATAACCATATATGTTGATCGATTCACCTTTGCACTTAAGCTAAAGATATTCAATTATAAATTCAATGGTCATGATCATAACAGTCAACAATTCAACTTTGCACTACTGGCCAAAGAGAACATATAGTCACGATCATACCAATAATCTACCCATCTTTACACTCAAGTCAAAGAGAAATATCATCATTAGGGTTATAAGAATGTTATATATGATAATAAAAATAATATAATCAACATATAGATTTTATCTCAAGAGTAAGATTCATAAATCAATGATCTCATAACACCTTAATCAAAATGTTATAAATCACTTAATAATCTCATAATCTAATATTATTAATATTACCGCAATATTTTAATCATTTCTTAAACTTATAAACAATTTATTTTAATTGTTTACACTTTACTAATTAATGCATTTAATCATCATAAAATGCCAAACTCATAAGATTTCACCACCAATAACCAAAACCCTCATCAAAAATCTTCATATACCTCATATATGATTCTCAAGCCATTAAATCATATTTTCCAATTTTCATACTTCACATAACATATTTAATTCATTTACTCATAACTAGAACATTTTCATAAAAAATATCAAATCAGTTCCAAAAATATTCCTTTCTGGGATTTAGCATAATATAGCCCCATATTGAACATATATTTTTCTCAGAATTTTTAAAATTCATTTACTATTTTTCACATGGTCAAAACCATCGGATATTCAGACATTTTTCATATATTATACTTTTATCCAAAAATTTCGAAATTCACATGGTATACTGATATTATATTGATGTACTCCCAATAAAAATTTCATCAATTTAGGAGTTAACCACAAGGATTTATAAGGGTTTACTTTTAAAATAGTCTTTTCTCATAAAATCCATAACTCCTAATCTATACTTCCAAAAATCGCCATTTTTGGACACAATCAACAAAACTCATCAAATTATTATTTCAAAATTTTTCAGAATTTTTGAAGGTTCGGAAAAATTTCGAAATTGAAAAACATAATAACCCTTATATACTAACGACAATATCCCTTACCTCAAAAGAGCAGTACTTCTGACTGGAATAACGTTGAACAAACTTGCACCGTATAGCAACACTCAAGATATCAAAATACTCACAAGAATACACTTGATAATATAGAGAGAGAAGTAGAGAGAAAACTTCAGTTTCTGGTGTGATTTTTAGTTCTAACCTAAGCACCTATTTATAGGAAATTGCGTAGAACACTAAAGTAGAAAATTTAATAAAATATTATTTTATTTAAATTTTTATCAAGCCCACCTCTTGAATCTGCATTCAACATTTAAATCACATGGGGACACTCACCAAAAACGTTTTTCTTAAAAATAATAATTAAAACTTCCAAAAATCAATTATTCTAGAACTTCGGAACTTCAATAATTCGTAATAAATAGCCATTTTCTCAGAAAAATTCAAACCACATGTCTTTTCTATAGGAAATTTCATTCTCTATAACTTTGCAGAAGAAAGTTTTTCCAAATTCCACACAGAAATTAACTGAAATCCACAAACGGACGATTTTACAGGCTATAATCAAATTTCAGTCAAAATTTGTGTCCACCAACATGTTTAACATGTGTTAAACATTTTTTGTAACACACAAAATATGTGTTTATCATTTAATGCAACAAAACTACTCTTCCTCCTCATTTATTCATATATCACGCAATCATTGTAAAAATATCACCATTATTATATTACTGTAATATAATAATATATTTTATCAGAAAAGATAAAATATCAATTTACAATAATTGTCACATTAAAAATTTTCTCCATCATAACCACAAAAAATGAATATTTTCCTTATCATATAAATCAATAATAAATTATTCACAAATAATATTATAGAATCACAATACTAACAACCAGGCAGTTCCTAGGAAAGAGAGGGCTTTCCAAAAAGAATTTCTCCTTACTGGCACGTAATTAGATGACCAAACCTCTCCTTGACAGAACTTTCCAGACATTGCCAATAATGTTATCTAATAATATTATCCAAATAATATGAATTATTGATCCGATAATGGGAATATTGTGTCGTGACAATTATTGAAACAACAATAATATAAAATATCAACGTAGCAATTATTGAATCAATAAAACAAAATATTGAACAGTAATTACTGTAACAATTATTGAGTAATGCCTTTTTACAAAAAAAAATTATCATGCTTCATGAATAGTACTCGTAAATAGTAACTTGTGAATAGTAACTCATGAATAGTAACTCGTAAATAGTAACTCATGAATAGTAACTCGTGGATAGTAAATATAAAAAATTGAATACTTTTATTTCATAAAATTCGGGGTCTTACAATCTCCCCTCCATATGAAATTTCGTCCCCGAAATTTACGTACCTGGTATTTCAAGGAGTTGAGAATACATTGCTTTCATTTCAGATTCCATCTTCCCTCTCCTCATGATTTCTTCATTGCTCATCTCCTGTATTTCAGATATCATTCTAGAATACAACTTCAAAACAAAGGTTAATTAACATATCACAATTTGTCAACTCATGAAAGAAAATTCAGCTCAGGTAGGACACACTAGCGAAGGATTTGCTCGTCTCTCCCCTCCTAGTTCTATTCCCCGATCTTCGCCATAGATCATATCCCTAAGCTCTGATACCAGCTATGATTCCCCCAAAATAGATCAAATCCATCCAACCTATTCTGAGTCACCAAATACATGGTACATAAAACAACTACAACTTTATTACTATAATTGTCGTGCAAAATACAACAACACATATACTGTGAGTTTTAATACCAACTATGACTCATGTTCCAACTATGGACAATACCTCACAGTGATACCTTAAATAAAGGTACAATCTAGAACTGTTTTAGAAATTAAAATCTTTGGAAAGTGCTCAAGGAAACCTTCGCGCATAGGAGGCCATGAATCTAAGTTATGATAGATATCATATGCCCGCAGAATTATCCTTGGTTGACCCAATAGACCCCAAAGAAAAACGAGAAGGTTACTATAATGGTCCTTCCAATGGCGAGTCTTCTCTTGACATATAACTATCTCCACCGTCTGCAATTGAACATTATGTTTCAAATAAATTCCAAGATCATATACGTAGTACTCGTAGATATACTCAGCAAATAGATTTGCACAACCCTGTTTTATGATAACGCGAGGTTGTATGTCATTAGACATATTGTATGATAGTGACAAAACACCCTTCCAAAGTTGGGTTCGCCTCACCCTATTATTGTTCACCAAAATCAATTATTTAGTGACGTATAATATACGACACACACATCTTAGGTCCTCAATACAATTATATATTATATGTCATGTCGTTTTATAATGTGTTGAGAAACTTTGACAGACCCGAACCATCACACTATTCCACTGTTATCCCCGCTCGACCAAGCTATACTCTTATTACCTGAAAGGAATTGTGAAGCAAAAGGGTGAGCACAACTAGCCCAATAAAGAATATCATGATTAAAGATAAATACATTATCAATAGACTTCATCAGTAATAAATCAGAGATTTAGAACATATGGTAGATGATAAAATTTTCAACCATAGTTGCAGCGGAATGAGCAATCCATTAGAAGAGTCAAATAGACCATAAAGTCTATTATCTTCTCCTCATTAAAAGTCCAACAACAATGTTTTATCCCAGTAACATCAGTCTATAGTTCCTTTCCACAATCATGTGAATAACTCATAATCATAATTATGATTCTAAATTCCTCTTCGTATCCAAGACGAAGATAATTTTCATCACCTGTCTTTACCTGAAACATCAAAGATCATGGTTATACCAAATCACAGTTCATGTTCATAATCATACTAATAAATTCATCTTTGCACCACGACCAAAGATATTCATCAACAGTTCATCTTTGCACTACATGCCAAAGATATTCAACAACAAGTCATCTTTGCGCTAATGGCCAAAGATATTCAACAACAGGTCATCTTTGCACTACGAACCAAAGATATTCATCAAAAATTGATCTTTGCACTACAGGCCAAAGATATTCATATCTCAAAGAAATACATAATCCTTTTAGAATTTATATAAACCATAATTATAACCATATATGTTGATCAATTCACCTTTGCACTTAAGCGAAAGATATTCAATTATAAATTCAATGGTCACGATCATACCAGTCAACAATTCAACTTTGCACTACTGGTCAAAGAGAACCTATAGTCACGATCATACCAATATTCTACCCATCTTTACACTCAAGTCAAAGAGAAATATCATCATTAGGGTTATAAGAATGTTATATATGATAATAAAATAATATAATCAACATATTGATTTTATCTCAAGAGTAAGATTCATAAATCAATGATCTCATAACACCTTAATCAAAATGTTATAAATCACTTAATAATCTCATAATCTAATATTATTAATATTACCACAATATTTTAATCATTTCTTAAACTTATAAACAATTTATTTTAATTGTTTACACTTTACTAATTAATGTATTTAATCATCATAAAATGCCAAACTCATAAGATTTCATCTCCAATAACCAAAAACCTCATAAAAAATCTTCATATACCTCATATATGATTCTCAAGCCATAAAATCATATTTTCCAATTTTCTTACTTCACATAACATATTTAATTCATTTACTCATAACTAGAACATTTTCATAAAAAAATATCAAATCAGTTCCAAAAATATTCCTTTCTGGGATTTAGCATAATATAGCCCCATATTGAACATATATTTTTCTCAGAATTTTTAAAATTCATTTACTATTTTTCACATAGTCAAAACCATCGGATATTCAGACATTTTTCATATATTATACTTTTACCCAAAAATTTCGAAATTCACATGGTATACTGATATTATATTGATGTACTCCCAATAAAAATTTCATCAATTTAGGAGTTAACCACAAGGATTTATAAGGGTTTACTTTTAAAATAGTCTTTTCTCATAAAATCCATAACTCCTAATCTATACTTCCAAAAATCGCCATTTTTGGACACAATCAACAAAACTCATCAAATTATCATTTCAAATTTTTTCAGAATTTTTGAAGGTTCCGAAAAATTTCGAAATTGAAAAACATAATAACCCTTGCATACTAACGACAATATCCCTTACCTCAAAAGAGAAATACTTCTGACTGGAATAACGCTGAACGAACTTGCACCGTATAGCAACACTCAAGATATCAAAATATTCATAAAAATACACTTGATAATATAGAGAGAGAAGTAGAGAGAAAACTTCAGTTTCTGGTGAGATTTCCAATTCTAACCTAAGCACTTATTTATAGGAAATTGCTTTGAACACCAAAGCAGAAAATTTAATAAAATATTATTTTATTTAAATTTTGTCAAGCCCACCACTTGAATCTGCATTCAACATTTAAATCACATGGGGACACTCACCAAAAACGTTTTTCTTAAAAATAATAATTAAAACTTTCAAAAATCAATTATTCTAGAACTTCAGAACTTCAATAATTCATAATAAATAGCCCTTTTGTCAGAAAAATTTGAACCACATATTCTTTCCATAGGAAATTTCATTCTCTACCACTTTGCAAAAGAAAGTT
Source organism: Panax japonicus (assembly GCA_020205505.1). Taxonomy (NCBI): domain Eukaryota; kingdom Viridiplantae; phylum Streptophyta; class Magnoliopsida; order Apiales; family Araliaceae; genus Panax; species Panax japonicus. The sequence continues at coordinate 46,313,029 of CM035101.1, read as the reverse complement.
TTTCCAAATTCCAAACAGAAATTGACTAAAATCCACAAACGGGCGATTTTAGAGGCTATAATCAAATTTCAGTCAAAATTTGTGTCCACCAACATGTTTAACATGTGTTAAACATTTTTGTAACACACAAAACATGTGTTTAGCATTTAATGCAACAAAACTACTCTTCCTCTTCATTTATTCATATATCACGCATTTATTGTAAAAATATCACCATTATTATATTACTGTAATATAATAATATATTTTATCAGAAAAGATAAAATATCAATTTTCATCAATTGTCACATTAAAAATTTTCTCCATCTATAACCACATAAAATGAATATTTTCCTTATCATATAAATCAATAATTAATTATTCACAAATAATATTACAGAATCACAATACTGACAGCTAGGCAGTTCCTAGGAAAGAGGGGGCTTTCCAATAAGGATTTCTCCTTACTGGCGCGCAATTAGATGACCAAACCTCTCATTGACATAACTTTCCAGACATTGCCAATAATGCTATCTAATAATATTATCCAAATAATATGAATTATTGATCTGATAATTGGAATATTGTGCCTTGACAATTATTAAAACAACAATAATATAAAATATCAACGTAACAATTATTGAATCAATAAAACAAAATAATGAATAGTAATTACTGTAACAATTATTGAGTAATGCTTTCTTACGAAAAAAAATTATCATGCTTCATGAATAGTACTTGTGAATAGTAACTCATGCATAGTAACTCGTGAATAATAACTCATGAATAATAACTCGTGAATAGTAACTCATGAATAGTAACTATAAAAAATTAAATACTTTTATTTCATAAAATTCAGGGTCTTACAATCTCCCCTCCTTATGAAATTTCATCCCCGAAATTTACGTACCTGGTATTTCAAGGAGTTGAGAATACCTTGTTTTCATTTCAGATTCCATCTTCCCTGTCCTCATGATTTTATTCATTGCTCATCTCCTGTATTTCATATATCATTCTAGAATACAGTTTCAAAACAAAGGTTAATTAACATATCACAATTTGTCAACTTATGAAAGAAAATCCAGCTTAGGTAGGACACACTAGCGAAGGATTTGCTCGTCTCTCCCCTCCTAGTTCTATTCCCCGATCTTCGCCATAGATCATATCCCTAAGCTCTGATACCAGCTATGATTCCCCCAAAATAGATCAAATCCATCCAACCTATTATGAGTCGCCAAATACATGGTACATAAAACAACTACAACTTTATTACTATAATTGTCGTGCAAAATACAACAACACATATACTGTGAGTTTTAATACCAACTATGACTCATGTTCCAACTATGGACAATACCTCACAGTGATACCTTAAATAAAGGTACAATCTAGAACTGTTTTAGAAATTAAAATCTTTGGGAAGTGCTCAAGGAAACCTTCGCACATAGTAGGCCATGAATCTAAGTTATGATAGATATCATATGCCCACAGAATTATCCTTGGTTGACCCAATAGACCCCAAAGAAAAACGAGAAGGTTACTATCATGGTCCTTCCAATGGTGAGTCTTCTCTTGACATATAACTATCTCCACCGTCTGTAATTGAACATTATGTTTCAAATAAATTCCAAGATCATATACGTAGTACTCGTAGATATACTCGGCAAATGGATTTGCACAACCCTGTCTTATGATAACGCGAGGTTGTATGTCATTAGACATCTTGTATGATAGTGAAAAAACACCCTTCCAAAGTTGGGTTCGCTTCACCCTATTGTTGTTCACCAAAATCAATTATTTAGTGACGTATAATATACAACACACACATCTTAGGTCCTCAAAACAATTATATATTGTATATGTCATGTCGTTTTATAATGTGTTGAGAAACTTTGACAGACCAGAACCATCACACTATTCCCCTGTTATACCCGCTCGACCCAGCTATACTCTTATTACCTGAAAAGAATTGTGCAGCAAAACGGTGAGCACAACTAGCCCAGTAAATAATATCATGACTAAAGATAATTACATTATCAATAGACTTCATGAGTAATAAATCAGAGATTTAGAACATATGGTAGATGATAAAATTTTCAACCATAGTTGCAGCGGAATGAGCAATCAATTAGAAGAGTCAAATAGACCATAAAGTCTATTATCTTCTACACATTAAAAGTCCAACAAAAGTGTTTTATCCCTGTAACATCAATCAACAGTTCCTTTCCACAATCATGTGAATAACTCATAATCATAATTGTGATTCTAAATTCCTCTTCGCATCCAAGACGGAGATATTTTCATCACCTGTCTTTACCTGAAACATCAAAGATCATGGTTATACCATATCACAGTTCATGTTCATAAGCATACTAATAAATTCATCTTTGCACCACGGCCAAAGATATTCATCAACAGTTCATCTTTGCACTACATGCCAAAGATATTCAACAACAAGTCATCTTTGCACTACGGGCCAAAGATATTCAACAACAGGTCATCTTTGCACTACGGACAAAAGATATTCATCAATAATTGATCTTTGCACTACAAGCCAAAGATATTCATATCTCAAAGAAATACATAATCATTTCATAATTTATATAATCCATAATTATAATCATATATGTTGATCAATTCACCTTTGCACTTAAGCTAAATATATTCAATTATAAATTCAATGGTCATGATCATACCAGTCAACAATTCAACTTTGCACTACTGGCCAAAGAGAACCTATAGTCACGATCATAACAATAATCTACCCATCTTTACACTCAAATCAAAGAGAAATATCATCATTAGGGTTATAAGAATGTTATATATGATAATAAAAACTATATAATCAACATATAGATTTTATCTCAAGAGTAAGATTCATAAATCAATGATCTCATAACACCTTAATCAAAATAATATAAATCACTTAATAATCTCATAATCTAATATTATTAATATTACCACAATATTTTAATCATTTCTTAAACTTATAAACAATTTATTTTAATTGTTTACACTTTACTAATTAATGCATTTAATCATCATAAAATGCCAAACTCATAAGATTTCACCACCAATAACCAAAACCCTCATCAAAAATCTTCATATACCTCATATATGATTCTCAAGCCATTAAATCATATTTTCGAATTTTCTTACTTCACATAACATATTTAATTCATTTACTCATAAATAGAACATTTTCATGAAAAATACCAAATCAGTTACAAAAATATTCCTTTTCTGGTATTTAGCATAATATAGCCCAATATTGAACATATATTTTTCTCAGAATTTTTAAAATTCATTTACTATTTTTCACATGGCCAAAACCACCGAATATTCAGACATTTTTCATAAATTGTACTTTTATCCAAAAATTTCAAATTTCACAGGGTATACTGATATTATATAGATGTACTCCAAATAAAAATTTCATTAATTTTGGAGTTAACCACAAGGATTTATAAGGGTTTACTTTTAAAATAGTCTTTTCCCATAAAATCCATAACTCCTAATCTATACTTCCAAAAATCGCCATATTTGGACACAATCAACAAAACTCATCAAATTATCATTTCAAATTTTTCCAAAATTTTTGAAGGTTCAAAAAAATTTCGAAATTGAAAAACATAATAACCCTTGCATACTAACGACAATATCCCTTACCTCAAAAGAGAAATACTTCTGACTGGAATAACGCTGAACGAACTTGCACCGTATAGCAACACTCAAGATATCAAAATACTCACAAGAATACACTTGATAATATAAAGAGAGAAGTAGAGAAAAAACTTCAGTTTCTGGTGTGATTTTCAATTCTAACCTAAGCACCTATTTATAGGAATTTGCTTAGAACACCAAAGCAGAAAATTTAATAAAATATTATTTTATTTAAATTTTTGTCAAGCCCACCTCTTGAATCTGAATTCAACATTTAAATCACATGGGGACACTCACCAAAAACGTTTTTCTTAAAAATAATAATTAAAACTTCTAAAAATCAATTATTCTTGAACTTCGAAACTTCAATAATTCATAATAAATAACCCTTTTCACAGAAAAATTCAAACCACATGTCCTTTCTATAGGAAATTTTATTCTCTACAACTTTGCAGAAGAAAGTTTTTCCAAATTCCACACAGAAATTGACTGAAATCCACAAACAGACGACTTTACAGGCTATAATCAAATTTCAATCAAAATTTGTGTCCACCAACATGTTTAACATGTGTCAAACATTTTTTGTAACACACAAAACATGTGTTTAGCATTTAATGCAATAAAACTACTCTTCCTCCTCATTTATTCATATATCACGAATTCATTGTAAAAATATCACCATTATTATATTACTGTAATATAATAATACTAGCTGGGTCCCGTGCCTCCGGCACTGTATGGACAATATGATTTATCTCAAACTTTGAACGACCAAAATAATTTATTGAGTGAGCGGGAAATTTAAAGTCATTTGTATTTTATTAAATTATTATTAGATTATTAGATAGATAGATGTATTTTATTAGATAGATGTATGAACGGTGGGATTTATCCCAAACTTTGGACGACCCAGATGATTTATTAAGTGAGCGAGAAATTCAAAATTATTTGTATTTTATTAGATAAATTATTAGATTATTAGATAGATAGATGTATTTTATTAGATAGATGTATGAACGATGAGATTTATCCTAAACTTTGGACGGCCCAGATGATTTATTGAGTGAGCGGAAAATTCAAAATCATTTGTATTTTATTAGATAGATATTTTATCAGAAAAGATAAAATATCAATTTTCAACAATTGTCACATTAAAAAATTTCTCCATCTATAACCACATAAAATGAATATTTTCCTTATCATATAAATCAATAATTAATTATTCACAAATAATATTACAGAATCACAATACTGACAACCAGGCAGTTCCCATGAAAGAAGGGGCTTTCCAATAAGGATTTCTCATTACTGGCGTGTAATTAGATGACCAAACCTCTCCTTGACAGAACTTTTTAGACATTGCCAATAATGCTATCTAATAATATTATCCAAATAATATGAATTATTGATCCGATAATGGGAATATTGTGCTGTGACAATTATTGAAACAACAATAATATAAAATATCAACGTAACAATTATTGAATCAATAAAAAAAATATTGAACAATAATTACTGTAACAATTATTGAGTAATGCCTTCTTACGAGAAAAAAAATTATCATGCTTCATGAATAGTACTCGTGAATAGTAACTTGTGAATAGTAACTTATGAATAGTAACTCATGAATAGTAACTATAAAAATTGAATACTTTTATTTCATAAAATTCGGGGTCTTATAATGACCGCATGCGATCGCTGAAATCGTCCCTGTCATTAAAAATCAGCGACCGCAGGCAGTCGTTGGAGGCGGTCGCTGATCTTCTTAAACAGATTCAGGCTCAGGCATTTTATCGATCCTCAGCAGAAAAAAAAGGGTGACAGAAAGGGGGAAGAGGGAGAAGGGGAGAAGAGAAGAGAAGATCTCGCTCGCGCGATTGGTGTTGCTACTCCTTCAATTGGTTGCTGCTACTCCTTCAATTGGTAATTCTCTACGTATTTTCTCTCTCCTCTCATACATACTGATAATTCTTTACTTCTAATTCATATATATATATATATATATATATATATATATATATATATATATATATATATATATTTCCAAATGGGATTTGAGTTATGCTCATCTGTATAATGTCTCTCAAATATTAGGCATTTACTTGTATTTGGGTGTGGATTGAATTTTAGTTCTAAGTATTTGGGTGTGGATTGAATTTCAGTTCTAATATAAACAAGGGACAAGTAAGGAAGATGAAAACAAACCCTTTTGTTTCTTCAGTTTAGGGCTAAATTTAATTAAATGTGAATTTTGTGTTTTGTTAATTTTTATTTTGGTTTAAATTGACAATGGTGTTGACTTTTTGTTTAAATGTTGACTTTTTTCTTTTCTTCAGGTCTAATTTTCTTAACTAAACTGATTTTTTACATGTGTATCATCATTACTTTTTTCCTGCATACTACTTGACATGGAATTATGTATTTGCTATATGTGCATAGATGAAGGCATAAATACCTAAATTGGATATAAATTATATGGTATGTATTACGAGAGGATTGAGTTTAGTATCTAATTTGTAATGTGTGATTGAAATATTGAATCTTTGATGCAAATGTTAATTTTGTTGAAGTCGGGTTACATGTAAAGCTGGGTAGATTTTTACATGAGATAGGGATTTTGGGAAGAGACCCTTTTATGGTTTGTAGGATTTTGAAGAATACCAGCTGGTTAATTTTAGTAGTCTTATCAACTGTTGTTCCTCCTTACCCAAAATGGTGTTGGTTTATTGATTTACTAGGCTTTTTAGTATTATTTTTGAATGAACTACTTTATTTCATCTTGTAAAATGGCAGTTGCAAGCGTAACAAATCAAGGATTGAGATTTGACAGTTTATGCTAATCGCTAGGCTATCAAGATTGAGATTTGGACAGTTGGACAGTTGTAAAGAGAAAACTGATCCAAACTGATCGAAACATTCATTTGGATAGTTGTATAAATTGGTTGCATTGTACAGGAGAGTTGTGTCTTGGGTGTCTAGAAATGACCTTATATACATGTCGTCGTGCATGTGGCTAGTCTATATTATAGGGGAGACTCTGGCAAAATTTTTTTATTGGTCGGGTAGTTGCGAACATTTATAATATTAACGAGCGCTTTATGTGCTTACTAGTATGCTCAAGTCATATGCTTACTGGCTAGTATGCTCTAGGCATATGCTTACAAGTATGCTTAAATGTTATAATCATATGCTTACAAGTATGCTCAAGTCATATGGTTACAAGTATGCTCAAGTCATATGCTTACAAGTATGCTGAAATGTTAATCATATGCTTACAAGTATGCTCAAGTCATATGGTTACAAGTATGCTCAAGTCATATGATTAATAAGCTCATGTTGTATGTAGTAGGTACCGTGGAATCATGGACCTCTATTCAGACCGTAGTTGGATGGCACGACGAAAGTCAAGTGCCCAGATAGGTGCTACAACTGAATTTAGAGCTAGTTGCCAAGTGTTTTTGGAGTATGCATATAGTCACCCGGAATGTATGAATGGTAAGTCGCAGATACGATGTTCATGTTTGAAGTGTAAGAATATAAAACATATGGACAGAGACATGGTAAGCTATCATTTACTTATTTCTGGGTACATGAGAAATTACGAAGAATGCTAGTGGGCACATGGGCAGAGAAGAGATGGTGGCATCACACAAGTATATAATTCGGGCAGTAATACTCATCGTATGAATGAAATGGTTCATGATATTGCAGGGCCAGATTTTGATTGGGAGCAAGACAGAGAGCAACCTATGAATTATGATGCCAAAGACGTCTTTAAGTTGTTAGACGAGGGTAGCGAGCCATTGTGGCATAATATCTCACGTTATTTGATTCAATTATTGTCGATATTTTATATATATTATAAAATCAATAATTTATATAATGTCTAGAAGTTCTGTCAATGAGAGGTTTGGTCACTTAATTACGTGCCAATAGGGAAAAATCCTTATTGGAAAGTCCCCTCTTTCCTAGGAACGACCTTGTCGATTAATATTGTAAATTAAAATAATGATGATAAATGTTGTTAAATATATCGAGGTGTCTTTTTATGAAGTCACTGAGGTTTATATATATATTATATATATAAATTTTATTTTATTAGTATTATTAATGTAATAAAATAGAAAAGCTTTTTATATAAAATAGAATACTTTTATAAAGTTATTTATTTTATTAGACTATAAATAGAATATATTATATTCTATTATGCATAATATTTTGCATAGTAAAATCTTTTTATATAAAACAGAATACTTTTATAAAGTTATTTGTTTTATTAGATAATAATTAGAATATATTATATTTTATTATGCATAGTATTTATATAGTGCCTGCATAGTGTTTGTATAGTAAAATCTTTTTATATAAAATAAAATACTTTTATAAAGTTATTTCTTTTATTAGACAATAATTAGAATATATTATATTTTATTATGTATAGTGTTTGTATAGTATTTTGCATAGTAAAATCTTTTTATATAAAACAGAATACTTTTATAAAGTTATTTATTTTATTAGATTATAAATAGAATATATTATATTTTATTTAAAAGATTTTATTTTATTAGAATATTTTATTAATACTGCAAAGTAAATCAATATGGACTGTCCGTTTAAAAGTAAATCAATCTGGACCGTTCATGAATTAGTTACTATTCAGTCCATTCTCTTATAAATAGAAGCTCATTCCTTCATTATTTCTTATGAATTCACTGAAACACTAGAGAGAGAAACTATAGAGAAAGAAGAAAAGTATTCTGCTACTTCACTACTCCTATATCCAGTTCCTTCTAAGGTAAAGGGTATTATTTCTTTCGTATTCATGAAGAAAATTTCTGTTATTCCATTCTTTATTATTCTGTTGGAATAACCTGTATACGCGGGCTACCCTATACTTGGTGAAATTCTTCTGTTATTCCATTCTTTATCATTATGTTGGAATAATCTGTCTATGCGAAGTACCGCATACATGGTGAATTTTTTTTGTTATTCCATTCTTTATTATTATGTTGGAATAACCTGTCTATGAGAAGTACCATATACATGGTAAAATTCTTCTGTTATTCCATTCTTTATCATTATGTTGGAATAACCTGTCTATGTGAAGTACCGCATACATAGTGAAATTCTTTTGTTATTCCATTCTTTATTATTATGTTAGAATAATCTGTCTATGCGAAGTACCGCATACATGGTGAAATTCTTCTGTTATTCCATTCTTTATCATTATGTTGGAATAATATGTCTATACGAAGTACCACATATATGGTGAAATTCTTCTGTTATTCCATTCTTTATTATTTTGATGGAACATCCTGTCTGTGCGTTTACACATGACCTGATTCCGTTATTTATTATTCTATTGGAATATCCTGTCGGTGCGTATTACGCTTGACCTGGTTCCATTAATTATTATTCTGTTGGAATAACCTGTCTGTGCGGTCTATCGCATGCATGGTGATTTCTGTTGTTATTCTATTTTTTATTATTCTGTTGGAATATCCTGTCGGTGCGAATTTTTCCTAACCTGGTTCTGTTATTTATTATTCTGTTGGAATAACCTGTCTGTGCGATCTATCGATGCCTGGTGATTTCTTTTGTTATTCCATTCTTTATTATACTAAGTTGGTTAAAGTTTTGACTTCTATACTCCATGAAATTAGTGGAATATCGTTGATATTTGCGTTTCATCCAGTATCTTTTAATGGAAATATTCTTCTGAGCATTTTTGAATTTTACTCCACAAAGAAGTATCATGTTGACAATTTGGACGCTATTGGTTTCTGGATAAATTAATTTTTGAACTTGTTTTATTGAATTCTTATATCATTGTCATCATCCTCATGTTTATATTATGTTAAAAGTCATATGTGGCATGTTGTGCATAAATGGACTCGGTATGATTATGACCAGGGATCATTCGGTATAATAATGACCGTAATGTTATAAATGATATGGTAAAAGTCCTTATTGGTCCGTAGTGCATTGATGGACAATTGTTGGCATGATCATGACCATTGATGAATACACAAATATCCTTGGCCGTAGTGCAGGAATGATGTGGTTTATTTATTAAGCTGAGTCTCAGTAATAAAGTTGATGAAAAACCTTTTAAATCATAAAAGATAGTAGATTTTATTCTCTACCTGACTCTTTTAATGGATTGCTTATTCTGCTGCAGTTAAACTTGATGTTTATTATATTTTATCAGTTTAACATTGTTGAAGGTTAACAATAATTTATTATGCATTATCTTAGTCATAATATTTCTTACTGGGCTAGTTGAGCTCATCCTTTCTTTCACTGTTCTCTTCAGGAAATGAGAACGTAGCCGGGACTAGTCGGGGAACGGAGTGACAGTCCAGATGATAGTATTAGTAGTCCTCGCTATTCTGTTAAATAGTGTGACACTAAATGTAATGAGGAATCCTTTGAGTGTGGATATTGTCTAGATGACAATATTCTTATTAAAACTCTCAATTTATGTTTTGTCGTATTTTACACGACATCTGTATTATTAAGTTGTATTTGTATTTTGTACCATGTACTTAGCGACTCAAGATGGGTGATGTATACCTATTTTGGGGGCATCACAGTTGGTATCAAAGCTTAGGGATATGATCCTTGGCTGAGATGTGAGACAAGAACTAGGAGGGGAGAGACGGGGAATTCCTTCGCTAGTATGACCTACCTAAGTTTATTTGGTATGTAATTGGTCGGTCAGAGTATAGAGATATTATGTGATATTTCAATTAACCCTTATTTTGTGACAATGCTAAATTTGCAGAGTTATCCCGGTTTGCATCCCATTTGGTCGATAATGAGGAGCGAATGACACGAATGTTTCTAAGAGATTTGAAACCCGATAAACGTCAATACCTTATTTCTCACAAACTTTGTTTATATTCAGATGTTTTAAATAGGGCTCTATTATTAGAGCGCGAAAATGAGTCAGCACAACCAAAAGGCAACGACCAACAACACGATAATAATCTTATCGGTGACAACGAACATCGAAACAATGATGACCATCGTGGGGGAAATTATCATGCCAAGAATGGTAACCACTTCGGTGGTAATCATGGCCAAGATAATAGAAGTTGAAATTTCAAGAAGAGAAGGTCATTTAGCTCAATTTTGTCGTATAGTGAAATCAAGTCTAGCTGGGACGGTGGCACCAAAGGCGGATACGGACAAAATAAAGTCGGTGGTTTCAGGAAGAGCAGTTTTCGTTACTTCTCAAAAAGTGAGTAAATAGAACGAAGTAACCACGGGTTAGTTAATTATAATTTTTTGCAAAGTCTATACCTTATTAGATACCGGTTCTACCTATTCTTTTATCTCTCTTGCTTGCGCTTAACGTTTAAATTTGACTCCAAAGAAATTAGACTTTGACTTATTGATTAAAACTCGGTTAGGAGAAACCTTCATTACCTCTACTGTTTATAAATTTTGTTGATTCAAATCGACACTTTCATGTTACCTGTCGATCTTATCTTTTTGAAAATACTGGCCTTTGATGCGATTTTAGGAATCGATTGGTTAACTACTCATCATACTTTTCGTAAGGTTGTTAGCTTTCATATTCCTAACCAACCTGTTATGCAAATTCAAGCAACCAAACCACTAAAGTCAATCACTGTTATATCAAGTCATAAATAAAGAGCCTCGAGCCTTTTGCTGGTGACTTCCTTGTGTGGAATGCACCGAAGCTAGACTTTCTGTAGGCGACGTCATGAATGACGATGACAAGTTGATAAGCATCAATGTGACGTGCTATCCAAGTCTTGGATGAGAGTCACAATTTTGAATGATATTTCTATTGTTAATAAATTTCCTGACGTATTCTTGAAGACTTCTTAGCCTAACCCTAGAGCGTGAAATCAAATTTTGTATTAAACCTAGTACAAAATCCATTTCTAAAACCCTTAAATATTTCTTCAACCAAAATGAATGTATAATGTGCCAAAGACATTGGCTCAAGCTATTGAAGATTACGATCATACCATTCTATATCATCCTGGAAAAACGAACGTAGTAGCTGACACATTGATTAGAAGATCATATGCGGGTACGAGTGCGATGTTGTTAACACAAAAACCCATTTCGTATAACTTACAAATGATGAAGATAGAGTTAAAGACTCTAGAGACCCACTTGATGATAACAAATATACGAGTAGAATCGACTTTAATCGATAAAGTTAAAGTCGCTCAAGCTACATACTCAAAGATGATGAATGTGAAGAAGAAGGTTCAAGAGAGCGTTATTCTAGAAGCAAGAATCGATGAAGAGAGGAAATCTCAACCCTCGATTTTATTGGCCCATTTGAAATTCTTAATCGAGTAGGAATTGTGGCCTATAGACTCGTTTTAACGCCAAGTATGTCGCGTGTTCATAACGTTTTTCACGTATCGATGTTACTTAAATTTGTGGATGACTCGAACCACATTATAAAATTAGAACTAGACGATATAGCAGAAGATTTAACGTATGAGGAGATACGAAGGATCGTATTCAACACTCAAGGGTTATACCTCAAAAGTTAGAATCTGAAATGAAGTCAAGGTATCTTCACCTCTTCGGCATACCAGGTACGTACGTAAATTTTGAGGGCGAAATTTCATAAGGAGAGGAGATTGTGAGACCCCAAATTTTATGAATAAAGATTTAAATTTCTCGAAATATTTTTTTCAAATTATGGTGTGAATTTGATATAATGTTATAGTTGTGGGTACTATTTATAAATTTTACAAAGTATGCAAGTTGTTATATAATATTCGATTGGCCGGGGAATATTCATTTTAACAGAGAATATTCGTATGAAGGCACAATCATTGGTGGACCCCACAATAGAATTATTGTTGGATTGAGAAAATGAAAAAAATATTTTTATGAAAATAACGGCGGAAGTTTTACCGTTAAAACTGTTGAACTACTCGGTAGTAAAAGTACAGTAATACGCGTGGTTGCATAGTAGCACACGGTATTGATTATTGATGCTTACGTGAGAAGTCACTAAGCTTTGTTCAATTATTGCTTTAATAATTGTTGCATAGTATCTCACGTTATTTGATTCAATTATTGTCGATATTTTATATATTATTAAATCAATAATTGAGATGACAGAGTTATTAATATTATTATTTACAATATTAACGATGTCTAGAAGTTTTGTCAAAGAGAGGTTTGGTTACTTAATTGCGCGCCCCTAGGGAGAAATCCTTATTAGAAAGCCCCCTCTTTCCTGGGAACAACCTGATCGATTAATATTGTGAATTATAATAATGATGATAAATATTGTTAAATATATTGAGGTGTCTTTTTATGAAGTCACGGAAGTTTATATATATATATATATATATATATATATATATATTATACAAATTTTGTTTTATTAGTATTATTAATGTAATAAAATAGAAAAGCTTTTTATATAAAATAGAATACTTTTATAAAGTTATTTGTTGTATTAGACTATAAATAGAATATATTATATTCTATTATGCATAGTATTTTGCATAGTAAAATCTTTTTATATAAAAAAGAATACTTTTATAAAGTTATTTGTTTTATTAGACAATAATTAGAATATATAATATTTTATTATGCATAGTGTTTGCATAGTGCCTACATAGTGTTTGCATAGTAAAATCTTTTTATATAAAACATAATACTTTTATAAAGTTATTTGTTTTATTAGATAATAATTAGAATATATTATATTTTATTATGCATAGCGTTTGCATAGTACCTGTATAGTGTTTTGCATAATAAAATCTTTTTATATAAAATAAAATACTTTTATAAAGTTATTTTTTTTATTAGACTATAAATAGAATATATTATATTTTATTTAAAAGATTTTGTTTTATTAGAATATTTTATTAATACTGCATAGTATATCAATATGGATCGTCCGTTTAAAAGTAAATCAATTTGGACCTTTCATGAATTAGTTATTATTCAGTCCATTCTCCTATAAATAGAAGCCCATTCCTTCATTATTTCTTACGAATTCACTGAAACTCTAGAGAAAGAAACTATAGAGAGAAAGAAGAAAAGTATTCTGCTACTTCACTACTCCTATATCCAGTTCCTTCTAAGGTAAGGGGTATTATTTCTTTCGTATTCATGAAGAAAACTTCTATTATTCCATTCTTTATTATCCTGTTGGAATAACCTGTATACGCGGGCTACCCTATACTTGGTGAAATTCTTCTGTTATTCCATTCTTTATCATTATGTTGGAATAACCTGTCTATGCGAAGTACCGCATACATGGTAAAATTTTTTAGTTATTCCATTCTTTATTATTATGTTGGAATAACCTGTCTATGCGAAGTACCGTATACATGGTGAAATTCTTCTGTTATTCCAGTCTTTATCATTATGTTAGAATAACATGTCTATGCGAAGTACCGCATACATGGTAAAATTCTTTTGTTATTCCATTCTTTATTATTATGTTAGAACAACCTGTCTATGCGAAGTACCGCATACATGGTGAAATTCTTCTGTTATTCCATTCTTTATCATTATGTTGGAATAACCTGTCTATGCGAAGTACCGCATACATGGTGAAATTCTTCTGTTATTCCATTCTTTATTATTCTGTTGGAACATCTTGTCTGTGCGTTTACGCATGACCTGATTCCGTTATTTATTATTCTGTTGGAATATCCTGTCGGTGCGTATTACGCCTGACCTGGTTCCATTAATTATTATTTTATTGGAATAACCTGTCTGTGCGGTCTATCGCATGCATGGTGATTTCTGTTGTTATTCCATTCTTTATTATTCTGTTGGAATATCCCGTCGGTGCGAATTTAGCCTGACCTGGTTCCGTTATTTATTATTCTGTTGGAATAACCTGTCTGTGCGATCTATCGCATGCCTGGTGATTTTTTTTGTTATTCCATTCTTTATTATACTCAGTTGGATAAATTTTGACTTATATACTCCATGAAATTAGTGGAATATCCTTGATATTTGCGATTCATCCAGTATCTTCTAATGGAAATATTCTTCTGAGCATTCTTGAATTTTACTCCACAAAGAAGTATCATGTTGACAATTTGGACGCTATTGGTTCCTGGATAAATTAATTTTTGAACTTGTTTTATTGAATTCTTATATAATTGTCATCATCTTCATGCTTATATTATGTTAAAAGTCATCTGTGCATGTTGTGCATAAATGAACTTGGTATGATTATGACCAGGGATTATTCTGTATAATAATGACCGTAATGTTACAAATGATATGGTAAAAGTCCTTATTGGCCCGTAGTACATTGATGAACAGTTGTTGGCATGATCATGACCATTGATGAATACACAAATATACTTGGCCCGTAGTGTATGGATAATTTGTGTTTGTGATTGTGACGCCCCCAAAATAGGTATACAACACCTATTCTGAGTCGTCAAAATACATGGTACAGAAACAACTACAACTTTATTAAAAAATCATAAAAACTGTGTGTTTAAATACAAATATTGTCTTCTAGACAATATCCATACCCAAATGAATCCTCATCACAATTATTGATATATTATTTTACAAAAATGGTGAAGACTACTAAACAACTCTCTCTAGAACCATCATTCCATACCCCGACTCGTACTCGCTACATTCTCGCCTCCTGAGAATAAAAATGGAACAAAAAGGAAAAGGGTGAGCTCAACTAGCCCAGTAAAGAATATTATGACAAAGATAATATAGAACAAATTATCGTTAGTCTTCAACAGGGAAAAATATGATAGAATACAATAGACAACAAGTTTCAGATCAATATTCGTAGCGGAAATAACAATTCATAGAAGAGTTACGTAGAGAATGAAATCTACTATAATCTATGAATTTAACAGTCATCATAAATATTTTATCCCTGTAACATCAATCAATATTCATCTTGAATCAAATTTTCATCTTTTCACTACAGGCCAAAGATATTCATCAGTCGGTCATGTTCATCTCAACACCTGTACATCTTTGCACTACGGGCCAAAGATATTCATAATAAAATCAACCATCTTTGCACTACAGGCCAAAGATATTCAGTAACATCATAATTTAGGACTGAGGATGATGAAAATAATTTAAATGAAAACGAATCAAGTGAAACAAAAGAACAAGTATTATGGATTCGTACTTTAAACAATTCGAGTTCAAAAATACTTCATAAATAATCATACTGAAGTAAAATTCAAGATTGATCAAAATATGGATACAATTAAAGCTAGTATCCATACTAGATATTTTCAACAAAAAATGAAAATTTAATTTTTCTGTGAAAGTGCCGTATACGTGAATAGTGCCGTATACGTGAATAGTAACCTCGGCACAAAAAGTTCCAAATTTAATTAAAAGTTCAGATCAATACTTCGGTATAATGATATTGAAAGAAATAATATCATTTTAAAAAAATAATATCCCTTACCTCGTAAAGACAGTACTTCTAGTTGAAACACCGGATATAAGCTATGACTTGAACTTGCACCGTATAGCAACACTCAAAGTATCAAAATACTCATAAGAATACACTCAATATATCGAGAGAGAAATAGAGAGAAAACTTCAGTTTCTGGTGTGATTTTCAATTCTAATCTAAGCACACTATTTATAGGAAATTACTTAGAACACCAAAACAGAAAATTTAATAAAATAACAATATACTTTTCTTAATTTCCTTAGCACACCTCACCAGCTGATTCAACCATTAACATGTGCCACTCAAATGGAAAAAAACGTTTTCCTTGATAAAAATAAATAAAACTTCCAAAAATCAATTATTTCGGAACTTCAGAACTTCAATAATTCACAATAAATAGCCTTTTGTCAGAAAAATTCGAACCACATGTCTTTTCCATAGAAAATTTCATTCTCTACAACTTTACAAAAGAAAAGTTTTCCAAATTCCAAACAGAAATTGACTGAAATCCACAAACGGGTGATTTTACAGACTATAATCAAATTTCGGTCAAGAATTGGGGTCTACCGACACACAAAACATGTGTTAATCATTTAATGCCACAAAATACTCTTCCTCCTCATATACTCATATATCCCACATTCATTATAAAAATATCACCATCAATATATTATTAAAATAATATATTTAAATGAATTATTTTATCAAAAAAAGATAAAATATTAATTTTCAACAATTGTTACATTAAAAGTTTTCTCCATCTATATCCACATAAAATTAATATTTTACTCATCATATAAAGTAATAATTAATTATTCACAAATAATATTACAGAATCACATTACTGACAACCAGGCAGTTCCCATGAAAGAGGGGGCTTTCCAATAAGGATTTCTCCTTACTGGCGCGCAATTAGATGACCAAACCTCTCCTTAGACAGAACTTTCTAGACATTGCCAATAATGTTATCTAATAATATCATTCAGATAATAAGAATTATTTCTCCGATAATAAAAAATACTGTGCAGTGACAATTATTGAAACGACAATAATATAAAATATCAACGTAACAATTATTGAATCAATAAAATAAAATACTGAACAGTAATTACTATAACAATTATTGAGTAGTGCCTTCTTACGTAAGAATCAATAATTGGTGCAATACCATGTGCTACTGTGTTTTAACCACCGGGTATTCCAACAGTATTAACGGTAACAACTACGGCGTTATTTATAACCAACTTATTCTTGTCGTTTTCTTCATCCAATCGGTTTCCGTTATGGGGCCCACACAAGGCTGCGCCATCATACGAATATTCCCCGACAGTAAGAATATTCCACGACTAAACGAATATTTAATAACCACTTGCTTATTTGAAATATTTGCGCATTTTACCCATAACTTACCACATTAATCAAATCAACCCTTACTATTTCAAGATAATAAATAGAGGAAAGTTTCAATTTTATTAATAATAAGTTGGGGTCTTATAACCTCCCCTCCTTATGAAATTTCGTACTCGAATTAACGTACGTACCTGGTGTTTCGAAAAGGTGAGGATACCTCGCTTTCATTTCCGTTTCCAACTCCCAGATCATTTCCTCTATAACATGGTTCATCCACAAAACTTTAACTTGTGGTATGACCTTTGTGCATAGGACATGCTCCTTCCTATCCAAGATCTTGATAGGTACCTCTTCGTATGTTAAGTCTTCGGCTATCTCGTCCGGTTCTAACTCAATAACGTGGTTCGGGTTTTTCACATATTTACGAAGTACAGATATGTGAAACACATTATGAACACGAGACATACTCGGAGGTAACGCGAGTCTATAGGCTACATTTCCTACTCGGTCAAGAATCTGAAATGGACCAATAAATCGTGGATTGAGCTTTCCTCTCTTCCCGAATCTTGTAACTCCCTTCCATGGGTCTACACGCAACAATAAATGATCCCCAATACTAAATTCCACGTCCTTTCGATGAAGATCCACATAACTCTTTTGTCGATCTTGTGCCGTTTGTATACGTTGTCGAATCATTTAGATCTTTTTCGTAGTCATACGTACCAACTCGGGTCCCAACAATGTTGCTTCACCCACCCCGTCCCAATATACTAGAGAGCGATACTTTCATCCATACAATGCTTCAAATGGGGCCACACCAATACTTGCCTGATAACTGTTGTTGTAGGAGAATTCCATCAATGGTAAATACTTATCCCAACTCCCTTTGAAGTCAAGGACACAGAGTCTTAATAAATCTTCAAGAGTTTGAATAGACCACTCTGATTGTCCGTCCATTTGAGGATGGTATGCCGAACTAAATCGTAAATTCGTGCCCATAGATTTTTGCAAGCTAACCCAAAATCTTGAAGTAAATCTTGGGTCACGATCCGAAACTATGGATACTGGCATGCCATGCAATCTCACAATCTCATTCACGTATATACTAGCAAGACGTTCAAGGGAATGAGCAGACTTGGTTAATTTATCAACAATAACCCAAATAGCATCGATGCCTTGAGAAACCGTAGGAAGCCCCGTAATAAAATCCATGGTAATGTGTTCCCACTTCCATTTCGGAATCTCAAGTGGTTGCAATGGACCCTTAGGTACTTGATGCTCTGCCTTTACACGTTGACAAGTTAAACACGTCGAGATAAACTTTGCAATCCCTCTCTTCATATTGTTCCACCAAAATGTATGTCGAAGATCACGATACATTTTGGTACTTCCAGGATGGATCGCAAATGGTGTATTGTGTGCTTCCATCATAATCTTGTACTTCAAATCAGAGTCGTTAGGAACACAAAGTCTGGAGTGGACTCGAAGTATTCCTTCTTCATCGATTCTCACTTCCGGAATAGCACCTTCTTGTACTTTCTTCTTCATACGCATCAGCTCCGGGTCGGTGGCTTGAGCAACCTTAACCTTTTCTATTAAAGTTGGCTCTATGCGTATACTTGACATCATCGCACTCGTTCATGCATATGATCTTCTACTCAACGCGTCAGCTACCACGTTCGCTTTTCCAGGATGGTATTGAATAGTGTGGTCGTAATCTTTCAACAACTCGAGCCAACGTCGTTGTCGCATGTTGAGTTCCTTTTGAGTGAAGAAATATTTGAGGCTTTTATGGTATGAATATATCTCTACCTTTTCCCCATATAGATAGTGCCTCCAAATCTTTAGCGCGAAAACGACTGCTGCCAACTCTAGATCATGATTAGCATAATTCCTCTCATATTCTTTAAGTTGTCGCGAGACATAGGCTAAGACTTTCCCACGTTGCATGAGAACACATCCTAACCCTTTGCCCGAAGCATCGCTGTAGATAACAAATCCATCCGAACCAGATGGTATTGTTAGAACAGGTGCCGAAATAAGTCTCCTCTTAAGCTCTTGGAAACTCTTCTCGCATTCCTCGCTCCAAACGAATTTTGTATCCTTCCAAGTTAGCTGAGTTAATGGAGTAGCGATTCGAGAAAACCATTCCATGAATCTCTGATAATAACCAGCTAAGCCCAGAAAGCTGCGTACTTCGGTCACCGTCTTCGGTTGCTCCCAAATTTGTATTGCTTCAATCTTCGCTGGGTCAACAGATACTCCATGTTTTGACACCACGTGCCCAAGGAATGCTACTTCTTCAAGCCAGAACTCGCATTTCTTCAACTTGGCATATAGCTTGTTTTCACGAAGCCTTTGGAGTACAAGCTTCAAATGGTGTTAATGATCTTCACAACTTTTTGAATATATGAGGATGTCATCAATAAAGACAACAACGAACAGATCCAAATAATCATTGAATACTCGGTTCATCATATCCATGAAAGTCGCAGGAGCATTAGTCAATCTGAAAGACATGACTAAGAATTCATAATGATCATACCGAGTTCTAAAGGTAGTCTTTGGAATATCCTCAGTTCCAATCTTCAGCTGATGATATCCATAACGAAGATCGATTTTTGAAAAAAATTGTGCTCCTTGCAACTAGTCAAACAGGTCATCAATATGAGGTAGTGGATACCTATTCTTGATGGTGACATGGTTCAATTCCTGATAGTCAATACAAAATCGCATACTCCCGTCTTTCTTCTTTACGAATAAAACAGGAGCACCCCAAGGAGATGTACTAGGACGAATGAAATCGATGTCCAACAACTCCTTTAGTTGGACCTTTAAGCCCTGAAGTTCAATAGGAGCCATTCGATATGGGGTTTTAGAAATGGGCTTTGTACCCGATTCAAGATCAATAAAGAATTCAACTTCACATTCCGGGGGTAGACCGGAAAGTTCTTCAGGAAATACGTCAGGAAAGTCAATAACAACATGAATATTATTCAATTTTGACGTGTCTTTATTAAAATCCAGAACATGGGCTAAGAAAGCTTGACATTCGTTTTTCAATAAACGAATATCTTTATGATTAGATATGACAGTGATTTATTTTAATGGTTTAGTTGCTTGAATTCGTACAACAGGTTGTTTAGGAATATGAAAGCTAACAACCTTACGAAAACAATCAATTTTGGCATGATGAGTAGTTAACCAATCAATCCCTAAAATCACATCAAAAGCAAGCATCTTTAAAGAGATAAGGTCAACAGGTAAGGTGATGGTGCCAACTTGGATCAAACAAGATTTATAAAGAGTGGATGTGATGAAAGTTTCTCCTAACGGAATTTCGACAGACAGGTCAAAGTCTAATTTCTCCGGAGTCAAGTTTAAACGTTGAGCACAAGCAGGAGAGATAAATGAATGGGTAGCACCGATATCAAGTAAGGTATAAACTTCGCAAGAATTAATGATTAGCTTACCCGTGATCACCTCGTTTGGGTTCCTCGCATTATGACCAGTCATAACAAATGCTCTTTCAGGAACCGTTGACTTTGACTTTTCTGGGACAGCCTTTTGAATCATCGTCCCCGCTGAACTAGGTTTCGTTACTGTACAATCTCGAGCGATATGTATTTTCTTTCCATAATTATAGCATACCTTGAACTGTTGTGGACAGTTTGGTCTGATATGTCCCTCTTTCCCGCATTTGTAGCATACGACCGGTGGTCTTTCTCCTCCCTTGGAACCAGTTGCTACTGGTGCTAACGTCTTCGTATTGTCATTATTGAATCTCCTCTTTTTAAAATCTCCCCCCGACTCGCTTCTTCTATTTTCATGGCCATGATTATCACCAGAGTGGTTACCATTTTTGTCCGTCTTTTTCTTTCTTCGCTGGTTATCGTTGTTTTGTTGACTGCTATCTCTGGTATGGTCCTGGTTGTGGTCCCTCAGTTGAACGTACTCGTTCTCTCGCTCTAATAATTGAGCCCTGTTGACAACATCTGAATAGAGAGAAAATTTATGAGAAATGAGATGCTGACGTATGTCGGGTTTCAAACCTCTCAAAAATATCCGCGTCATACGTTCCTCATTCTCCACCAAATGAGGTGCAAACCTGGATAACTCTGTAAACTTTACCTCGTACTGGGACACCGTCATGTTATTTTGTTCCAGTCTAATGAACTCCACTTCTTTCATATGACGAATACTTTCGGGAAAGTACTTGTCATTGAAAAGTTTCTGAAACGTCTCCCAAGACTTGCTGAGTGCGGCTAGATGGGTGCGCTTCATAGATTCCCACCATTAAACTGCCTCATTATGGAACATAAAGGTGGCGAATGGAACCTTATGTTCCTTCGTGCATCCCAAGACATCGAATATCTTGGTGATTTGTTTGACCCACGTTTTCGACTTAATCGGATCCGGCTTTCCCCAGAATTCTGGTGGTCCCAACTCTTTGAACTGTTTGGCTGTGACAACCCGTGAATTACTATCATTTCCTCCTGTATTTTGAACACGAGTCTCCCTCGTCTGATTTTACATGAACTGCAAAAAGCTTCTAAACATCCCATCGTTCATCATCTGCTCAATGGTGTTGTTCACAGGAGGAACATTGCCAGCCTGTTGCACGTTCTCCTCATTGGTAAGTACAGACATCTCCACGGTCTCATTTATTCCACTGTTAACATTCTCGGTTGCCATTCTTAAATACTACCATAAAATAAGGGTTAATTAAACCAATTAAAATATCACATATTACCCCTATATACTGACCAACTAACAAATAAGAATAGGTAGAACACACTAACGAAGGATTTACTCGTCTCTCCCCTCCTAGTTTTATTCCCCGATCTCCGCCAGAGATCATATCCCTAAGCTCTGATACCAACTGTGACACCCCCAAAATAGGTATACAACACCCATTCTGAGTCGCCAAAATACATGGTACAGAAACAAGTAAAACTTTGATTTTAACCACCGGGTATTCTAATAGTATTAACAGTAACAACTACGCCGTTATTTATAACCAACTTATTCTTGTCATTTTCTTCATCCAATCGCTTTCCGTTATGGGGCCCACACAAGGCTGCGCCGTCGTACGAATATTCCCCGACAGTGATAATATTCCACGACCAAACAAATATTTTATAACCACTTGCTTATTTGAAATATTTGCACATTTTACCCATAACTTACCATATTAATCAAATCAACGCTTACTATTTCAAGATAATAAATAGAGGAAAGTTTTAATTTTATTAATAATAAGTTGGGGTCTTACAGTGATACTAATGAGTTATTATTAATAATAAGTTGGGGTCTTACAGTGATAATAATGATACTAATGAATTACTATTACAGTGATACTAATTTTATTAATAATATGTCGGGGTTACTATTTACGAGTTACTATTTATGAGTTACTATTTACGAGTTACTATTCATGAGTTACTATTCATGAGTTACTATTCACGAGTACTATTCATGAAGCATGATGAATTTTCTTGTGAAATTTCTATCTTTTAGTGTCGGAGTTACTATTCATGTATACGTTACTATTCACGTATACGACACTATTCACGAATATAACACTATTCACAGAAAAATTAAATTTTCTTTTCTGTGTCCAAGATTGTATGTTATGATTCCTATCTTTGATTGGATCTATGTTTTGATCTTCATTTTTGAATTCTGCTCTACAATAGTTTATTATGGAGTATTTTTGAACTCGGTTTGGTTAAAGTACGAATCCTTAATATTTGTTCTTTTGTTTCACTGGATTCGTTTTCTTTAAAATATTTTTCATCATCCTCAGTCCTAAATGATGACATTACTGAATATCTTTGGCCTATAGTACAAAGATGGTTGATTTTCTTATGAATATCTTTGGCTCGTAGTGCAAAGATGTACATATGTTGAGATGAACATGACCAATTGATGAATATCTTTGGCCCGTATTGCAAAGATGAACAGGTGTTGAGATGATCATGACTAACTAATGAATATCTTTGGCCTGTAGTGCAAAGATGAATATTTGATTCAAGATGAATATTGATTTATGTTACAGGGATAAAATATTGATGATGGACTTTTAAATTCATAGATGTTAGTAGATTTCATTCTCTACTTAACTCTTCTAATGAATTGTTATTTCCGCTGCAGTTGTTGATTTAAAACTTGTTGTCTGTTGTATTCTATCAGATTTTTCCTGTTGAAGACTAACGATAATTTATTGTACATTATCTTAGTCATAATATTCTTTACTGGGCTAGTTGAGCTCACCTTTTTCCTTTTTGTTCCATTTTTCTTCTCAGGAGACGAGAATATAACGGGAACTAGTCGGGGTGTGGAATGATGGTTCAAGACAGTGGTTTTAGTAGTCCTCACTATTTTATAAAATAGTGTATCAATAATTATAATGAGAACTTTATTTGGGTACGGATATTGTCTAGAAGACAATATTTGTATTTAAACTCACAGTTTATGTGTTGTCGTATTTTGCACTACAAATGTATTGATAAAGTTGTAGTTGTTTCTGTACTATGTATTTGGCAACTCGGAATGGGTTGGATGGAATGGACCTATTTTGGGGGCCAGTGTACTCAAGAAAGTGTGAACAAGGAGTAGAATAAGTTGATCTATTAATATATATTATCATTTTGTATGAACATTTAATTAGTGGGTTTTGGTGTTTGTATTATGTCAAACACAAAACTGATACAGTAAGGTTTATTTGGTGTACTGGCCTGGATGGTTTATTTGGTGTATGGTATCCTAGCAAGGCATATTTACTTTTGTGTTTGTAATCATGACAATGGTGTTGCTATTTAGTTGAAAAAGAGAGTTTCTTATTAAGTTTTTGTACTAATGGTACAGTTACAATTATAATTAAAGGGCTGCAGTTTGTTAGGTAAACATTTTCTTAACAATGGGATTGCATATTTATAATTAAAGTGCTGCAGTTCTGACCTTTTCTTAACAATGGGATTGCACAATTATGTGCAGTTTGAACAATGGGACTGTAACCTAAGAATGCATGAAAAGAGCTTCATGTTATATTCAGAATACTTGCACTTACTTATACGATGAGTGCTCTGTTTTGCTTATTATCAATGGAACTGCAATTTGAACAATGGGATCCTCCTTGTTCATATTCTATGCTCTGTTATGCTCTGTTTTGTAAAAGTACAAATTAAATAATTTGAAATGTCCCCAATTAGTGAAGTAGCCTCTGTTTTGCTAAACAAAATCATTCTTCAAATAATCTAATTATCCAAACAACATTATACAATCCCCATTTATATATCAAATTTTTTTCAAACATCAAAACAACTTAAACTATTTTCATGGTTTTTAACATACTCAAACACAGCACAATCAGCAACCCAATTACAAGTAAAAACCATTTCTCCGTAGTTTGTAAATTCCTTATTTCTTCTTTTAAACACTTCAAATCATTCTTCAATTGGACTTTCTTTTTTTCCAATTTCGATACTTGCACTCCCAAGTCATGAGCTTTCTCCTTCATCATCTATAGGTAAATTTCTATGCTCCTCATATTCAACAGACCCGAATCATTCTCTACCCCATCATCTTCTAACATGTGGATATAGTCAATTCATTGAAAAAACCACAAAATGCTTGGGTCTGTAGAAAATTAAATATACAGTTATCAATTATTATGATTAAGTGTAAAAATTTAAAATTTTATCAAGGTAAATATAATAACTTACACCATAATTTGAACAACCATAAAACTTCCTCCCAACACTGAGTCCCTTTGACGATAAATTCGTACTCGTATCCCACACCCACAATATCGTACTCGTATCCCACACCCACAATATCTTCGTGATGAAATCCCACTAACTCCAGTGGATATTGAACCTTCCCCAACCTTTTGATGGCTATTTTCTTTAGGGTGTTACTTTCCTATTTTCATTCCTCACGAATTTCAAGATTACAGCAAGAGAGGGAGAGACAATGGAACCATAACCTTTTGCCTCACTTTCCAGCAAGAGATAGAGACGATTTCATGCTAGAGTTGGATGAGAGAGAGAAAGACAAAGAACGAAGTCGAGGGTTAGTCTTTGTTTGAAGATTGAAATGAATTTTGTAAATCTATAAGTGTTTTAATTGTTTTAAAGGAAATCAGCTCTGCTTTGATATAAAACTTATTCCTTACAAATAAATAACAGTTAGGCCCGTGGTGCTCGGGTGGTCAAATGACCAAAGTTCCAAACGATATGTCGGGGGTTCGAATCTGTGCAGAGGCAAGTTTTGGAAAAAATTCAAAAGACCTGCCACATCAGCTAACAAATGTCAAATTTTAATATTAAATACCACATCAGACTTGCTGACGTGTGCCACATAGGCGCCACATGTGCAACGTCACCAAGTCAACGCACATGTACCGCCTCGGGGTTCAAAGTCCAAATTTTTGAATAGAAAGGGGCTCAGTTTGCGTTGACCGGAAGAAAGGGGCTCAATACCCAAATATGCAAAAAGTTCAGTGGTAGACTATGCATTTAACCCGGATAAAATATTGATGATGGACTTTTAAATTCATAGACGATAGTAGATTTCATTCTCTACTTAACTCTTCTAATGAATTGTTATTTTCGCTGCGAATATTGATCTAAAACTGGTTGTCCATTATATTTTATCTGATTTATTGAAGGCTAATGATAATTTGTTCTATATTATCTTAGTCATAATATTCTTTACTGGGCTAGTTGAGCTCACCCTTTTCCTTTTTGTTCCATTTTTCTTCTTAGGAGGCGAGAATATAGCGGGAACTAGTCGGAGTGTGGAGTGATGTTTCGAGACAGTTGCTTTATCAGCCCTCACTATTTTGTAAAATAGTGTATCAATAATTGTAATGAGGACTTATTTGAGTGTGGATATTGTCTAGAAGACAATATTTGTATTTAAACTCACAATATATGTGTTGTCGTATTTTGCACGACAATTGTAATAATGAAGTTGTATTTATTTTCTGTACCATGTATTTAGCGAATCAAAATGGGTGATGTATACCTAATTTGGAGGTGTCACACTTTAAGCTTGGCAATATCTGATTTGAGCCCTTCGCAATAAAAGGAAGTGTTGTCGTGATGATTTTTCTCTTTGACCAAGGCAGTTTTCAGTTGTTCAATTTCTGTTCGGGAAACCTTTTCTTCGGCTTCAATTTCTTTGTATCATTGAATAATGCGTCCAGATATAGCGTTGGCCTGAGGATGTTGGTTAAGGTTAGATGCAATTATAATTAGAAAGGGTTTTATTAGAAGGAGTTCGGAAGGACTTACCCATTCCTTGATGCATGAATCTGGCAAAGACAAGTTTAGTTGATATATCTTCAAAACGGGGCTCTTCGAATGCGAGAACAAAGTGTTCAAAGAGGTGCATGGGGTATTCTTCGGAGGCATCAGGCCAAAAAATTTCAAAAGGCCCGACTTTCTTGGTCTGGCCAAGTTGTTTGTGGGAATATTGAGGAGAAGATTTGGGGGACTTTTTAGTGTGGGTCTTTTTATTTGGTTGTTTGGGAAGGGAGTCGTCGGTTTCTTTGCGGTTTTGGTGGGGGCTTGATGAGCTAGAAGGTATGATTTAGGTAGTAGGGCGAGGGGCTGATGTAAGACCCTAACTTTTTATGAATTAAAATTGATTTTTTTAATCTAAATAGTAAGGTGTTGATTTAATAAATGTTACAGTTGTGGGCGACATGTGCAAATTATACAAAGTAAATAGTTGTCGGAAAATATTCGTTTGGTCCGGGAATATTCCTTTTGTCGGAGAATATTCATACGACAGACCAATCATTGGTGGACCACATAATGGAATAATTGTCGGATATAGAAAGTGACAGAAATAATCTTTTTATAAAATAACGACAAAACTTTTACAGTTAACTGTTGAAATACCCTATGATAAAAGTACAATAATATGCGTTGTTCCATAGTGCTACATGATATTGCATAGTATTTCTGATTAATGATTCTTACGTAAGAAGTCACTTACCATTTCATTTAATAATTGTCACAGTAGTCACTGTATAACATTTTATATTAGTGGTTCAATAATTACTACATTGATAATCTCATATTATTGATTCAATAATTGTAAAAGTAACATCTGTTTAATATTTTATATTATTAAATCAATAATTATAATGACACAGTAACTCAAATTATTGAAATGATATTATTAGATAGCATTATTGATAATGTTTAAAAAGTTCTATCGAGAAAAGGGTTTAGGTTATCTAATTGCGCGCCAGTAAGGAGAAATCCTTATCAAAAGCCCCCTCTTTTCTGGAAATGATCTGGTTGTCAATATTGTGAGCTTATAATATTAATTGTAAATAATTATTATGTGGTGGATATTTGTTCAATTTTGATATAAATGGAGGAATTTTAGTATGAGATATTATTAAAAGTTTGACATATTTTTCTATGGAACTATAAGTATCTTCTCCGATAAAATATTTATTCAAATATATTATTTTAATATTACATTATAATAGTATAATGTTATAATATAATAGTATAATTTTATAATTTATAATTTTTTAAATAGTAATATTATTATAATATATGATTTGCAAGCATGTGAATTTGTGAGTGGAGGTGAGAAGGTTTGCTTTATATTTTTTTTCTTTTCCAAGTTGGTGGGCGGAGATTTTCTCCTGCAATGCATTCATTTGTTTCCAAAATTGTGGCCCTCACCAATATGGAATTAAAAGTTAGGCAAAGAAGAAAAAAAATTAGGCAGATTTATTTTTTTTCCTCCGTGCTGCACTATAAAAGGGGAGGTAACCTTCAT
Source organism: Panax japonicus (assembly GCA_020205505.1). Classification (NCBI taxonomy): domain Eukaryota; kingdom Viridiplantae; phylum Streptophyta; class Magnoliopsida; order Apiales; family Araliaceae; genus Panax; species Panax japonicus. The sequence continues at coordinate 46,284,786 of CM035101.1, read as the reverse complement.
CCTAAACACACCAAAAAAAATACAAGTATTCCTACTATAATATTATGAGTATTTCTATTGAGTATAAGAAAACTTTGAGTGTAGCTTATAGTGCAAGATTTTCTCAAGATATTATTCGTTATACTAGTCAGATCTAGTTTTCTACTAAGGTAAAGGATGTAATTTTCTTTCCTACTTCATATTATGTAAGTGATATTATTTCATTTCATATTCCTAAATTTAAACTTACTATGGTAAGTATTGCTTCTATAATTCCTGAAATGATTTGAAATTCCTTGAGATTTGCACTTTATCTAATATCATTTCACTAGAATATTAGTCTAAATTTTCTTATTAAATTTTAATCTTTTTATTTTGGGGTAATATTCATTCATTGTACTATTCATACTGGAGTATTAAAGTACAATAATAATCTAGAAGGGGGGATGGATAGATTATTACAGATTAAAAATTATCTTTCGCCTTTTTGAATTTTTGGATAATTAATATCCAATGTTAGAAATTAATATGCAAGGCGGTAAAAATTTAATCACACAATGCATAGAGATTTGTCTAGTTCACAACATACATCCCGGGTATGCTGCTACGTCTAGTCTCAAGCTCCTCTCCAGGACTTGAGATCCTATTACTTCCTATAATAAAAAAAACTCCTTCATCGAGCGGAGAAACCTTTACAAAGTTTTATAGATAAACTTGCAACAATTCCCAACTAATCTATCTATTAGTTCCTGGAGGCACAATAGTTATCTTGAAGGGGGTGTTGAATAGATATTTAAAATTCTTTTCGTTTTACTTTGCCAGTTTTGATAATGATTTAAACACAGCGAAATTAAGGTTTGTTTGATCTCCTTTTTTTGATATAGTGAGTTAATGAGAGTGAGACAGTTATAACAATTATAGCAGTTATAACAAGAATGCAATAGACACAACAGTTTTAAGTGGTTCAGAGAACTTAAACCTCCTATTCCACTCTTCTAATCCTCGAGTAGGAAATCCACTAAGGATGTCTTTTACACTTTCTGAATCTCACAGATTCCTTCTAGACCAGCAGTTTAGGAACTTCTTAGTTCACTCTTGAACTCTTCAAGTCCAGCAGACTTGGTTCTTCACAGTTCATTTAGAACTCTTCAAGTCCTTCTGACTTGGAACTCTTACTTCAGTTGATTGGTAGTTGTTGAGTTCTTGGTTGATGCTATTCAGTTGCCGTTAAGCTCTTGTTCGAAAGAACTGAGTAGCTGTGCAAGCTTTTTCTTTTTCTCAGATCATAGAGTTGAGCGTTGAGTATTCTTCCTTTTTGTTCAATTGCTTGCTTAGTTGAATCATCTGCAGATGTCTTGCATATATGTGATCTTTGAAATCTGCCCGTTGAATCAATCCGTTGAATCATTTAATGCGTTTGACATTTTTGATCTTTGATGGAGACTTTTCTACATATGTTCTGAATTGCATTCTGGCCCACTAACATAGCAGACTTCTTTTTCACCTAACACTTGAAAAGGTGTTTTCCTCTGTCCCATAGTCCTTTTCTTATCTTCTTTAATACGTCTCTTTATTGCATACTAAGGATATTTTTATGCCATTGGGACTGGTGATTTCTTCAATGTTTGTAACCCAATCCACATTTGTTAAGATTTTATCTTTGAACAAATGATCAAGGCCCACAACTTCTGATACAGCCAGATGATACTCTACGATTATTATCGCGGTGTCTTGCCACCTTGGTGCTTGATGAAACCAAACGAGAACACTACGATTTCTCTTAAGGACTGGCACACTACGATCTTCACTTGCTTGTCTTGCAGACTCTACATTTCCGAGAGCACACTAAGATCTCTGAGTTGGCTTCGGCAAATGTCTGGACCACACTACGATCTCTGAGTTGGCTTCGGCAAACGTCTGGACCACTCTACGATCTCTGGAGAGGCCCTTCAAGATAGTCATACGACGATCCTTGATGCTCTACGATTTTGCCTTGCCTTCTGCAGACTCTTGATTAGCTCATTAGACAACAAATTTGTTTGAAGCCTATCTATTAAATTTCAAGATATAGATCAACCTAACATCTTTCATCTCTTTATCTATACATTCATTTAAAGAATGATGAACATTGAAAGCTTAGATCAACCTCATAATTTTGATTTATTATTAAGTCCTTGTACATATATTCCTTGAAGGACTTCACATATAATCATGAACGTTTACTTTAAACATCAAATAAAGATATGCATTCTTCCAACACTATCCTTGACAGCAAGCTCCCAACTCCCTCCTCAAGCTTAGTTGTACTTCTTTTGAGTTTAGTTCTATTCTATGATCTGGTCTTGAAACAACAGCCTCTTCCTCACCTCACAAGTTCACTAGAGACCCAACTCCCAGCTGACCTATCTAAGACTCTGGTCTTGGTCGAAAAATTACTCGTCTTTCTCACAGGTACATAAAATAAACTAACTCTAAAATAAACAGATACAATTTAGTAAATATATAAAAAATTTAAATAACTTTTATATTTAAGGCTTCTCAAATAAGCAGATATCAGTTAAAGAGCAGATATATTTATAAAAATTTGAAAACTTTTATACTTGAAAAAGAAATATGCTTCCTTGTAAATAGATAGTAATTTATGCTTTGATTAAATAATGCTTCTATTTAAGCAAATATGTAGATTATGCACTGTTATAAACGTTTAAATAACTTTTATATTTTGTTTGAAAAGTGCTACTTGGATAAGCAAATAGATCAATTTTAGCTTTAGTTCAACAATGCTTCTGTATAAGCAGATATATAGTTTAATGCAAATTTATAAAGAACTATTTATTCTTTATGGATTAAAGAAAATTTACTTTAAGCTTAAATATAAAAGTTTAAATAACTTTTATATTTAGAGTGAAAATGCTTCTGAGTAAATAGATAAGTTGTTTAAAGCTTTTGAATCAAATATGCTTCAATTTAAGCAGATATATTCACTTAAGTTTGTGATGTAAAATTTTAATAACTTTTATATTATGCAACAAGTATTTTATGAATAAATGAATTTATGATCAAATAGTTGTGATGACAGATATCAATTATAATAAATAAATCAGTTAAGCAATACTTGATATAATAAATATATATTTTTTTTAACTCAAAGAATATATGATAATATTTTATCTATTATGTGGCATGTTATAAATAAAGTCACTTAATACTATAAGGAATCGTACGGTTCGATTCCCTCACTTAAGAGGAATATCTCCATAGCCTTTCGGCGTCTAAGTATGACAATTTAGAATTTCACAATTGATATTTATATAAATATTTTCGATAGATCACTAAGATTTTCAAATTCTGTTTGAATGATTCACTCTTTTAAGAGAAATATCTCAGTGTTGTTTTGAACTATCAATTGTAGATCTATTTATGATATTTATATAAATAATATCAATAAAAAATCACTAAATACTATAAGGAATCGTACGGTTTGATTCCCTCATTTAAGAGGAATATCTATGTAGCCTTTCGACGTCTAAGTATGATTTTTTATTTGATAAATAGATGAAATATATATATATATATATATATATATATATATATATATATATAATTGTGTATAATAATCTATATTAGTATATCTATAAATTTAAATAAGTAAGAGATAATTTAAATAAACTAAATCAAATAACTTATTTCAATAATTTGGACCAATTTCATCTTCTCAAATAATCAGAACTTTGGTAAGAAGAGATAGACAGCTTCTTAGAGAGAGAGTATGTAGGCAATCAGAGAGCTTTTTTTTCTTGTTAATTGACAAAAACCAAATGAATGAAAGTGCCTCCTATTTATAGATTTTTGAGGTACTTGTAAAATGGTAATTTGGAAATCTGTTTTAAAAAAACAATGGCTAGGATTGCTTAGGTTTAGATTTAATGGTGCTGATGGGATATAAATAATTTCACGCGGATTACTTAATTTAAGACATTTGACCCTTTGAATTTTTGACCAAATTATGCATTTATTATCTCAAAAAGGCTAGGGGGATCGGTTATGACCGACCGGAATTTTTTTTTTTTTTTTTAAATGTTTCCCAAATAATTTATAAGATTTATTGGAACTGAAATTTTTACAGAAAAAATGTTTTGGATGTCATTTAGATACACGTAAAAAATATGCCTGTACAGTTGTACAGGCATATTTTTAGGGTCCTTTACACTAATATACAACAATTAGAAAGTATTTATAAAAATAAAACATACACAACATAATTACAAAAATAAAACATACACAATATTACGTTGCTAAAATTAGGGATCATTATCTCCCTACAATTAAGGATCATTATCATTATCTCCCTACACATCAGTTATCAACTTTTATAATTCCAACTAATCGCACCTAAATTCAAGCAACTGAACAAAACATTCAACTTTGATATCAGAAAAACAGATCAACGACGTATCTACCGGAGAAGACGAAATCTCTTGTCGCGACGAAACTCTGAGATCGGAGAAGAACATAAAAGATCGACAACAACTTCAAGATCTGTAACTAGAAACTTACTGCACTGATTGTTGATCATACTGCACTGATTGTTGATTCGTTACAAATCACCATGACTGAGGTATTTGAGTTTCCAATTTATATGCATAGTGTTACCTCGTGTTTACTACGTATTCATCTATTCGTTACCTTTCTCAAATTTTTTCGCTCATTAAATGGTCACAAAGTCAGAATAATGAATGTTTTGAAAGCAAACTGCATTTGAAAATATGTTTTATATTCTGGTTACTAAGTACATATAAATTGGTTACTGTTTATTATTGATTTGGTTACTGTATAATGTTTATTTGCTTGCTTTATAATTTTAAAGTTTATTCTACTGATGTTTTTTATATTAATGATTACTTATTAAATACATTGGTTACCTTCTTGCACTGTTGGTTACTGTCTAATCTGGATTTGGTTAGTATATAATGTTGACTTGGTTACTGTGTAAAATTGCAATTGTTACTGTATAATATTACCCCAGTTCATGTTCTGGTTACTAATATTATGTAGTTTGGTTACCGTCTAACATTAAGTTGGTTACTTTACATACCATAAGCTAACAGTAACCAAAAACATACTAAAAGGTTGCTTCATCTGATATACCGGTCGGTGAAATATCGCTTATAATCTGAAATTTGATTGACAATGTTGTTGTGTATTATACAGTTGAATGATTGACAATGCTAAATGCATTTGAAAATATGTTTTATATTCTGGTTATTAAATACATATAAATTGGTTACTGTTTTTTATTGATTTTGTTGATGCATAATGTTTATTTGCTTGTTTTATAATTTTAAAGTTTATTCTACTTGTGTTTTTTATATTAATGATTACTTATTAAATACATTGGTTACCTAGCTTCCTGCAACTGTTGGTTACTGTCTAATCTGGATTGGTTTGTATATAATGCTGACTTGGTTACTTTGTAAAATTACAATGGTTACTGCAAAATATTACCCGAGTTCATGTTATGGTTACTAACATTATGTAGTTTGGTTACTGTCTAACATTGAGTTGGTTACTTTACAGACCATAAGCTAACAGTAACAAAAAATATACTAAAAGGTTGGTTACTGTCTAATATGTATTTAGATACTGTAAGGTGTTTATTTGGTTACTGTATAATGTTATTGTATTTTATAATTGTTTCTTTTAATCTGATTATATATATTGGTTGTTGTATACTGTTTAATTGGTTATTGTATAATGTTTATTTGGTTGCTGAATAATATTAATGTATGCGTGTACTGAAGTTTTTTGCAGTTATGAAAAGATTTGATCTAGTGACAATTTGGTAATTTTATTCAAGTTTGGAGTGTCGGATTTTGGCATTTTCGGAGCCTAATTTCATTGAAAACGGGCCAATGATCAAAAGTCATGAGCTTTTCTCATGAACTGCATGATTTTTTGGTCAAATTCCATCATTTAGGCCTTCAAAATTGCATGTAAAAATTTGGTTTATGTTCTGGTTACTAAGATTATGTAGTTTGGTTACTGTGTAATATTGATTTAGTTACTTTACAATATTTATTCAGTTGTCAGACAATGGAGATGATTCCAGTTATGCTTTATTTCAACGGAACATAAACAAAAAGTGTGTAAATATATAATTGTTTACTGTTAGTAACCATTAACCACATAGTTGGTAACATTTTTGATGGTGTACAGTAACCAAAATTGTTATTGATTAATATTTTGATTTTTGATTCCATCATGAGTTGTCAATATAAAGTAAACATATACATTAAACAATTGGTAACTGGTCTGAAACATTTTTATGTAAATTTGGTTACCCATATAAAATAAAATGGTTACCTCTATATTCATATTTAGTTACCAACTGAACCACCAACTAGACCATTTCCAAATAACTTTAATAATTATATAATTTAAAAGTATCCATGAGCTAGATAAATGGGAACCCTCACATGTACATTAAGCACTTGATAACTGTTCTAATATAAGTTTTTAATTATTTGGTTACTAACAACCACTAAAATGGTTACCCTTATATGCTGGTTTGGATACCAACTACACCTCTCAAACTATTTTTATTTTAATATAAAATCTATAAGTGACCATCATATATATAAATGAGAACTCTTAATTGAAGTTTCTTATTCTATCATGATGAAAGGGTATAAATAAAACATATACATTTAATATTTTATAATAGTCCTGATACAAATTTATAATTATCTGGTTACTAACAAAAATAAAAAATGGTTACTATATATGTAGGTTTGGATACCAACTTAACATTTCAACTGAAATAACTGATGGATATTGTTCTGAACCAATTTTATGTAAATTTGGTTACTCACAAAAAAAAATGGTTACCTCTATATGCAGATTTAAATACCAACTGTACAATTTTCTAATAATTTTTATGAGCATGTAATTTATAAGTATACATCAAGTAGATAAATAAGACACTCTCACATGTATATTTAACACTTGATGTTTGTCCTGATACAACCTTGTAACTATCTGGTTACTAATAACAGTAACCATAATGTAACATAATAAAACAGTAACCAGATAATTATATGATAGTAACCAGGACAATTTTAAATGGTAACCAAAACAGAAACATCATGTAATGAAACCCAGTTTAGGCAATCCATGTATACTAAACAATTACATATTAACCAGAATAAAAAATAAAAGTAACCAAAATCCCACATTGAGGGCACAATAATAGTAGCCAAACCATAAGATAACAGTAACCAAAATATAATAAAGAAGTAACCAAATAGTTATATGAAAGTAACCATAACATGTTTTAATATTGATAACCAAAACAGAAACAACCTGTATATCCAACCCAGTTTAGGCAACACATGTATACTCTTACATGTACATTTAACACTTGAATTATGTCCTGATACAAACTTAACTATCTGGTTACTACCAATAAATACAATGGTTACCATTCTATGCATGTTTGGTTACCAACTGCACCTTTCAAACAATGTATCAGACACAACTTAGAAGTAGCAAATACGGACCAACAAATAATGTCAAATCACTGGTAATATAATCAAATATGTAATCTCATTTACAAAAGTTCCAATAAACATTACAGACTCACCCAAACTAACAAACAATGTCAAATGATTATGGATATTCAACAAAAACCAAAGTATAAAACACAATTCAAAAGGACAGTACAACAACAACCAGAACTAATCAAAATCTGGTACAAATCGTCGTGAAAATTCTCTGAAGTTGTGAAAAAGCCAACTGCGGAGGCGCATCTCGTCTGGAAGGAAATCTCTAGTTCCTTTGAGAGGATTAACGTCAATTTTCTATTAGAGTTGAGAGACAGTGGTGTTGCGGCGGCAGCGGAGAAAGAAGACGACAATTGGCTTCGAGATGAGAGAGAGAAGTAGTAAAGGCAGGGAGAGAGAGAAGTAGTTTGGGCGGAGAGAGACTGAACGAGAAAGGAGTCTTTCAGGAATATGAAAACTAATTGTTGTATAGATGGCGGTTATCACGCATTTCAAAAAAAAACTTCCTTTTGCCATATCAGCCCATTAATATTAATCCCTTAAATTAAGGACTCCTAATTATATTAGTATTGTAAATATATATGATGAAATGTCATATTTTTGTAATTACTTTTATTAATGTACTATAATATGTAATTGTTCCTATTTTTTACGTGTATCCAAATGACATCCAAAACATTTTTTTCTGTAAAAATTTCAGTTCCAATAAATCTTATAAATTATTTAGGAGACATTTAAAAAAAAAAAAAAAAATTCCCGGTCGCCCTAGAAGAACTCTTATTATCTACATATCTAAAATGAATTAAGCAATCTCTAGCCTCTCAATTTCGGTCAACACAAGCTTTTAATGCTCAGTAAATGGCTTTGTCCCAAAAAGTATGTCCCATTTCATTCTCAGCATATGCAATTTTCGATCGGTTAAGGCTTTGAGCCATTAATGGTCACATTCCTTTTTTTAATTTTAAGCATATACACATGCTCATGAATACATACACGGTTACACACACACACATTTAATATGCATTAACTCACAAATTTCAATTTAATTTTTCCATATCTCAGCACATTAATTTTCCATATCTTTCCATATATATATCAACACATGAAGTCAAACTAGCAATCAATAAGCATATTAATTCACCTTTTGTCTCAAAATAATTGTCTCAACGCTATTTAGATCAACATGTATTTTCATTAACACTTTATATTAAATTATCAAGAAAATAGATTTAATAAGATTTTGAAAATATTTTTTGTCAAAATAAATAAGTTAATTAAAACAATTATAATATAAATCCTATGGAGAGGATTCTACCCTTTTAATTAATTTATTTACTAATTTTTGTTATCGTCAAAAATCAGAATAAAAGTTAGAGACCCAACAATCTCTCCCTTTTGATGATGACAATCAACTAAAAATATTTTCTATAAAAGTTCCCCCTCAATTTATGCATTCAAATTTTTTTTTAACATTTTTGAAAAATCAACAATATATAACAGTTCATATATATAGCATGTGATAGTATAAAAAGAATAATGTTATTTTTTTTCTCCAAATAATATCTTTCTTTTCCCCCTTTGTCATCATAAAAAATGGGGGGAAAGAATAGTATTGATTACTTTTCAGAACCTGCAGAAGAAGATATTAGAATCTTAAAAAAAATTCTTTTAAAGATTTAGTTGCCTATTTGTCTTTTGATCGAACAGTAGGAAGCTTGCATGATTTGAATTTGTGTGGTTGCTTCTGATTGACCTAAATTAATATACACGAATGGAGATTATTTACCGTTAGATGTATAGAAATTTAAATGAATATTTCACATTAAATCTATTATATATATATATATATATATATATGTTTTTAAAGAGAATAGATTTAAATATTAAATATATATATATATATATATAAATTATTTATAGATATATATATATATATATAATATTTATATAGTAAAATTTTACACAATTAAATATTAAAAGTTACTACTATGTTCTAATTAATTGATAACATATACATTTAAATGCATAATTATGATAAAACAGACATATGTCACTTGTACTAAAACAATTATGATGACCTGCATACTCAGAATATTTTTCACCTGATTTGATTTGCAATCCTAGAAATATGTTTAATTCTCTCTTCATGCTCATTTCAAAATCCTTACTCATGCTTTCAGAGAAATCATTTCACAAAGTAATATCAATAGACCCAATAATGATGTCGTCAGTTATTTTTACTAGAGTCAGCTCCAAGACATACCTGCAACATTTATCAATTTCACAAACTGGTACCCTTTACTGAGAAGGGTCCTTTGGGTAAGTTTTTCATTTTGTATAAGGAACATTTGTGTTTTTCTTTACAAAAATGGGTACAGGATAATCAATCTTAGTAGACACGTGCATTTTATGAGTAGCAGGTCTATAAGATGCATGATTTACTCTATTTTTATATCTTAAAAAACTTTGATGAAAATTTCTATAAGATTTTTAACTTTTATTTTTTTGATAATTATAATACTCTTTCCTTATATTAATTATTGGTGCAATGTCGTTCTTTTAGGCACCCAAATCATTTTTCCTTTATAATTTCTATTTTGAGCATTACACATGTGAAAAGAATGACCATTTCTATTGCAGTAAGATTAACATTTAGTAAATGGAGATGTATGATTTTCTTTTTCTTTACTTGTAACATGGTAGAGTCCTTTATTTTTTTCATTTACTTAATTCTCCAATATATTCTAATCCATCTTTGTTAAATCTACATCTTTGTTGATTAAGCATGATATCAAGGTTTTCTTTCCTTTTTGTGAACTTAAGAACTATAATATTTAAATTGTCACATTCTTTAGTTAAAATATTAATTTGATCTATTAAAGAAGAATCTTCATTTTATTTTTCTAATTCTATCTTTCGAGATGAATTTTCAAGATTGAGATTTTTAATATCTTCACTTAACACTTGATTTTTTTTTTGAGTATTTTCATTAATTGTAAGTGTTGAATTTCCTATTTCAAGATCTTTATTTATTTTTCTAAATTTTTCTAATTCTTCTTTTAGTAAATCATGTTCTAGTTTTTCTTCATTTAGACATTCATTAGTTATAATCAAGTAATCAAGTTTGCATTTTCTATTTCCAGATTTTTTAAAATTTTAATTAATTTTTCTAATAAAATTTTTAATTTAATAAAATCTTCTTTAATAATTTTATTATCTTCATATAAACAATTATGCTTCTTGTAGTTTATGGTATTTTTCATTTATATTATCTAAGGTATGCAAGACAAATGAAGTACTAGGTAATTAATGTTCAAAATTTACCTCAGATCTTGGTGATGACTCATTCTTTGCCATTAAACACAGATTTGCAAATTCCTTAGTTTGTTCAACAACTTCTTCATCATATCATTCTTGATCTACAAGTAAAGTTTTGAAAGTAATTCCTTTCTTTTTAAGGTCTATATCTGATCCTGGTTTTTAGACTAACATGTCAACTTCGTGGGCATGAAGATTTCCAATAAGGCTGTCAAGAGAATAAGTACGTAGTTAGGTCTTGCATTTTCTTAATAGTAATAACCTTCATTTTCCAGATGGATGGAAGGGCTTTGAGAATTCTTCTATTTTTCTCATTAGTTGTATATGCCTTCCCTGATGTTTTAGTTCATCAATGATTCTAGAAAAACGTGTTTCCATATCAATGATCTTTTTCACCTTCTTCCAGCTTGAAATTTTTATACTCTTGGATTAGAGCATCTTTTCTGGTTTCTTTAATATGATTGGTTCCTTCATAGGTTAGAATCAACTTTTCCCATATTCTTTTGCATTCTTACAATTGCTAACTCTTTTGTATTCTTTTCCAATGAGAGCACTAGTCAGCACTTGTTCAGCTATGGATGAAATGTTTATAGTCTTTTCATCATCAGTAATGAATTCATCAACATCTTTCTCAACGATCTTTTCTTCTACAATTTTTGTAGGAACTTTTACACCTTATTTTATTGCAAGTCAAACTTTGATTCCTTGTGATTTGGCATAGATTTTGAATCTGCTCTTCCATGTGATAAAATTTATGCCATCAAATAATGGAGGTCTGGTCATTGATAGTCCTTCTCCGCAACCAGTAGCATTGTAGGCCATAGATGGATGTACTCTTAGGTATGTATGTATTTACTCAACAAACAAGTTAAAGAGCACTGCTCTAATACCAATTGAAAGTCCAATAATAATCTAAAAGGGGGATTAAATAGATTATTACAGATTAAAAAAAATTATCTTAGGCCATTTTGAATTTTTGGATAATTAATTTGTTGTGTTAGAAATTAATATGCAAGACAATAAATATTCAATCACACAATGCACAGAGATTTGTCTAGTTCACAACATACATCCCGGGTATGCTTGTAAGACCCCAACTTTTTATAAATAAAATTGAATTTTCTCTAATTATTATTCTTGATTAATAAGGTGGTAATTTGATATAATGTTTTGGTTATGGGTGAAATGTGCAATTTTTGCAAAATAAACAAGTGGTTATTAAAATATTCATTTTTGTCGGGGAATATTCGTTTGGTCGTGGAATATTCTTGCTGTCGAGGAATATTCGTACGACGGCGCAACCATTTGTGGGCCCCAAAACGGAAAACGGTTGGATGAAAGAAAATGACAAAGATTGAGTTTTATAAATAACGGCGTAAATTGTTACCGTTAACATTGTTGGGCTACCTGGTGGTTAAAATACAGTAATATGCGTAGGTGCACAGTAGCACACGGTATTGAACAGTATTGTTAAATTATTGATTCGTACGTAAGAAGGCACTACTCAATAATTGTTACAGTAATTACTGTTCATTATTTTATTGATTCAATAATTGCTGCGCTGATATTTATACTATTATTGTTTCAATAATTGTCACTGCACAGTATTTTCCATTATCAGATCAATAATTTATATTATTTGAATAATATTATCAGATAACATTATTGGCAATGTCTAGAAAGTTCTGTCTAAGGAGAGGTTTGGTCACCTAATTGCGCGCCAGTAAGGAGAAATCCTTATTGGAAAGCCCCCTCTATCCTGGGAACGGCCTGGTTGTCAGTACTGTGATTCTATATTATTATTTTTGAATAATTAATTATTGATTATTATGATAAAGAAAATATTCATTTTATGGGGATATAGATGGAGAAAATTTTTAATGTGACAATTGTTGAAAATTAATATTTTATCTTTTTCTGATAAAATAATTCATTTAAATATATTATTTTAATAATATATTAACGGTGATATTTTTACAATGAATGTGGGATATATGAGTATAAGAGGAGGAAGAGTATTTTTGTGGCATTAAAAGTTTAACACATGTTTTGTGTGTTGGTGGACACAATTTTTGACCGAAAATTGATTATAGACTGTAAAATCGTCCGTTTATGGATTTTGGATATTTTCGGTTTGGAATTTGGAAAAACTCAAAACTACAAAGTTGTAGAGAATTCGATTTCAGGTAGAATAGACATAAAATTCGTATTTTTTTGATAAATGGTCTATTTTCTATGAATTGTTGAAGTTTCAGAAAATAAAATAATTTTTATTAAATTGCGGGACCCACTTTTTGGTTGGTGGATTAAACATGTGGGCTGCTGGGATGAATTTCAGAATTGGCATGCCTTGACAAGTCTTGGTCTTGGCATGCGTAAGTAAAATAAGAAAATATTAATTTATTATTTTAGTTTCCTTTTGCGTTCTAGCATTTTCCTATAAATAGAGGGCTAAGTTAGAATTGAAAATCACACCAGAAACAAGTTTTCTCTCATTCTCTCTCTATATTATCGAGCGTATTCTTGTGAGTATACTTTGAGTGTTGCTATACGGTGCGAGTTTCTGTCAGCACTATACCGAAATTCAGTCAGAAGTACGGTTATTTTGAGGTAAGGGATGTTATTTCTTTCGCAAATGATATTATTTTCTTCAATATCATTATGCCAAAATATTGGTTGAACTCTTTATCAAATTTGGAACTTGTTGTGTCGGGGTTACTATTCATGTATACGACACTATTCACGTATAAGGTGCTATTCACGAATACGACACTATTCACCAAAAAATGAAAATTTTCCTTTTTGTCCAAGATGTCTATTTTGGCTACTATCTTTGATTATATCTATGTTTTGATTGTTATTTTTGAGTTATGCTTCAAAATCGTTTATTATGAAGTATTATCGATCTTGGATAAATTGTTAAACGAATTCCTAATATTTGTCCTTCTATCTCACTGGATTCGTTCTAAAAAAATATTTTTCATCATTCTCGGTCCTTAATGGTGATACTTGATGAATATCTTTGGCCTATAGTGCAAAGAGGAATGATTAAACTAATGAATCTCTTTGGCCCATAGTGCAAAGATGAACATGTGTTGAGATGAACATGACCAACTGGTGATACAAATGAATATCTTTGGCCTGTAGTGCAAAGATGATTAAAGATGTATATTGATTGTTGTTACAGGGATGAAATATTGATGATGGACTTTTAAATCTTAGAAGACAGTAGAATTCATTCTCTACGTGACTCTTCTAATGGATTGTTGTTTCCGCTGCGTTTGTTGATCTAAAACTTGTTGTCTATTATATTTTATCAGATTTTTCCCTGTTGAAGACTAAAGATCATTTGTTGTATATTATCTTAGTCATAATATTCTTTACTGGGCTAGTTGAGCTCACCCTTTCCTTTTTGTTCCATTTTTCTTCTCAGGAGGTGAGAACATAACAGGATCGAGTCGGGGTATGGAGTGATGGTTCTAGGAAGATGTTTTAACATTCCTCACTATTTCTATAAAATAGTGTTTGAATAATTATAGTGAGGACTTATATACGTGTGGATATTGTCTAGAAGACAATATTTGTATTTAAACTCACAGTATGTATTGTCGTATTTCACACGACATTTGTATTATTGAAGTTGTTGTTTACTTTATGTACCATGTATTTGGTGACTCAGAATGGGTGTTGTATACCTATTTTGGGGGCGTCACAGTTGGTATCAGAGCTTAGGGATATGGTCTTTGGCGGAGATCGGGGAATAGAACTAGGAGGGGAGAGATGAGTAAATCCTTCTCTAGTGTGTCTTATCTAAGCTTATTTGTTGGTCAGGTCATAATATATAGATATTATGTGACATGTTAATTTGTTTAATCAACCCTTGTTTTATGGCAGTATTTAAGATGGCAGCTGAGAACGTTAACAATGGAGTGTATGAGACTGTGGAGACACCTTTAGTCACAAACCAGGAGAACGTGCATCAGGAAGGCAATATTCCTCCTGTAAACAACACTACCGAGAAAACGATGAATGATGCGATGTTTAGAAGCTTTTTGTAGTTCATGCAAAATTAGACGAGGGAGACTCGTGTACAAAATACGGGTGGAAATGATGGCAACGCGCGGTTTGTCACAGCCAAGCAGTTCAAAGAGTTGGGACCACCATATTTCCATGGAAAGCCGGATCCGACCAAGGCAGAAATGTGGGTCAAGCAAATTACCAAGATATTTGATGTCTTGGGATGCACGGAGGAACAGAAGGTTCCATTCGCCACCTTTATGTTTCGTGGTGAAGCAGATTACTGATGGGAATCTGTGAAGCGTACCCAGTCAGATGCACTCAACATGTCTTGGGAAAGATTTCAGAAACTGTTCAATGACAAGTACTTTTCAGAAAGTATTCGTCATATGAAGGAGGTAGAGTTTATTAGACTCGAACAGAACAACATGACGGTGTCTCAATACGAGGCAAAGTTCGCAGAGTTATCCAGGTTTGCACCTCATTTGTTGGAGAATAAGGAACCTATGATGCTGATGTTTCTGAGAGGTCTAAAACCCGAGATTCGTCAATACCTTATATCTCATAAATTTTCTCTGTATTCAGATGTTGTAAACATGGCTCAATTATTAGAGCGAGATAGTGAGTATACTCAACCGAGGGACTACAACCAGGGTCATATCGGTGACAACAGTCATCAAAACGATGATAACCAGCGAGGAGGAAAGAATACGGACAAAGGCGGTAACCACTCAGGTGGTAATCGTGGACATGATAATAGGAGAGGTGAGTCAAGTGGAAATTTCAGAAAGAGGAGATTCAACAACGACGGGAAGACATCAGCAGCAGCACTAGCACCAACAACGAATTCTAGGGGAGGAGAACGACCTCCAATTAGATGATACAAATGCGAGAAAGATGGACATATCAACCCAAACTGTTCACAACAATCCAAGGTATGTTACAACTGTGGAAAGGAAGGCCACATCGCTCGAGATTGTACTATAGTGAAACCAAGTTCAGCGGGAGTGGTGATTCCAAGGGCTGTCCCGGATAAGTCAAAATCAGGGGTTCCTGGAAGAGCGTTTGTCATGACTGGCCAAAACGTGAGGAACCCAAATGAGGTGATCACGAGTAAGCTAATCTTGAATTCATGCGAAGTTTATACCTTACTAGATACCGGTGCTACCCATTCATTTATTTCTCCTGCTTGTGCTCAACGTTTAAACTTTACTCCGGAGAAATTAGACTTTGATTTATCTTTGGAAACTCCGTTAGGAGAAACTTTCGTTACATCCACTGTTTATAAATCTTGTTTGATTCAAGTTGGCACCATCACATTACTTGTTGATCTTATCTATTTAAAGATACTTGCTTTTGATGTGATTTTAGGGATTGATTGGTTAAATACTCATCAATGCAAATTGATTGCTTTTGTAAGGTTGTTAGTTTTCTTATTCCTAAGCAACCTGTTATTCGAATTTGAGCAACCAAACCATTAAATCAAACTCTTTTATATCAAGCCGTAAAGTCATTCGTTTATTGAAAAACGGATGTTAAGCTTTCTTAGCCATGTTATGGACTTGAACAAAAATACGTCAGATTTGAATGATATTTCTGTTGTTAGTAAATTTCCTGACGTATTTCCTGAAAAATTTCCTGGCCTACTCCCAGAGCGTGATATTGAATTTTGTATCGACTTTGAACCCGATACAAAACCCATTTCTAAAATCTCATATCGAATGGCTCCTATTGAACTTCAGGAGTTAAAAATCCAACTATAGAAGTTGATAACCGAGCCTCTATCTGGTGACTTCTTTTGTGGAATACACCGAAGCCAGACTCTCTGTAGGGGACGCCATATTCGTGCGATAGTAAACTGATAGGTGTCATTGTGACGTGTCATCTGAGGTTGGGATATGAGTCACATTTGAGAGCAATCTAAGTCGGTAATTGAAATATGTAGCTTTCTAGGCTTAGTTGGTTATTATCGGAGAATCATTGAAGGATATTCTAGAATCGCTATTCCATTAACGCAGCTGACTCGTAGAGATACAAAATTTGAATGGAGCAAGGAATGTGGGAAGAGCTTCGAAGAACTCAAGAGTAGACTCATTTCGGCACATGTTCTGACCATACCATCCTAAAAAAGCGAACGTGGCAGCTGACGTGTTGAGTAAAAGATCTTATATGAGTACGAGTGCGATATTTTCAAAGACCCATTTCATATAACTTATAAATAATAGATATAGAGTTAAAGACTCTAGGGACTCACGTGATGATATACGAGTAGAACTGACTTTAATTGATAAAGTTAAAGCTGTTCAAGCTACGGACATGGAGCTGATATATATATATGAAGAAGAAAGTGCAAGAAGGAGCTATTCCAGAAGTGAGAATCGATGAAGAAGTAATACTTAGATTCAACTCCAGACTTTGTGTTCCTAACGACTCTGATTTGAAGCATAGAATCATGATGGAGGCACATAACACACTGTTTGCAATCTATCTTGGGAGTACCAAAATATATCATGATATTCGACATACATTTTGGTGGAACAATATAAAGAGAGAGATCGCGGAGTTTATCTCGAGGTGTTTAACTTGTAAACGTGTAAAGGCAGAGCATCAAGTGCCAAAGGGTCCATTACAACCACTTGAGATTCTGAAATGGAAGGGAACACATTACTATGGATTTCGTTACAGGTCTTCCCAAAGTTTCTCAAGGCATAGATGCTATTTGGGTTATTGCTGATAGATTAACCAAGTCTGTCCATTTCTTGCCTATACGTGAGACTTATTCCCTTGAACATCTTGCTCGCATATACGTAAATAAGATTGTAAGATTGCATGGCATGCCAGTATACATAGTTTCGGATCGTGACCCAAGATTCACTTCAAGATTTTGGGTTAGCTTGCAGAAAGCTATGGGCACGGATTTACGATTCAGTTCAGTATACCATCCTCAAACGGACGGACAATCAGAGAGGACTATTCAAACCCTTGAAGATCTATTAAGACTCTGTGTTCTTGATTTCAAAGGAAGTTGGGATAAGTACTTGCCACTGGTGGAATTCTCTTACAACAACAGTTATCAAGCAAGTATAGACATGGCTCTATTTGAGGCGTTGTATGGACGAAAATGTCGTTCTCCAGTATGCTGGGACGAGGTGGGAGAAGCAACGTTGTTGGGACCAGAATTAGTACGCATGACTACAGAAAAGATCCAAATGATTCAACAATGTATTCAAACCTCACAAGATCAACAAAAGAGTTATGCCGATCTTTATAGAAAGGACGTGGAGTTTAATATTGGAGATCATGTATTGTTACGTATTGCTCCATGGAAAAGAGTTACAAGATTTGGAAAAAGAGGAAAGCTCAATCCAAGGTTTTTTGGTCCATTTGAGATTCTTGACCAAAAAAGAAACGTAGCCTATAAACTCGCGTTACCTCCAGACATGTCTCGTGTTCATAATGTTTTTCACATATCTATGCTTCGTAAATATGTGAAAGATCCAAACCACATTATTGCGTTAGAACCAGACAAGATAGCCGAAGATTTAACGTACGAAAAGGTACCTGTTAAGATCTTGGATAGGAAAGAGCATGTCCTACGCACCAAGATTATACCACAAGTTAAGGTTTTATGGAGAAACCATGCTATTGAGGAAATGACATGGGAGTTGGAGTCAGAAATGAAAGTGAGGTACCCTCACCTTTTCGATACACCAGGTACGTACGTCAATTTCGAGGACGAAATTTCATAAGGAGGGGAGGTTGTAAGACCCCAACCTTTTATAAATAAAATCGAATTTCCTCTAATTATTATTCTTGATTAATAAGGTGGTAATTTGATATAATATTTTGGTTATGGGTGAAATGTGCAATTTTTGCAAAATAAACAAGTGGATATTAAAATATTTATTTTTGTCGGGGAATATTCTTTTGGTCGTGGAATATTCTTGCTGTCGGGGAATATTCGTACGACGGCGCAGCCATTTGTGGCCCCATAACGGAAAATGGTTGGATGAAAGAAAATGACAAAGATTGAGTTTTATAAATAACGGCGTAAATTGTTACCATTAACACTATTGGGTTACCTGGTGGTTAAAATACAGTAATATTCGTGGGTGCACAGTAGCACACGGTATTGCACAGTATTGTTGAATCATTGATTCGTACGTAAGAAGACACTACTCAATAATTATTACATTAATTACTGTTCATTATTTTATTGATTCAATAATTTCTGCGTTGATATTTATATTATTATTGTTTCAATAATTGTCACTGCACAGTATTTTCCATTATCAGATCAATAATTCATATTATTTGAATAATATTATCAGATAACATTATTGGCAATGTCTAGAAAGTTCTATCTAAGGAGAGGTTTGGTCACCTAATTGCGCGCCAATAAGGAGAAATCCTTATTGGAAATCCCCATCTATCCTAGGAACGGTCTGGTTGTCAGTACTGTGATTCTATAATATTATTTTTGAATAATTAATTATTGATTATTATGATAAGAAAAATATTCATTTTATGGGGATATAGATGGAGAAAATTTTTAATGTGACAATTGTTGAAAATTAATATTTTATCTTTTTCTGATAAATAATTCATTTAAATATATTATTTTAATAATATATTAACGGTGATATTTTTACAATGAATGTAGGATATATGAGTATAAGAGGAGGAAGAGTATTTTTGTGGCATTAAATGTTTAACACATGTTTTGTGTATTGGTGGACACAATTTTTGACCGAAAAATAATTATAGACTGTAAAATCGCCCGTTTGTGGATTTTGGATATTTTCGGTTTGGAATTTGGAAAAACTCAAAACTACAAAGTTGTAGAGAATTCAATTTCAGGTAGAATGGACATAAAATTCGTATTTTTCTGATAAACGGTCTATTTTCTATGAATTGTTGAAGTTTCAGAAAATAAAATGATTTTTATTAAATTGCGGGACCCACTTTTTGGTTGGTGGATTAAACATGTGGCCTGCTGGGATGAATTTCAGAATTGGCATGCCTTGACAAGTCTTGGTCTTGGCATGCGTAAGGAAAATAAGAAAATATTAATTTATTATTTTAGTTTCCTTTGGCGTTCTAGCATTTTCCTATAAATAGAGGGTCAAGTTAGAATTGAAAATCACACCAAAAATAAGTTTTCTCTCATTCTCTCTCTATATTATCGAGCGTATTCTTGTGAGTATACTTTGAGTGTTGCTATACGGTGCGAGTTTCTGTCAGCACTATACCGAAATTCAGTCAGAAGTACGGTTATTTTGAGGTAAGGGATGTTATTTCTTTCGCAAATGATATTATTTTCTTCAATATCATTATGCCAAAATATTGGTTGAACTCTTTATCAAATTTAGAACTTGTTGTGTCGGGGTAACTATTCATGTATACAGCACTATTCACGTATAAGGTACTATTCACGAATACGACACTATTCACCGAAAAATGAAAATTTTCCTTTTTATCCAAGATGTCTATTTTGGCTACTATCTTTGATTATATCCATGTTTTGATCGTTATTTTTGAGTTCTGCTTCAAAATTGTTTATTATAAAGTATTATCGATCTTGGATAAACTGTTAAACGAATTCCAAATATTTGTCCTTCTATCTCACTGGATTCGTTCTAAAAAAATATTTTTCATCATTCTCGGTCCTTAATGGTGATACTTGATGAATATCTTTGGACTATAGTGCAAAGATGAATGATTAAACTGATGAATCTCTTTGGCCCGTAGTGCAAAGATGAACAAGTGTTGAGATGAACATGACCAACTGGCGATACAAATGAATATCTTTGGCCTGTAGTGCAAAGATGATTAAAGATGTATATTGATTGTTGTTACAGGGATGAAATATTGATGATGAACTTTTAAATCTTAGAAGACAGTAGAATTCATTCTCTACGTGACTTTTCTAATGGATTGCTGTTTTCGTTGCATTTGTTGATCTAAAACTTGTTGTCTATTATATTTTATCAGATTTTTCCCTGTTGAAGACTAACGATCATTTGTTGTATATTATCTTAGTCATAATATTCTTTACTGAGCTAGTTGAGCTCACCCTTTCCTTTTTGTTTCATTTTTCTTCTTAGGAGGTGAGAACATAGCAGGATCGAGTCGGGGTATGGAGTGATGGTTCTAGGAAGATATTTTAGCAGTCCTCACTATTTCTATAAAATAGTGTTTGAATAATTATAATGAGGACTTATTTACGTGTGGATATTGTCTAGAAGACAATATTTGTATTTAAACTCACAGTATGTATTGTCGTATTTCACACGACATTTGTATTATTGAAGTTGTAGTTTGCTTTATGTATCATGTATTTGGCGACTCAGAATGGGTGTTGTATACCTATTTTGGGGGCGTCACAATGCTGCTACGTCCAGCCTCAATATCCTCTCCATGACTTGAGATCTTATTACATCCTGTAATAAAAAAACTCCTTCAACAGGCGGAGAAGCATTTACAAAGTTTTATACATAAACTTCCAATATTTTCCAACTAATCTATCTTGGACAGCAAGCTCTCAGCTCCCTCCTCAAGTTTGGTTGTACTTTTTTTGAGTTTAGTTCTATTCTATGATCTGGTCTTGAAACAACCTCTTCCTCACCTCACAAGTTCATTAGAGACCCAACTCTTAGCTGGCCTCTCTAAGACTCTGGTCTTGCTCGAAGAATTACTCATATTTCTCACATGTATATAAAATAAACTAACTCTAATCTTTTCCCTTTTTTACAAAGTGTTTAACAAAATTTTACTTCTAAAATAAGAAGATATAATTTAGTAAAGATATATAAAAGTTTAAATAACTTTTATATTTAAGGCTTCTCAAATAAGCAAGTATCATTTAAAGAGCAACTATATTTATAAAAGTTCAAAGACTTTTATACTTGAGAAAAAATATGCTTCTTTGTAAGCAGATAACAATTTATGCTTTGATTAAATAATGCTTCTATTTAAGCAAATATGTAAATTATGCACTGTTATAAAAGTTTAAATAATTTTAATATTTTGTGTGAAAAGTGCTTTTTGAATAAGCAAATAGATCAATTTTAGCTTTAACTCAAAAATACTTTTATATAAGAAGATATATAGTTTAATGTAAATTTATAAATAATTATTTATTCTTTATGGATTAAAGAAAATTCACTTTAAGTTTAAATATAAAAGTCTAAATAACTTTTATATTTAGAGTGAAAATGTTTCTGAGTAAGCAGATAAGTTGTTTTAAGCTTTTGAATCAAATATGCTATATTTAAGCAGATATATTTACTTAAGTTTGTGATATAAAAGTTTAAATAAATTTTATATTATGCAACAAGTATTTTATGAATAAATGAATTTATGATCAAATACTTGTGATGACAGATATCAAGTATAATAAATAAATAAGATAAGCAATACTTGATATAAAAAATATATTTGTTTAACTCAAAGAATATATGATAATATTTTATCTATTATGTGACATGTTATAAATAAAGTCACTTAGTACTATAAGGAATCGTACGGTTCGATTCCCTCACTTAAGAAGAATATCTTCGTAACCTTTCGGCGTCTAAGTATGACAGAATTTAAAATTTCACAATTGATATTTATATAAATATTTTCGATAGATTACTTAGATTTTCAAATCCTATTCGGATGATTCACTCTTTTAAGAGGAATATCTCAGTGTTGTTTTGAACTATCAAGTGTAGATCTATTTTATGATATTTATTTAAATAATATCAATAAAAAAATCACTTAGTAGTATAAGGAATCGTACGGTTCAATTCTCTCATTTAAGAGGAATATCTAGTAGCCTTTCGACGTCTAAGTATGACTTTTTATTTGATAAATTGATGAAATATAAATATATATAATTGTTTATAACAATTTATATTAGTATATCTATAAATTTAAATAAGTAAGAGATAATTCAAATAAACTAAATCAAATAACTTCTCAATTATTTGGACCAATTTCATCTTCTCAAATAATCAAAACTTTGATAAGAAGAGATAGAAAGCTTCTTAGAGAGCTTTTCTTTTTCTTTTCTTGTTAATTGGCAAAAACCAAATGAATGAAAGTGTCTCCTATTTATAAATTTTTGAGGTTGGGGTAAAATGGTAATTTGGAAATCTGTTTTAAAAAACAATGGCTAGGATTGCTTAGGTTTAGATTTAATGGTGCGGATGAGATATAAATAAGTTCATGCGGATTACTTAATTTAAGACATTTGGCCCTTTGAATTTTTGACCAATTTATTCATGTATTATCCACATGTCTAAAATGAATTAAAAAATCTCTATCCTCTCAATTTCAGTCAACACAAGCTTTTAATGCTCAACAAATGCCTTTGTCCGAAAAAGCATGTCCCATTTCATTCCCAGCATATGCAATTTTTGGTTAAGGCTTTGAGCCATTAATGGTCACATGCCTTAAATTCCCTTTTTCAATTTTAATCATATACACATGCACATGAATATACATACACGGTTACACACACACAAACACATATTTAATATGCATTAATTCCCAAGTTTCAATTTAATCTTTCTATATCTCAGCACATTTATTTTCCATATCTTTCCATATATCAACACATGCAGTCAAACTAGCAATCAATGAGCATATTAATTCACCTTTTGTCTCAAAATAATTGTTTCAACACTATTTCGATCAACATGTATTTTCTATTACTTTATATTAAATTATCAAGAAAATGGATTCTATAAGATTTCGAAAATATTCTTAGTCAAAATAAATAAGATAATTAAAACTGTTATAATATAAATCATATGGAGAGGATTCTATCCTTTTAATTAATTTATTTACTAATTATTGTTATCATCAAAATAAGACTAAAAGTTACAGACCTAACAGAGTACTATTTATTCGGGGTAATATTCATGCTGGAGTATTATTCATCCGGGGTACTATTCATACTGGAGTACTATTCACGACGAAATTTAGTTTTTTTTTCTTTGTCCAAATTATCTTTGAAATATGAATCTTAAATATCATTCTTGAATTTTACTTCGCAATTGGTGATCATGTTGACAATTTGGATATTTTTGAACTCTGGATAAATTAAATTATAAATCCTTAATATTTATCATTGATCTCACTTGATTCATTCTTTATATGATTATATCATTGTCATCATCCTCATGCTTATGTTCTGGTGAAAGTCATCTTTGTCCCATATTGCAAAGATAGACTGTTGATTGGTATGATTATGACCAAAAATTATATATTGTTATAATCATGACCTTTAATGTTACAAATAAAGGTTTGTGGTGAAAATTCTTTTTGGCCCATAGTGCATAGATGGACAGGTGTTTGGCATAATCATGACCACTGGTGATACAAACGAATATCTTTGGCTCGTAGTGCATAGATAATTCGTTGGTTTGAAACAATTATTGATTGGTGTTACATGGATAAAATATTGATGATGGACTTTTAAAACATAGAAGATAGTAAACATCATGCTCTACTTGACTCTTCTAATGGATTGTTATTTCCGTTGTAGTTGTTGATCTAAACCTTGTTGTCCATTATAGTTTATATAATTTATCATTGTTGATGGCTAAAGATAATTTATTTCTCATTATCTTAGTCATAATATTCTTTATTGGGCTAGTTGAGCTCACCATTTTCCTTTTTTTTTCCATTGTTATTCTCAGAAAATGAAAGTGTAGCTGGGACTAGTCGGGGAGTGGAGTAATGTTTCGAGATAGTTACTATAGAAGTCTTCATTATGTTGTGAAATAATGTGATAATAACTATAATGAAGACTTAATTTGAGTTTGGATATTGTCATATTATGTACAATGTAGTATTTGTATTCAAACTCACAGTATGTGTGGACTTATTTTGAATGACGGCTTAATAGTTGTAAATAGGGAAGTTTGTATTGAAATTTTTTAGTATGTATTTGACGACTCAAAATGGGTTGTGCGGACCTATTTTTGGGAGCGTAACAACTAAGGTTTTGGTTAAAGGAATCTTTAACACTTCTATAGATAGAGGTGTAATCTTGGCATGTTTTTTCTTAACCCGAAGGATCTTTTTACTTTCTTCGGCGGGCATGTCTAGAAGGCTTTCTGTAAGAGTGAGAATCTGAGTTGTTCTGGGTTTTGAAGCTTTTTTGACTGCTCTCTTTTTGATTCGGGTAGAGGATGGTTCTTCGGTTGTGGCTTCGGCGATGGTAGCTTCTGAAGTTGGGGGGTTGATGGATTCATCGGGGGATTTATTAGATAAGAAATCTTCAAGATCTTTCCTATCGATGGTTGTTGGTTTGAGGAGCGATACTGCATGATATAAAGTATGTTGACACAATTGGTAAGACATAAAGTTCGAACTAAAGGAAAGTTGGCTTCAGAACTTACATTTATAGTCATAGATCCACGCTTGTTTGGTTAGAAGGACGAAGCTCCATTCTTTCATCGACTGTTTCTCCATTAGCTTCGCCATCTCCAGTACTCGTTTAGGGGGGGTATCGCTGAAGTCAACGTTCAGGCTTTTGTAGGAAGCCAAGTTCGGGAGTTTGTGAGTTTCTAGCCCCTTGACGAGGAACAAGTATTTGTGCCATCCTTTGTTGCTAGAAGCAGTGTCCATCAATGGGTGCTTCTGGATTTTGGGGTTCGTTTTTGGGGGTTGTTTGCTCAAGACTTTAAATCCATGTTCTCGGGAGTTTAACAGTTGGAATAGGGTGAAGAAGAAGTCAATAGAGGGGGGACGCCTATTTTGTAGCAGAAGGCGATGAAAGGAATGATGTGGATGTAGGAGTTCAGCACCAGTTGGGTGATGCCGATGTTGATAAACCCTAAGAGGGAAATGATGAAAGGGTGAAGGGGTAATCGAACCCCTTTTTCCAGAAGAGTAAGGGGCGTGGCTGTCCATCCGTCGGGTCGAAAGTACATTTGATCAGTGGGTGAAGGCGATTTAAGTTGATGAGTTAGTGGGATTTGATAGTGTTCCTGGATCATGAGGAGGTCTGAATCAGTGATTTGGGAGGGGGTGTTGGCATGGGGGAATCTTGTTTCGTTGGGATGCTTACGCATCATTTTTTGGAAATCCGACTTTATTTTGGCTGGATTTTGGATTTGGGTTTTGGGAAGAAGTTCCGAGGGTGGTGATGGTGGAATTGGTGGTTATGGCACTGACGGTTGGGTTTGGGTTTTGGAAGGATGTTCCGGTAGGGGTAATGGTGGAATCAGTTGATATGGTGCAGATGGTGGATGTGGGTGGTGCAGGGATGGTCGAAAGGGGAATGGCGTGGATGGGTTCATCATTGGTGGATGTGGTGTTAGTCGGAGTTGGAGAGGAAGCCATTAATGAAGATTGGGAGGATGATAGCCGGGGAGAGAATTTTTCTAAAGGGAGAGAGAGTTTTGAGATTCAAGTGAAGCGAAGATTTGTCTGCTTTGGGGAAAAATGATGTTTGTTTGAGAAATAGAATTTGAAGGTACGTGTTCATTCAATCATGTCTGGATACTGAGGGACGGCTCATTAAGGGATATCATGATAGGGCACGTGAGTGGAGTTGAAAAGCTTAGTTGCCATATGGGCTTCAAAGGTTCTTGGGCTTGATTCAGTTCAATATTAGTTATTGGGTCGTGCTTGGAGTACTCTTCTATTAAATATTTTATTTGAATGGAAGACCCGGGGGGCAATGTTGGACCATGACTATTAGGGTCCGATTGAATTGGTGGATTGCAATCCACATGAGGTTATTTAAACCCATGTGGGATTCTGTTTTGGCAATTGGAGTATTTTAAGGAATCGATGATTCCTAGTTTTTATTAATTTGGTTTCTAAATACAGAGGAAGGTGTTGGAATTTGAACCAACTTCCTTATTTTTATGGGATCTTATACAATCCCATTAAGGAATTATACCTAATGAGAAACCCTAATTCAATACGGGGAAGGACTTTACGGAGGTGGTGAGATCACTATAAATACAAGGCTTTACTCTAATTCTAAAGTACACACATAATTATTACTTTTCAGCACTAGAGCATTAAGCCTCTATTGTTAGCTTTGTTCAACATGTACTTATTCTCATATCGGAGCTATCTCCCAACGGCGCAAGCTGTTAAGCTTTCGGTGTTTACTCGTTTTTGTATAGGATTGGACGCGCTTTGGTGATTGAAGCGCGTGGACGGATCTTTGTGTTAACAATTAAATTAGTTGACCAAGTATCTTGTGATTGACTGTGTCATAAAGTATATTTTTATCTTTTTTAATACCACGTCATTTAAGACGCATTTAATCAAAAATTTAATACCTCTAACATTATTTAAATAAAATTTTATTGTGAACATAAGAAAGCAGTTCCGGTGGAGTGGGGAGATAACTTGTACATCCACACGACAAATGTATGTTGCAAATCTAGATATAATTAGGAAATATTTATCTTCATAATTAAAGAAATTGTTTTCTTCATAATATATAAACAGTGGCGAAGCCAGAAAGTTATAGTAATGGGGTCAAAATTATTAGCAAGTTAAAAAAATTTTGACAGGGGTTCCCCGGGCCATTTTTTTAATACTTTATACTTTCGGGCTAGACAAATACATCCAAATATTCAATTTAATAATACTAACAAAAAGGAGAAATCACAATTGATTTCTGAAAACAAAACTGAGGTTTTGCTTTACCCATTGTCTCTCTATTTTGTGGTTGAAGTGCTGAACAGATATTGATGTATGAGATTTAGGACTGAGATTTGGCCGCTTGGGTATCTCTAATTAAAAAAAAATTCTGAGTGGGGTCAAAAATTGAGTGGGGTAAAAAAAAATTTAAGTACTTTTAAAAATTGAGTGGGGTCAATTGACCCCACATTTTTACCCTAGCTTCGCCCCTGTATATAAAAGCCTTATATATTAAACTCAAATAATTATACTTGGAAATATATATATATATATATATAGGGACCGGATCAGGTCCGAACGTCCGGATTTTAACAAAATCCGGACCTTTTTTTTTTTTGCTTTTTTTTTTGAAACAACTAAAAAAAAAAAATTTATGGAACTGAAATTTTTCCATAATACAGTGTTTTGGGCGTGATTTGGATGCCTATACCAAAACATTTCTGTACAGTCTGGGCAGACTGTACATACATTGGTTGGTATAGGTATTAAAAACACACCCAAAACACTGTATTATGGGAAAATTTCAGTTCCATAAATTTTTTTTTTTTTTAGTTGTTTCAAAAAAAAAAGCAAAAAAAAAAAAATTGGTCCGCATTTTAGATCCTGTCCGGACTCCCGGACAGGATCCATTCTGTATGTATATATATATATATATATATATATATATATATATATATATATATATATATATAATTCTCCCAATTTCTGATATCACCTATAACATTCCAGCTCCACATTAAAACATGTGAAAAAATTATTTGTATATAAAAAATTAGGTTACTAACAATAGAATATTCAGTCGGTTTAAGAAAAATTGAAAAAAATACTATTGAACTAGTTGTTTAAGATATTGTTTGGATCGATTTACCCAAATTGTTACACCATCTATACTCATTAACAACGTCATTCCAATTATTTGAGTAAGTATAGGATACAAGGTCAATTTTAATGCTTTTCCCAGAATCTTGCCATCTTAATTCTTAACTTATGAAATACCATTATTTTGATAAAAGAGAATTTTGAGATCGCTCCATTTTTATTTTACATAATCTTTATTTTTTGTGAACTCTATTTTTTAAAATTTTTGAAAAAATGAAACGTATATAACTAAATTGGGACAAAGGGAAAACATATTTAACGTGCCTTAGTTGAAAACTTTTAAAGTGTAAATTGCATTATTAAGCTGATACCTTCATATAATACAGTACTGAAAATGACCCCTAGTAATTTCTCTAATTAAGCATGCATGCAAGTGATGATAGAGGTACTTCACTAATCAAAGAAAGTACATGAAGTGACATATAGCCTGCTTAAAGAGAGACAAGAATCTTGTTAAAAGCTAGATAATGGAGTTTAGCATGAGACACTTATAAATATATATGTTGTAACTTTTTGACCATTAATCTCTACTCCAAATATGCTTATTAGGTCAATGAGGGGAGCCCATAAAAAGATAGTAACTTAAAAGCTTGAGAATCCTATGTGAATTTTACACGCACACACACACACACACACACACACACACACACACACACATATATATATATATATATGAATAATCTCCTAGTTAGTCACTAAATTATAAACAATAATCACTTTTAGTCCCCTAACTCTTTTTTTTCCAATGCTTTTCATTCTCAAATTTTATAATTTATGCAATCTCATTCCAACTTCACACAAAAATAGTTTAAAGGGGACTAAACTTGAATAACAACTTATAATTTGAAGACTAAATCTTCAAAACAACCAAAATTTTGAAACTAAACGTTTAAAGCAACTTAAAGTACACACGATCCTACCTTTATCATGCCAAAATTTAAACTAATGGTTTTTTTCTAATTTAGACTAAAATTACACTCACTCACTCACACACCCAAACCTTGTGAATGCCAAGGTCCGATCCCAGTAATTTAGCTTTTCAAAGTTATGATGCTACCATAAGGCTAAAGGCTTAATTGTTCTTTTTTAACAAAGAATATATTGAAATTTTCAAATTTAATTCAATTTTTTCTTGGGTATTTTGGAAATTTAACCTAGAGTCAGACACAAATTCTTGAAATATGTGCCATATCAAAAGCTGTAATTGTTATGGGATGTAGGGAGTATGATTTGTGGATGAATTTTTGCCAAAAAAAAATAAGCTGCCATCAAATATATTTTATTATCCTAAATTATTACTCTTTTTTAATTTTGATAATTCACTTTTGAATTTTTTCAATTAATTAAATAAATAAATTATTAATTTTTTTTCACTTTTGTCCAAATTTACTTAAAACGTCAGAAATTGATATTGTGTCCCTCTAAGTGAAACCATGTCCAACTGATGTGTATTTAAAAAATAATACTTCCATTATTTTTATTAATTTAGATTGTTTAATCAAAGGCAAATATGATAGAAAAATTATATCGGAACATGCTATTACATAAAATAAAATAAATTAATTAATTTGGTACTTACATGAATTGAGAGAAGACATCTTGTATGTATTAAGCTTCCGCTGCACTTAAGAATGAAAGTCTTCAATTGTTTCTCTTAATCTTATGATGGATGTATAGGTGTATATAAAGTTCTTGAGACGACAATTAGGACGAAACTCTAGGGCCCATTATACCAAATAGTATTAAGAATATTATTTATAGGTCACATAATTAATTACCAAACCCATAAATAAAGTGATTAAATTAATACAATATGTAAGCCCAATAATTACATAAATAGTGGAGGCCACAAAAAGAATAAAATATTCTAACATTCTCCCACTTGGTCGAGAAATACTATTTATATACAAAACATAACACTTACAATCATTAATTTGGCCAAGTATTAATTTAATGTCTACATCATGTTCAAATAAAAACATCAATGCGAATTAATACAATCTTTGTGTCATTATTAACACAAGATCCTCATTAGTTACACAATTAGTACTTGTATTAGAAAAAATATTAACATTAAGCATAACATGTATGAATAGAGTTTACATAAGTGGTAATAAATTAAACTCATTCATATGGTCCAAAACATAACTGTTTGCTCATAAGTTCTTAAGTGTGCACAATAAAGAGAATAGCAAGCCATAAACATAATGTGAAGTTAAAAACAACGAGTTCAAAAAATGTTGTCTTACATCAAAATAACTCACTAATTAAGACTACCAGTTAAACCCATGTCGACAACATGTTTTAAAAAAGAGCTTGAGTGGTAAGCCTTTCGTAAGTAGATCTGCTAACATATCATGCGTACTAATATACTTAATGACATCGCTTTGATCTTCAACTCTTTCCCTGACAAATAAGTACTTAGTGTCGAGGTACAGTCTAGCACCACTCGAACTGGTACTATTGGAAAAACTAACAGCAGAATCATTATCACAAAATACTTTCAATGCCCTTGAAATTGAATCTACAACTTTAAGTCCTGAAATAAGATTTCTCAATAATATTGTGTGACAAGTAGCATGATAAAAAGCCACATATTCTGTCATCATCGTGGAAGTGGTAGTTAACTCATGTTTATGACTCTTCCACGAAATAGGGCCTCCTGAAAGCATAAATATTTACCCTGATGTAGATTTCTTTTCGTCTTTAAACTTATCAAAATTAGAATCAGAATAACCAACAACTTCAAGGTTATCTATCTTTCTAAATATAAGCATAAAATCCTTAGTAGCATTTAAGTAACGTAAAACCTTTTTGGCTGCTTTCTAGTGATCCAAACTTGGATTTGACTGATAACATCCAAGCATACTAGTTACATACGCTATATCTGGACTTGTACAAACTTGACCGTACATAAGACTTTCAACCACAAAAACATAGGGAATAAGATTCATTTGATCACGTTAAAGTTAATTCTTAGGACATTAATATATGAGCCAAATTTATCACCCTTAACAATAGGGGCAATAGTAGGGGAGAAATTTTGTATGTTGTATTTGTTAAGAACTTTATCAATATAAGCTCTTTGGAACAATCTTAATATCCCGCGAGACATATCTCGATGAATTTTACTACCTATAACGTAAGAGGCTTCACCGAGATCCTTCAAATCAAAAAATTTCAAAAAAAAAATGTTTGGTCTCATGCAACATGTCTAAGGTATTACTTGCAAATAGTATATCATCAACATACAAAATAAGAATAACAAATTTACTCCCACTGACCTTCAAGTATATGCATTGATCCACTATATATTTCTTAAAATCAAAATTATTCATCACCTCGTGAAACTTAAGATACCATTGTCGAGAAGTCTGTTTTAAGCCATAGATGGACTTCTTAATTCTACAAATCATATGTTCTTTGCCTTTAACCAAAAAACCTTATGGTTATGCCATATAGACATTCTCATGCAAGTTACCATTAAGGAATGCGGTTTTAACATCCATCTGATGTAACTCTAAATCATAATGAGCTACTAGATCTATAACTATTCTAAATGAACCTTTCCTGGAAACTGGAGAGAAAGTTTTATTATAATTCACACCTTCCTTTTGAGTGAAACCCTTAGCAACCAATCGAGATTTATACCTTTCAACGTTCCCTTTAGGATCTAATTTGGTATTATAGACCCACTTGGAACCAACAGGTTTAACACCTTTTGGTAATTCTTCAATATCCCAAATGTTATTACGCTCCATTGATTTCAACTCATCATTAATGGCTTCAAGACATTGAGTTGATTTAGCACTACTAATGACCTCTTTATAGGAGATAGGATCCTTAATCTTACTTGAATCAAAGTCAATCTCATTAAGATATGTTATAAAATTATAAAAATTAACAGGCTTTCTAGGACTTTCTAACCTACGTAAAGGTTACACAATTTCAGGAAAATATGATTTTTAATAATGTGGGGTTCAACATTAGGTGGCGACTCAGCTATCTCAGGGGCATCATTCGCCTCAATAGGAGGTTGTTGTGCCACGCCCTCTTGAATTACAAGATTAGAAACATAAATCATATTTTTTTTCAAGATCAATTTTTCTAGGCTCACCACTCCCACTTAAATCACCATTTTCTAAAAACTTTGCGTGCCTAGTCTCAACAATTCTAGTGGTATGTGTGGGATAGTAAAATCAAAGACTCTTAGATCTATCAGGATACCAAATGAAATGGCAACTAATGGTTTTAGAGTCAAGTTTATTTATTTGTGGATTAAAAATCTTAGTCTCGGCTGGACAGCCCCACACCCGTAAGTATTTTAAACTAGGTTTCCTATCTGTCCAAATTTTATAAGGAGTGTTAGGAATAGATTTGCTAGGAACCCGGTTTAAAATATGAACAGCTGTCTTTAATGCCTCAGTCCACAAAAATATAAGTAAGTTGGAATTATATAACATACTACACACCATATCCATAAGGGTACAATTTTGCCTCTCGGCTACACCATTCTGCTTCAGTGTACCAGGCATTGTATACTGAGTGACGATGTCATTTTCTTGACAAAATAAGGTAAATGGACCAAGACTATAACATGTATCGGAGTGTTTACCATAATACTCTCAGCCTCTATCTGCTCTCACTACTTTAATATTTCGGTCAAGTTAATTTTCAACTTCAACCTTGAAAATTTTAAACATATTTAGTGATTCAGAATTTTCATTAATCAGGTAGACATAAGTATAATGAGAATAGTCATCAATAAACATAATAAAAGATTTGTGTCCACCAAGTTCAAGAGAAAATGTTCCACATATATTCGTGTGAATCACCTCAAGAAGTGCACCACTTCTAGTGGCTCCTTTCTTACTTCCTTTCGCAAATTTTCCTTTTATGCATTCAATACAATGGTCAAGATAAGAAAAATCTAGTGAATAAAGAATTTCATCCTTTATAAGACGTTACATTCTATCTTTTGAAATATGGCCTAAACGTTTATGCCATAATTTTGAAGAATTTTTATTATTTAGTTTTCTCTTATTTCCACTTTTAGAGGTACTTTTTATCACATTCATTGTTAACAAAGATTCAGCAAAGACATTATCTAAATTCATCTTATAGAGGTTTCTCTCTAAAGAGCCAGAACCAATAACATGAGAGTAATGATAAATAATTATTTTATTATTCCCAAATGATATGTTAAAATTATGTACTGTAAGTGTACAATGTCGAATTGAAGAACTGGCAAGTACAGGTCGTACCCACGGAGACTAGATTAATTTTAATATTTCCTTAATATCTATTTTAGGCAAATTAGAAATAAAGATTGAGAATTAATTAACTAGAATATGAAAACTAATAATGAGAAAATAATCTAGGAATCCAAATCCATTAAATAATAAACATATTATATAATTCAATCTCTTCTATTTTTATAACTCAACTATGATTTTGATCTCCCTTCCCTTTAATTTAGTAATTTTATAATTAACGTGGGCAAGTATAGACTATGAAAATTTAAGGATTAACTATAACCCATCAAAATTTCTTTGAGCAAGCGTAGATTATGAAAAACTCATATCTTAACAATAATCTATCAAAACCACTTAATTAATCTAAAATCACATAAGAACTATAAAATGAAGGTATTTCAATAACGAAACATGAAGGCGAAATTAATTAAAAATAAAAGCATAAATAATAGAAGAGATGAAAAATATTATCATTAATAATTATTTAATTTCATCTTCATCCTAGATTAAAGAAATTAACTAGACATGGAAATAAATAAACTAACTAAAATAAAGAAAAGAAGAAGATTAAAAACAAAAAAGAAAACTCCCTTTAATTAACGACCATCCAACGAACGTACAATAAAGAAGTAATTTAATCTACTCCTACTCCTAACCTAAACTAATACAATACCTAATAATTCATCCTCTCTAAAACAAGAGACCTATTTATAGGAAAAATAACTTTGAACCCTAATTTAGATTCATTGAACTTGAACACTTCTGTTCCCTTTCTATGTAGGTTTTAACTTCCTATTGACAATCAACTTCTTAAAGAGATCTTCTAGATAGACTTTTCTTTCTCTTGTTTGATTTGACTTGCACACCAAGATTAATTGTTCCACCTATTTCCTTCTACTTGCAGGATTTTTCTTGGATATTCTTTACATGAATAAAAACATTAAATATAGCTTGATCATCAAGATTTTGACTTTATTGCAATAAATATTAAATCCTACAAAATAAAATAAAACATATTAATTTAAAAAACTAATATAATTAAAATGACAAAATTAGGGATAATAAAATGTATGAATTATGTGTCTATCACCAAACTTAAATGAAAAATCGTCAACGTCAAGTTTAGATACAGAAATTAAATTTTGTGTCATATTGGGAACATAAAGAGTATCATATAAATATAAGGTGAAACCACTCTCCAAAACTAAAGGAAGAGTTCCTCCAGCTTCAACTTGTATAGACTCTCCATTTTAAATTTTAATGGTTCTTTTCCCCTTTTGGAGTGTCTTCTTTAAAAGGAATCCCTGCAATGAATTAGTAATGTGAACCATAACACCAGTGTCAAACCACCATATATTAGAAGGAACATCAATTAGAAATGATTTTTAAGTTATATAGACATAAATTT
Organism: Panax japonicus; assembly: GCA_020205505.1. Taxonomy (NCBI): domain Eukaryota; kingdom Viridiplantae; phylum Streptophyta; class Magnoliopsida; order Apiales; family Araliaceae; genus Panax; species Panax japonicus. Next base: position 46,249,702 of record CM035101.1, on the reverse strand, counting down.
CTTTTCAAGCCATTCTCTGAACTAATGGCATTCTTTCTGAATATGTCATTGCTTCTTACAAAAGCGAAATTTAGGACCTGCCTCAGAGTTGTTACCTAAATAATTTACCTTATTTGTTTTTGGTAGAAATTGAGTTATCCTTATTCTTAAAACCTTTGTCATTTTTATGAGCCTTCTTCTTATGGAATCCAGTGGTAGTCAAATAAGCAACATTAAGTCTTTCAATCTTAAGCCTTTCTTTTTCTTGGACGCACATGACGATTAACTCGCTCATCTTCCACTTTTCTTTCTACGTGTTATAATTGATCTTAAATGGATCAAATTGTGTAGGAATAGAAGTCATAATGAAGTAAACAAGAAAATCCTCAGAAATCGTCATGTTTATACCCTTTAATTTAAAGGCCATATCGTTCATCATCATAATGTGCTCGCATACTCCACTAACCCCATCATGCATGCTAGTGAGCATTTTCAAAATAAGGGTACTTGCATGAGTTTTAGAAGAACCTTCAAATTTTTCCTCGACTGAAGTTAAGTACTCTTCAGCATTCTCAAAGTTAGGAATAGCTCCTTAAATGGCTGTCGTGATAGAGTTTTTCATAATCATAAGGGACATGCGGTTGGATCGCTCCCACTTTTCATAAATAACATTTTGCTCAATTGAGCTAGTAGCTGTAAGTGGAGCAGGAGGATCCACTCGTAATGCATAGTCCAAATCTATAACGTCGAGAACAATTTTCACTTACTATTTTCAAGCAGTAAAATTAGTTCCATTCAAGGCTTCAATTCCAGAGAGATACCCAGAAATACTAGTTGGAGTCAATGCTGAAATATAATCAAGCTCATGAGAATACTTACAAAAAACTAAAAGAAATTCACAATGTACAATAATAATTAATAATTAATCATAATAAAACCAACTATAGGGCAAACAGTTAGTTACATAAAATCTATTTATAACACCCAAAAATAGATTTTAATGAGACTTTGGTGCATAATTATCAATCTTTCGTTGGTCCAATTAATAATATACTAATAACATCCCCATAAAATAATGCACAACACATTTATCCACGCATCACTGTTGGGCAGAAAATGAAATAAACATTTTACTTATGTAATAAAATTTTTATTTAATAAATTCTAATTTTTCCCTTGGATAAAATTAAATATTCATTTATTAAATGTAACATTATGTGACTTTTCTTAATCTTTAATTGTTTCAATTAATAACCTTCCATTGGGTTGATTATTAATTTTAACAATAAAAGAGACACTCGTACATGTAAACTATTATGATCAATTTTCTTTAAAAAATATATATTAATCAAGTTTGAAAATTAATATTATTTATAATTTACATGTAACAATTTAAAAGCCCTAATAATTTATTAAATCATGTTCTAGTATCTTAAAGTAAAATATATAGTTATTAACATGAATATATATATATATATATATATATATATATATATATATATATATGGAAAAAATATGTGTATACAACTGTGTATTACACAGTAGGCTATGACGACGATTTTTTTGGGCTATAGCGACGGTTTCACCCGTTGTCATAGCTATTCTGGGCTATGGCGACAGTTTACCGTCGCTATAGCCCAAAAAATCTGTCGTCCTAGGCTTACTGTGTAATACACAGCTGTGTATATACATATAGCCCTATATATATATAATAATAATAATCAAATTAATTCTAATTTGGGCATAATAATACCATATAGTCAGAATGACTAAAAGATAAATAAATAAATAAAATATTCTAACAACATTCTCTTTCTCGACTGTTGCATATCAGATGATTCCTCATGATAAAATATAACTCCAAATTATTTTCCTTCAAATATGAATTAAGTTCAATTCGGTTTAATAAACGAAAGATATACATTTGATGTCTTTTGTGACGATCATTAAAGGACAAAAGGCAAAAAAACAAATATTATAAAGATGACACCCACAATACTTAATACTCTAACCAATAACAGGTTCCTGCATTGACTTTAAGTTACGCAAAAGATAAATTAAATCCGATTATTATTTATAACGATTTTGTGCTAGATGATTTGAAAATTTGTTGTAATAACAGGCTTAGAATAACCAGTTTGATTTCACCCACATTGTAACTCAGTGAAATTATAAATGAATTCTACCATAATAACGTTATTAATTTATTCTATACAATAGTGTAACTTGGCTCTAATACCAGATGATAGAAAAATTATATTGGAACGTGTTATTACATAATGTGACGCCCCCAAAATAGGTATACAACACCCATTCTGAGTCGTCAAAATACATGGTACAGAAACAACTACAACTTTATTAATACATCATAAAAACTGTGAGTTTAAATACAAATATTGTCTTCTAGACAATATCCATACCCAAATGAATCCTCATCACAATTATTGATACATTATTTTACAAAAATGGTGAGGACTACTAAACAACTCTCTCTAGAACCATCATTCCATACCCCAACTCGTACTCGCTACATTCTCGCCTCCTGAGAAGAAAAATGGAACAAAAAAGGAAAAATGTGAGCTCAACTAGCCCAGTAAAGAATATTATGACTAAGATAATATAGAACAAATTATCGTTAGTCTTCAACAGGGAAAAATCTGATAGAATACAATAGACAACAAGTTTCAGATCAATATTCGCAGCGAAAATAACAATTCATAGAAGAGTTACGTAGATAATGAAATCTACTATAATCTATGAATTTAACAGTCATCATCAATATTTTATCCCTGTAACATCAATCAATATTCATCTTGAATCAAATTTTCATCTTTGCACTACAGGCCAAAGATTTTCATCAGTCGGTTATGTTTATCTCAACACCTGTACATCTTTGCACTACGGGCCAAAGATATTCATAATAAAATCAACCATCTTTGCACTACAGGCCAAAGATATTCAGTAACATCATAATTTAGGACTGAGGATGATGAAAATAATTTTAAAGAAAACAAATCAAGTGAAACAAAAGAACAAGTATTATGGATTCGTACTTTAAACAATCTGAGTTAAAAAATACATCATAAATAATCATATTGAAGTAAAATTCAAGAATGATCAAAACATGGATACAATCTAAGCTAGTATCCATAATAGATATTTTTGACAAAAAATAAAAATTTAATTTTTCTGTGAATAGTGCCGTATTCGTGAATAGTGTCGTATACGTGAATAGTGCCGTATACGTGAATAGTAACCCCGACATAAAAAGTTCCAAATTTGATTAAAAGTTCAGATCAATACTTCGGTATAATGATATTGAAAGAAATAATATCATTTTAAAAAAATAATATCTCTTACCTCGTAAAGACTACTTCTAGTTGAAACACCGGATATAAGCTATGACTTGAACTTGCACCGTATAGCAACACTCAAAGTATCAAAATACTCACAAGAATACACTCAATATATCGAGAGAGAAATAGAGAGAAAACTTCAGTTTCTGGTGTGATTTTCAATTCTAACCTAAGCACCCTATTTATAGGAAATTGTTTAGAACACCAAAGCAGATAATTTAATAAAATAATAATATACTTTTCTTAATTTACTTAGCACACCTCACCAGCTGATTCAACCATTAATGTGTGCCACTCAAATGGAAAAAAACGTTTTCCTTGATAAAAATAAATAAAACTTCCAAAAATCAATTATTTCGGAACTTCAAAACTTCAATAATTCACAATAAATAGCCCTTTTGTCAGAAAAAATTTAAACCACGTGTTTTTTCCATAGGAAATTTCATTATCTACAACTTTGCAGAAGAAAGTTTTTCAAATTCCAAACAAAAATTTACCGAAATCCACAAAAGGGCGATTTTACAGACTATAATCAAATTTCGGTCAAGAATTGGGGACTACCGACACACAAAAAATGTGTTAATCATTTAATGCCACAAAATACTCTTCCTCCTCATATACTCATATAGGCCACATTCATTGAAAAAATATTACCATCAATATATTATTAAAATAATATATTTAAATGAATTATTTTATCAGAAAAAGATAAAATATTAATTTTCAACAATTGTTACATTAAAAATTTTCTCCATCTATATCCACATAAAACCAATATTTTACTCATCATATAAATCAATAATTAATTATTCACAAATAATATTACAGAATCACATTACTGACAACTAGGCAGTTCCCAGGAAAGAGGTGGCTTTCTAATAAGGATCTCTCCTTACTGGCGCGCAATTAGATGACCAAACCTCTCCTTAGACAGAACTTTCTAGACATTGCCAATAATATTATCTAATAATATCATTCAGATAATATGAATTATTGCTCCGATAATAAAAAATACTGTGCAGTGACAATTATTGAAACGACAATAATATAAAATATCAACGCAACAATTATTGAATCAATAAAATAAAATACTGAACAGTAATTACTGTAACAATTATTGAGTACTGCCTTCTTACGTAAGAATCAATAATTGGTGCAATACCGTGTGCTACTGTATTTTAACCACCGGGTATTCCAACAGTATGAACGGTAACAACTACACCGTTATTTATAACCAACTTATTCTTGTCGTTTTCTTCATCCAATCGATTTCCGTTATGGGGCCCACACAAGGATGCTCCGTCGTATGAATATTCCCCGACAGTAAGAATATTTCACGACCAAACGAATATTTTATAACCACTTGCTTATTTGAAATATTTACGCATTTTACCCATAACTTACCACATTAATCAAATCAACACTTACTATTTCAAGATAATAAATAGAGGAAAGTTTCAATTTTATTAATAATAAGTTGGGGTCTTACACATAAAATAAAATCAATTAATTAATTAGGTACTTACATAAATTGAGAAAAGACATCTTGTATGTATCACGTTTTCGCTGCGCTTAAGGATGAAAGTCTTCAGTTGCCTCTCTCAATCTTATGATGGATGTATAAGTGTGTATAATATTTTTAAGACGACAATTGAGATCAAACCCTAATTGTTTTATTTATAGAATATCTAAAGGTCATAATCGTCCATCAAGATTATGAAACCCTAGGGCCCATTATGCCAAATACTATTAGAAATATTATTTTTAGGCAACATAATTAATTACCAAACTCATAAATAAAGTGATTAAATTAATACAATATATAAACACAATAATTACATAAATAGTGGAGGTGGACACATAAAGAATAAAATATTTTAACAAAATATACTCATAATCGACGACTAAAAAGCACAAATCAAAAGCAAGTTGCAATACCCAAAAAAAAATAATAAAGAAATATAATAAATAAATAATATATTTAAATTCATATTTTAATTGGATTTTTCTTATGTTTGGGTCAAATTGTATTTAATTTGTGTGAACTATAATAAGTATGTGATTACATTAATTTGGGTTTTTATACTAATTGGGTCTAATTGATATTTGTGCAATATTAAAATCTTATTAAAATTAGGAGAAACAATTAAATATATTAATAATAAGTAAAACCTAATCTTCCTCATGTACATGTTACGGCTAATTGAGGGAAGAGGAAGGAACAACGGCGACAGAAGAGAAGAATTCAATTCGTTTCCGGTAAGAGAGGTTGATTTAAAATACATTCGGTAATTTATATGATAAGTAAATATTTATTTTATGTGGATATAAATGACGGACAGGAAAATACTTATTTTGTGTGGATATAAATAAAGGAATTAATACTGAGGTGTTTTATCAGTATTTTGTCGGAATGGGGGTATTAAAAATCGTCCATATGTGGATTTCAAACATCTTCTATTTGGAATTTGGAAAAACTTTCTTCTACAAAGTTGTAGAGAATTGAATTTCCTATGGAATGGACATAAGATTTAAATTTTTTTGATAAAAGGGCTATTTATTATGAATTATTGAAGTTCCAAAATAATTGATTTTTGAATTTTAAAATATTTATTTTAAGAGAAATATTTTTTGCAATTGGGTGGGCCCCACATGTGTTTTAAATGTGCTGAATTCAGATTTCAAGAGGTGGGCGTGAAAAAATTTAATAAATATTATTATTTTATTATATTTTCTTCTTTGGTGGTCTAAGCATTTTTCTATAAATAGGATGTTTAAGTTGGAATTAAAAATTACACCAGAATCTGAAGTTTTCTCACTCTATATTATTTAGCATATTTTTGTGAGTATTTTGATAATTTGAGTGTTGCTATACGGTGCAAGTTTCCTTCAGCGTTATATCTGATATTTCAGTCAGAAGTACTATTCTTTTGAAGTAATGGATGTTATTTTCTTCGTAAATGATGTTATTCTCTCAATATCATTATACCGAAATATTGGTATGAATTTTATTATGAAATTTTTACCATTTCATGTCGAGGTTACTATTCACGTATACGACACTATTCACGAGTACTGCACTATTAACGAGTACTGTTCACGAAGTATGATTTTTCTTGTGGAATTTCTATCTTTTCGTGTCAGGATTACTATTCACATATATAACACTATTCATAAATACGGCCCTATTCACCGAAAAATGAAATTTTCTTCTCTTTATCCCAGATGTCTATTATGGTTACTATCTTTGATTGTATCCATGTTTTGATCTTCATTCTTGAATTTTACTCCACTATGGTTTATTATGGAGTATTTTTAAACATAAATTATCTAAAGTACGAATCTTTAATATTTTTCCTTTTATCTCACTGGATTCGTTCTTTAAAATATTTTTCATCATCTTCAGTCCTTAATGGTGATACTTGATGAATATCTTTGGCCTGTAGTGCAAAGATGAATGATTACCTGATGAATATCTTTGGCCCGTAGTGCAAAGATGAACAAGTATTGAGATGAACATGACCAACTGGTGATACAGATGAATATCTTTGGCCCGTAGTGCAAAGATAAATATTTGATTCAAGATGTATATTGATTGATGTTACATGAATAAAATATTGATGATGGACTTTTAAATTCATAGATGATAGTAGATTTCATTCTCTACTTAACTCTTCTAATAAATTGTTATTTCCGATGCGAATATTGATTTAAAACTGATTGTCCATTATATTTTATCTGATTTATTGAAGGCTAACGATAATTTGTTGTTCATTATTTTAGTCATAATATTCTTTACTGGGCTAGTTGAGCTCACCCTTTTCCTTTTTGTTCCATTTTTCTTCTTAGGGGGTGAGAATTTAGCAGGAACTAGCCGGGGTATGGAGTGATGGTTCAAGATAGTTGTTTTAGCAGTCCTCACTATTTTGTAAAATAGTGCATCAATAATTTAATGAGGACTTTATCTGAGTGTGGATATTGTCTAGAAGATAATATTTGTATTTAAACTCACACTATATGTGTTGTCGTGTTTTGCACGACAATTGTATTAATGAAGTTGTAGTTGTTTCTGTACTATGTATTTGGCGACTTAGAATGGTTGATGTATACCTATTTTGGGGGTGTCACAGTTGGTATCAAAGCTTAGGGATATGGTCTCTGGTGGAGATCGAGGAGTAGAACTAGGAGGGGAGAGACGAGTAAATCCTTCGCTAGTGTGTCCTACCTAAGCTTATTTATTATTTGATCAAAATATAGGGGTATTATGTGGTATGTCATTTTCTTTAATTAACCCTTGTTTGTGGTAGTATTTGAGAATAGCAGCTGAAAATGTCAACAATGGAGTGTATGAGACCGTGGAGACACCTTTAATCACCAACTAGGAGAACGTGCAATAGGAAGACAATATTCCTCCTGTAAACAACACTACCGAACAAACGATGAATGATGGGATGTTTAGAAGCTTTTTTCAGTTCATGCAAAATCAAACGAGGGAGACTCGTGTACAAAATATGGGTGGAAATGATAGCAGCGCGGTTTGTCACAGCCAAGTAGTTCAAAGAGTTGGGACCACCAGAGTTTTGGGGAAAGCTGGATCCAATTAAGGTGGAAACGTTGGTCAAACAAATTACCAAGATATTCGATGTCTTGGGATACACAGAGGAACAAAAGGTTCCATTCACCACCTTTATGTTCCGTGGTGAGGCAGATTACTGGTGGGAATCTGTGAAGCGTACCCAGCCAGCCGCACTCAATATGTCTTAGGAAACATTTTAGAAACTGTTCAATGACAAGTACTTTCCTGAAAGTATCCGTCATATAAAAGAGGTAGAGTTTATTAGACTGGAACAAGATAATATGACGGTGTCTCAGTATGAGGCGAAGTTCGCGGAGTTATCCAGGTTTGCACCTCATTTGGTACATAATGAAGAACGTATGACGCGGATGTTTCTGAGAGGTCTAAAACCCAAAATTCGTCAATACCTTATCCCTCACAAATTTTCTCTATATTCAGATGTTGTCACTAGGGCTCAATTATTAGAGCGAGATAATGAGTATGTTCAACTGAGGGACCGCAACCAGGGTTATACCGGTGACAACAGTCATCAAAGCAATGATAACCAGCGGGGAGGGAAAAATATGGACAAAAGCGGTAACCACTCGGGTGTTAATTGTGGCCATGATAATAGGAAAGGTGAGTCAAGTGGAAATTTCAAAAAGAGGAGATTCAACAATGACGGGAAGACATCAGCACCAGCACCAGCAAAAAATTCTAGGGGAGGAGAATGACTGCCAGTTAGATGCAATAGATGCGGAGAGGAGGGACACATAAATCCAAACTATTCACAGCCTTCCAAGGTGTGTTTCAGTTGTGGAAAAGATAGTCATATAGCCCAATTTTTTTCGGTAGCGAATTCAAGTCCAACTGGGACGGTGGCACCAAAGGTGACTACGGACAAAACAAAGTCGGTGGTTCAAGGGAGAGCATTTGTCGTGACTGGCCAAAATGCGAGAAACCCGAACGAGGTGATCACGGGTAAGTTAATCTTAAACTCTTGAAAAGTTTATACCTTACTAGATACCAATTCTACCCATTCTTTTATCTCTCCTGCTTGTGCTCAACATTTGAACTTCATTTCGGAGAAATTAAACTTTGAGTTATCTGATGAGACTCCGTTAGAAGAAACTTTCATTACATCCACTGTTTATAAATCTTGCTTGATCCAAGTTGGCACCATCACATTACCTGTTGACCTTATTTCTTTAAAAATACTTGCATTTGATGTGATTCTAGGGATTGATTGGTTAACTACTCATCATGCCAAAATTGATTGTTTTCAGAAGGTTCTTTGTTTTTATATTCCTAACCAACCTATTATGCGAATTCAAGCAACCAAACCACTAAAGTCAATAACTGTCATATGAAGCCATAAAGCCATTCGTTTATTGAAAAATGAATGTCAAGCTTTCTTAGCCCATGTTATGGACTTTAACAAAAACACGTCAGATTTGAATAATATTTCTGTTGTTAGTGAATTTACTGACGTGTTTCCTGAAGAACTTCCCGGTCTACCCCCAGAACGTGAAGTTGAATTCTTTATTAACCTTGAACCGAGTACAAAACCCATTTCTAAAACCCCATATCGAATAGCTCCTATTGAACTTCAGGAGTTAAAGGTCCAACTACAGGAGTTATTGGACATCGGTTTTATTTGTCCTAGTACATCTTTTTGGGGTGCTCCTATTTTATTCGTAAAGAAGAAAGACGGGAGTATGCGACTTTGTATTGACTACCGAGAATTGAACCATGTCACCATTAAGGATAGGTATCTGCTACCTCGCATTGGTGACCTATTCGACCAGTTGCAAGGAGCACAATTCTTTTCAAAGATCGATCTTTATTTTGGATATCATCAGCTGAAGATTAAAACTGAGGATATTTCGAAGACTGCCTTTAGAACTCGGTACGAGCATTATGAATTCCTAGTCATGTATTTTGGATTGACCAATTCTCCTATGGCTTTCATGGATATGATGAACCGAGTATTCAAGGAATATTTGAATCATTTCGTTGTTGTCCTTATTGATGACATCCTCATCTATTCCAAAAGCCGTGAAGATCATGAGTACCATTTGAAGCTGGTACTTCAAAGACTTTGTGAAAACAAGTTATATGTCATGCTAAAGAAATACGAGTTCTGGCTTGAGGAAGTAGCATTCCTTGGGCACATGGTGTCAAAACTTGGAGTATCTGTTGATCCGGCGAAGATTCAAGTAATACAAAGTTGAGAGCAACCGAAGTCGGTGACCGAAGTACGTAGCTTTCTAGGTTTAGCTGGTTATTATCAGAGATTCATGGAAGGATTTTCTTGAATCACTACTCCGTTAACTCAGTTGACTCGAAAAAATATAAAATTCGTATGGAGCGAGGAATGCGAGAAGAGTTATCAAGAGCTTAAGAGGAGACTCATTTCGGAACCTGTTCTGACAATACCATCTGGTTCGGATGGATTTGTTATCTACAGTGATGCTTCAGGCAAAGGGTTAGGATGTGTTCTCATGCAACATGGGAAAGTCATAGCCTATGCCTCACGACAACTCAAAGAATATGAGAGGAATTACCCTACTCATGATCTAGAGTTGGCAGCAGTCATTTTCGAGTTAAAAATCTGGAGACACTACCTGTATGGGGAGAAAGTGGAGATTTATATGGATCATAAAAGCCTCAAATATTTTTTCACCCAAAAGGAACTCAACATGCGATAACGACATTGGCTCAAGCTGTTGAAAGATTACGACCATACCATTCAATATCATCCTGAAAAAGCGAACGTGGTAGCTGACACATTGAGTAGAAGATCGTATACGGGTACGAGTGCAATGTTGTTAACCCAAAGACCAATTTTGTACGACTTACAAAGGATGCAGATAGAGTTAAAGTCTTCAAGTACCCACGTGATGATATCAAATATATGAGTAGAACCAACTTTAATCGATAAAGTTAAAGCTGCTCAAGTCATAGACCCAGAGATGATACGTATGAAGAAAAAAGTACAAGAAGGTGTTATTCCAGAAGCAAGAATCGATGAAGAAAGAATACTTCGAGTCAAGTCCAGACTTTGCATTCCTAAAGATTCTGACTTGAAGCATAGAATCATGATGGAGGCACACAACACACCGTTTGCAATCCATCCTGGGAGTACCAAAATGTATCATGATCTTCGACATACATTTTGGTAGAGCAATATAAAGAGAGAGGTCGCGGAGTTTATCTCGAGGTTTTTAACTTGTCAACGTGTAAAGGCGGAGCATCAAGTGCCAAAGGATCCATTGCAACCACTTGAGGTTACAAAATGGAAGTGGGAACACGTTACAATGGATTTCTTTACGGGTCTTCCCAAGGTTTCTCAAGGTATAGATGCGATTTGGGTAATTGTTAATAGATTAATCAAGTCTGCTCATTTCTTAACGATACGGGAGATTTATTCCCTTGAACGTCTTGCTCGTATGTACGTAAATGAGATTGTGAGATTGCATGGCATGCCAGTATCCATAGTTTCGGATCGTGAACCAAGATTCACTTCATGATTTTGGGTTAGCTTGCAGAAAGCTATGGGCACGGATTTACAATTTAGTTCTGCATATCATCCTCAGACGGACGGACAATCAGAGAGGACTATTCAAACTCTTGAAGATCTATTAAGACTCTGTGTCCTAGACTTCAAAGGGAGTTGGGATAAGTATTTACCATTGGTGGAATTCTCCTACAACAACAGTTATCAGGCAAGTATAGATGTGGCTCCATTCGAAGCATTGTATGAACAAAAGTGATGCTATCTAGTATATTTGGATGAGGTGGGTGAAGCAATATTATTGGGATCAGAGTTGGTACGTATGACTACAGAAAAGATCCAAATGATTCCACAACGTATACAAACAGCACAAGATTGACAAAAGAGTTATGCGGATCTTCATCGAAAGGACGTGAAATTTACTAGTTACGTGTTGCTCCATGGAAGGGAGTTACAAGATTCGGGAATAGAGAAAAGCTCAATCCATGATTTGTTGGTCCATTTGAGATTCTTAATCGAGTAGGAAATGTGGCATATAGACTCGCGTTACCTCCAAGCATGTCTCGTGTTCATAATGTTTTTCACATATCCGTGCTTCATAAATATGTGAAAGACCCAAACCACATTATTGAGTTAGAACCAGACGAAATAGCCTAAGATTTAACGTACGAGGAGGTATTTGTCAAGATCTTGGATATGAATGAGCATGTCCTACGCACAAAGGTTATACCACAAGTTAAAATTTTGTGGAGGAACCATGCTATTGAGGAAATGACCTGGGAGTTGGAAACGGAAATGAAAGTGAGGTATCCTCACCTTTTTGAAACATCAGGTACGTACGTCAATTTTGAGGACAAAATTTCATAAGGACGGGAGGTTGTAAGACCCTAACTTTTTATAAATGAAATTAAATTTTCTCTATTTATTATTTTGAAATAGTAAGGGTTGATTTGATTAATGTGGTTAGTTATGGGTAAAATGCGCAAATATTTTAAATAAAGAAGTGGTTATAAAATATTCATTGTTGTTGGGAGAATATTCATTTGGTCGTGGAATATTCTTTCTGTCGGGGAATATTCGTACGACAGCGCAACCTTTTGTGGGCCCCATAATAGAAAGTGATTGGATGAAGAAAACGACAAGTATAAGTTTTTTTTTATAAATAATGGCGTAGTTGTTACCGTTAACACTGTTGGAATACCCGACGGTTAAAACACAGTAATACGTGGTGTTGACGATATTACACAGTAATATCGTGTGCATAATAGCACACGATATTACACCAATTATTGATTCTTACGTAAGAAGGCACTGCTAAATAATTGTTACAGTAATTACTGTTCAATATTTTATTTTATTGATCCAATAATTGCTACGTTGATATTTTATATTATTGTTATTTCAATAATGATCACTGCACAAAATTTTCCATTATCAGATCAATAATTCATATTATTTGAATAATATTATTAGATAGCATTATTGGTAATGTCTAAAGAAGTTCTGTCTAGGAAAGGGGTTTGGTCACCTAATTGCGTTCCAGTAAGGAGAAATCCTTATTGAAAAGCCCCCTCTTTTCTGGAAACAACCTGGTTGTCATAATTATGATTCTGTAATATTATTTGTGAATAATTAATTATTGATTTATATGATAGGGAAATACTTATTTTATATAGATATAAATGATGGATAAGGAAATATTTATTTTGTGTGGATATAAATGAATGAATTAATGTTGAGGTGTTTTATCAGCATTTTGTCGAAATGGAGGTATTAAAAATCGTCCGTATGTGGATTTCGGGCATCTTCTGTTTGGAATTTGGAAAAACTTTCTTCTACAAAGTTGTAAAGAATTGAATTTCCTATGGAATAGACATAAGATTTGAATTTTTCTGATAAAAGGGCTATTTATTATGAATTATTGAAGTTTCAGAATAATTGATTTTTGGAGTTTAAAATATTTATTTTAAGAAAAATGTTTTTTTGCAATTGGGTGGGCCCCACATGTGTTTTAATTGTGCTAAATTCAGATTTCAAGAGGTGGGCGTGAAAAAATTTAATAAATATTATTATTTTATTAAATTTTCTGCTTTGGTGTTCTAAGTATTTTCCTATAAGTAAGATGCTTAAGTTAGAATTGAAAATCACACCAGAATCTGAAGTTTTCTCTCTCTCTCTCTCTATATATATATATATATATATATATATATATATATATATATATATATTTATATATTATCGAGTGTATTTTTGTGAGTATTTTGATACATTGAGTGTTGCTATATGGTGTAAGTTTCCTATAGCGTTATATCTGGTATTCCAGCCAGAAGTACTATTCTTTTTAGGTAAGAGATGTTATTTTCTTCGTAAATAATGTTATTCTCTCAATATCATTATACCGAAATATTGGTATGAATTTTATTATGAAATTTTATCTTATTATATCGAGGTTATTATTCACGTATATGGCACTATTCACGTATACAACACTATTCACGAATATGGTACTATTCACGAGTATTGTTCACGAAGTATGCTTTTTCTTGTGGAATTTTTACCTTTTTGTGTTGGGATTACTATTCACGTATACGACATTATTCACGTATACGACACTATTCACAAATACGGTATTATTCACCGAAAAATGAAATTTTCTTATCTTTGTCCCAGATGTCTATTATGGTTACTATCTTTGATTGTATCCATGTTTTAATCTTCATTCTTGAATTTTACTCCACTATGGTTTATTATGGAGTATTTTTAAACTTGGATTATCTAAAGTACGAATCTCTTATTTTTGTCCTTTTATCTCATTAGATTCGTTCTTTAAAATATTTTTCATCATCGTCAGTCCTTAATGGTGATACTTGATGAATATCTTTGGCCTGTAGTGCAAAGATGAATGATTACCTGATGAATATCTTTGGCCCGTAGTGAAAAGATGAATATATGTTGAGATGAACGTGGCCAACTAGTGATACAGATGATTATATTTGGCCCGTAGTGAAAAGATGAATATTTGATTCAAGATGTATATTGATTGATGTTACAGGGATAAAATATTGATGATAGACTTTTAAATTCATAGATGATAGTAGATTTTATTCTCTATTAAACTCTTCTTATGAATTGTTATTTCCGCTGTGAATATTGATTTAAAACTGATTTTTCATTATATTTTATCTGATTTATTCAAGGCTAACGATATTTTTTGTTCATTATCTTAGTCTTAATGTTCTTTACTGGGCTAGTTGAGCTCACCCTTTTCTTTTTTGTTCCATTTTTTTTCTCAGGAGGTGAGAATTTAGCAGGAACTAGTCGGGGTATGGAGTTATGGTTCAAGATAGTTGTTTTAGCAGTCCTCACTATTTTGTAAAATAGTGCATCAATAATTGTAATGAGGACTTTATCTGAGTGTGGATATTGTCTAGAAGATAATATTTGTATTTAAACTCACAGTATATGTGTTGTAGTGTTTTGCACAACAATTGTATTAATAAATTTGTAGTTGTTTCTGTACCATGTAATTGGCGACTCAGAATGGGTGACGTATACCTATTTTGGGGGCGTCACAGTTGGTATCAGAGCTTAGGGATATGGTCTCTAGCAGAGATCGGGGAATAGAACTAGGAGGGGAGAGACGAGTAAATCCTTCGCTAGTTTGTCCTAACTAAGCTTATTTGTTGATCGGTCAGAATATAGGGGTATTATGTGGTATATCATTTTTTAATTAACCCTTGTTTTGTGGCAGTATTTGAGAATGTCAGTTAAAAATGTCAACAATGGAGTGTATGAGACCGTGGAGACACCTTTAATCAACAACTAGGAGAACGTGCAACAAGAAGGCAATATTCCTCTTGTAAACAACACTACCGAACAAATAATGAATGATGGGATGTTTAGAAGCTTTTTATAGTTTATGCAAAATCAGAAGAGGGAGACTCATGTACAAAATACGGGTGGAAATGATAGCAGCGCATAGTTTATCACAGCCAAGCAGTGTAAAGAGTTGGGACCACCAGAATTTTGGGGAAAGCCAGATCTGATTAAGGTGGAAACGTGGGTCAAGCAAATTACCAAGATATTCGATATCTTGGGATTCACGGAGGAACAAAAAGTTCCATTCGCCACATTTATGTTCTGTGGTGAGGCAAATTACTGGTGGTAACTGTGAAGCGTACCCAGTCAGCCGCACACAATATGTCTTGGGCAACATTTTAGAAACTATTCAATGACAAGTACTTTCCTGAAAGTATTCGTCATATGAAGGAGGTAGATTTTATTAGACTGAAAAAGGACAACATGACGGTGTCCCAGTACGAGGTGAAGTTCGCGAAGTTATCCAGGTTTGCACCTCATTTGGTATAGAATGAGGAACGTATGACGCGGATGTTTCTGAGAGGTCTAAAACCCGAAATTCATCAATACCTTATCTCTCACAAATTTTCTCTATATTCATATATTGTCAATAGGGCTCAATTATTAGAGTGAGATAATGAGTATGTTCAATCGAGGGACCACAACCAGGGTCATACCGGTGACATCAGTCATCAAAGCAATGATAACCAGCGAGGAGGGAAAAATACGGACAAAATCGGTAACCACTCGGGTGGTAATCATGGCCATAATAATAGGAGAGGTGAGTTAAGTGGAAATTTCAAAAAATAGGAGATTCAACAATGACGGGAAGACATCAGCAGCAGCACCAGCAACAAATTCTAGGGGAGGAGAACGACCGTCAGTTAGATGCTACAGATGCAGAGAGGAGGGACACATAAGTCCAAACTGTTCACAGCTTTCCAAGGTGTGTTTCAGTTGTGGAAAAAACGGTCATAAAGCCCAATTTTTTTCGGTAGCGAAGTCAAGTCCAACTGGGATGGTGGCACTAAAGGCGACTATGGACAAAACAAAGTCGGTGGTTCAAGGGAGAGTGTTTGTCGTGACTGGCCAAAATGAGAGAAACCTGAATGAGGTGATCATGGGTAAGCTAATCTTAAACTCTTGTGATGTTTATACCTTACTAGATACTGGTTCTACCCATTCTTTTATCTCTCCTGCTTGTGCTCAACGTTTGAACTTGACTCTGGAGAAATTAGACTTTGATTTATTTGTTGAGACTCCGTTAGGAGAAACTTTCATTACATCCACTGTTTATAAATCTTACTTGATCCAAGTTGGCACCATCACATTACCTGTTGACCTTATTTCTTTAAAAATACTTGCATTTGATGTGATTCTAGGGATTGATTGGTTAACTACTCATCATGCCAATATCACTACAAAACAAAATAGGGCATTACCGACGGGAATAATAGCGATGACTGAAACGCTGTCGTTAATGACTATAATGTTGACGACATGGCCGTCGATGTGTGTCATCGCTAATGTGTTCCTTTTTCTTTTTTGCGCTCATTTTTCCTCTACGCGGCAGTCGGCAATGACTGTTTTTTATTTTTTGAAATAACCATTACTGGTGGCATGTTCGTTGCCAATGTCATCGCGAATACATACTGGTCGACGGCTGGCCTTCGCCAATGACCCCGTCAGGAATGACTCTCTTGTCGACGGAAAGCGACGGGAGCCAGGGGCGACGACCCATACGGCGACGGGAAGGGCAATGAACTCTTCAGTCGGCAATGAGGTCATTGACGACGACAATAGTGTCATTGGTAACGGCATAGCTCGTCGGCACTAACCTATTTTTTTGTAATGTATTGATTATTTTTGTAAGGTTTTAATTTTCATATTCCTAACCAACCTATTATGTGAATTTAATCAACCAAACCACTAAAGTCAATAACTGTCATATCAAGCCATAAAGCCATTCCTTTATTGAAAAACGGATGTCAAGCTTTTTTAGCCCATGTTATGGACTTTAAAAAAACACGTCAGATTTGAATAATAATTCTGTTGTTAGTGAATTTTCTGACGTATTTCCTAAAGAACTTCCCGGTCTACCCCTAAAACGTGAAGTTGAATTCTTTATTGACCTTGAACCGGGTACAAAACCCTTTCTAAAACCTCATATAGAATGGCTCCTATTGAACTTTAAGTGTTAAAGGTCCAACTACAAGAGTTGTTGGACATCGATTTCATTCGTCCTAGTACATCTCCTTGGGGTGTTCCTGTTTTATTCGTAAAATAGAAAGATGGGAGTATGCGACTTTGTATTGACTACCAAGAATTGAACCATGCCACCATTAAGAATAGGTATCCGCTACCTCGCATTGATGACCTGTTCAACTAATTGTAAGGAGCACAATTCTTTTCAAAGATCAATCTTCGTTCTGGATATCATCAGCTGAAGATTAAAATTGAGGATATTCAGAAGACAATCTTTAGAACTCGGTACGGGCATTATGGATTCTTTGTCATGTCTTTTGGATTGACTAATGCTCCTGCGGCTTTCATGGATATGATGAACCGAGTATTCAATGAATATTTGGATCAGTTCGTTGTTGTCTTTATTGATGACATCTTCATCTATTCCAAAAGTAATGAAGATCATGAGCACCATTTGACGTTGGTACTTCAAAGACTTTGTGAAATCAAGCTATATTCCAAGCTAAAGAAATACGAGTTCTGGCTTGAGGAAGTAACATTCCTTGGGCACGTGGTGTCAAAACATGGAGTATCTGTTGACCTGGCGAAGATTGAAGCAATACAAAGTTGGGAGCAACCGAAGTCGGTGACCGAAGTACGTAGCTTTCTGGGTTTAGCTGGTTATTATCAGAGATTCGTGGAAGGATTTTCTCAAATCACAACTCCGTTAACTCAGCTGACTCAGAAAGATACAAAATTCGTATGGAGCGAGGAATGTGAGAAGATTTTTTAAGAGCTTAAGAGGAGACTCATTTCGGCACCTGTTCTGACAATACCATCTGGTTCGAATGGATTTGTTATCTATAGCGATGCTTCAGACAAAGGTTTAGGATGTGTTCTCATGTAACATGGGAAAGTCATAGCCTATGCCTCGCAACAACTCAAAGAATATGAGAGGAATTACCCTACTCATGATCTAGAGTTGGCAGCAGTCGTTTTCGCGTTGAAAATCTGGACACACTACCTATATGGGGAGAAAGTGGAGATTTATACAAATCATAAAAGCCTCAAATATTTCTTCACCCAAAAGGAACTCAACATGCGGCAACGGTGTTGGCTCGAGTTGTTGAAAGATTACGATCATACCATTCAATATCATCTTGGAAAAGCGAACGTGGTAGCTGACGCATTGAGTAAAAGATCGTATGCAGGGTACGAGTGCAATGTTATTAACACAAAGACCCATTGTTAGCCGGGATATGGAGTGATGGTTTAAGATAGTTGTTTTAGCAGTCCTCACTATTTTGTAAAATAGTGCATCAATAATTGTAATGAGGACTTTATCTGAGTGTGGATATTGTCTAGAAGAAAATATTTGTATTTAAACTCACAGTATATGTGTTGTCGTATTGTGCACGATAATTGCATTAATGAAGTTGTAGTTGTTTCTGTACCATGTATTTGGCGACTCAAAATGGGTGATGTATACCTATTTTGGGGGCATCACAAGTGGTATATCTTTTGTATATCTGTGTCCGTACTAGGAAATTGGTTCATGCTGTATTTTTCTTTCGACAGGTTTGCAGGGGTGATTCAAGGCTAGTGTGATGAGAGAGTTGTCTTTGACCATCTAGGTTGTTTCAATTTTTGGTTTTGGTTATTTTGACTTTAGTTGGAGAATTGTATTTATTACTTCATTGATGGATGATATCACTATTAATATTTTGAAATTATTAGTGTTCTACTTACTTATTTTGAGGTTTGTTGTGCTTTGCACGTGACCTCCCTTTCCTATTCGGGAAGGGGGTGTTACACAAGTTATGTACGAACAATTGTCAATATACCCTTCATCTTCATTTCCTGAATGGGGTCTCTCGGAAGAAAAACAAGGGGACAACTCCCAATGATTTGGAAATTTGAATGGTGGGCTTTGATGGTTTTAATTTACTCATGAAAAGGCTTTATGGTGTGATTTAGTTTGGCTTTGATGTTACTTATGGCTAATTTTAAGTTATTGGAGCTAGAAATTGACTGGGTATATTAAAGCTCAAATGTTTAAAATGGCTTTGATTGGGTTTAGGTGTTATTTTTGTTTGATTTCACGGTCATTCTTTTTGATTTGTGAAAATTAAAGCGGATGGTCAACAAACAAAGAAACTTTAATACCATCATGTTGTGCCACCATGCCCCCATAAACTCTCCCTCTCCTCTTTAATTGTCATTCCCATGGGTTTGTTTCTTAATTAGATTATTGATTATAGGTTAGATTTAGATTTGGAGATTATAGCTAAAATTTAAATTTAAAGATTATGGGTTAAGGTTTTTATTTAGAGGTTATGAGTTAGGGAATTAGATTTTGGAGTATATCAACGAGCGGTATACTATGTCAAATTTGTGGGAGACTTAAGGTTACGTTAGTATTGTCATTTAGACATGAATTATTATTGTTACCCTCTTCAGTGTAGAAACGTAGATTGAATTCTCGGAAATATAGAGTGAATCTCTTTGAGTGAAATGTATAGTGAATTTTCATATCGTAAAATGACTTAACTATACGTTTCTACGATCGTAGAGTGAATTCTCAAATCATAGAATGATTTAACTCTACATTTCTATGATCGTAGAGTGAATACTCGGATCGTAAAGTGAAACGTACAGTGAATCCTCATATCGTAGAATGACTTGAATGTATATTTCTACAATCGTAGAGTGAATTCTCACATCGTAGAGTGAAAAGTAAAGTAAATCCTCATATCATAGATGACTTAATTCTATGTTTCTACAGCCGTAAAGTGAATTACAAACTTGTTCCTTTATACATAATTGAAACTATAAATTACAATCATTCTCCACTATCATTCACATACAGTTGTACTAACATGAATACAAATGGCATCCCTAACAACATAACTTTAATTGAACCAATACACATTTTTTTATTCCTTCTTAACAATGCAATCTCCTTTCTAAGTCTTCCAACCACTTCACGTTACTTTTCACATTCAAGTTGAAATTTCTTATTAGTTTTTTTCAATTAAATTATTTTTTCAGTGCCTCTCTCACTTTCATACTTCTTCGTTTATATTTTCAAATTCAAACCATTTATCTGAAACTTCAACGTAACTCAGACAAAACTTCTTTAGACCTTTTACAAATCTCTTTGTCATACCAACAAAAGAAGTTGCAGTGTTTACCTATCTTTTTGTCATGCATGTTGGTTGATAAAAACCAATCCAAAACATCAAACATAAATACAATTCCAACACAACTACAATTTTAATGTTTTCAAAAAATGAGAGAAAAACACAGCCAACCAAAAACTACATAACTAGTTCCTTGCTCCATTGTGGACAACTAAATAATCTTCTTCCTTGATTACTCTTAATCCAAGAGATATTTTCATTCGATCTTTATACCCACAAAACACCTTGGAGACATTACCAAAAATCTATGCATCTGAGATGGAAAAGTTCGTCTCAAATATAGCAGAATACTCCCCTGATTCAGTTCATCTTCTATACCAATACAATCCATTCAAAGATGAAATTGGATGAAAGGAAATCCTAACTTATTTTTGATATGTGCCTTTAGTCATCGATTAGGGATTTTTTTTTTCTTTTTTTTATCGCTGATTAGGTCTTTTCTGTCATCTATTAGGCCTTCATCAACTAGGGCTTTACATTTTCGAAGTTCTTATAAGACCAAGGGTTTTATCGATCAAAGTTTGGGAATTTCATTTAGCAAAAAAAAAGAAGTTTGGAGATTTTTACGGAGTGGGGTATTTTTGTCGATCGATGGATTGAATGAGATTTGGTTTGAGAATTGTTTTGTTTTGCTTTAATGTAGAATAAAATATGATTTACCAAATTTTTCCCTGATTAAACAATCTAAATTAATAAAATGGTAGAAGCATTATTTTTTAAATACACTTTAGTTAGACATGACTCCACTCAAGGGGGTCACGTCATCAATTTTTGACGTGTCAAGTAAATTTGGATAAAAATAATAATTTATTCATTTAATTGATAAAATTAAAAAATAAATTATCGAAATAGAAAAATAGTAATAATTTAGGGTAATAAAATATATTTAAACCAAAAATAACTAAAATTAATGAAAAGATTAATTTGGAAAGATTGACATGTCTCCTTTTCCTCTTTTTTTTTCATGGGAGGACTATGAATACAAAGTACAAAGCAACTCTCGAAGATCTAAAACTTTGCCTTTTTCATTCACCCTTTTTCTTTTTCCATTGTAGCTGTTGTAAGCATCCACCTTTTTTCAGGCATTTACTATTTTTAAGTACATTTAATATAGTTATTGGTATTATACATAATACTTTACAGATCATGTACACTAATTAAACTAATAACTGCTTTTTTTATTATTCCTTTCGTCCCATGATAAAAGTTCTTATTACTATTTTGGGTAGTTTCATGTTAAATGTCCATTTTCCTTTAATAATCAAATTTTTACACATATTTTCCTATTATACCCGTAGCATTAAATATCTCATATTTTTTTTATTCTAATTATCTCTCCATATTTAATGACATTATTATAGGTAATTTTATCATTTTATTCATCTTCTTAATATGCGTAAAAAGTCCACCCGGACTTTTATCCTGGGACGGAGGGACTACAAAACTAAAGATACATGTGTAACATTACAATTTTTAAGAATAATTTTATTTCCTCAAATATAGTCTTTGTATTAATTAGTGTGATTTTGAAAGTTATAGTAAAAAAATAATGACAAATTAAGAATATTATGTCACTTTATAATCTTAAAATAAAAATGTATCCTTAATTTTGAAGCGACTAAAAAAAATGTATCTTTAATTTTGGAACAAAACTAGTAAATTATAAAAATATTTATTTAAAATTATAAGTGTGATATTAATTAAAAAATTTAATTATACATTTTATTTTTAATATATAATTAAGTTAATATTATGATAA